>VDFB02075321.1:339777941-339797265 GCA_007258455.2 Sequoia sempervirens | reverse complement strand
TCGGCCAGTAATACCCAAGTATCATTATCTTCTTGGATAAAGTAGGACCACTCGAATGAGATATACATACACCCTCATGTACCTTGTGTAAGGTTGTTCGTGCTTCATCAGTTTCAGGACATTGAAGAAGGGTGTTATCAAAGTTTCAATGGTATAAGGTGTCACTGATGATGGTGTATTGGGCAGCCTTACACATAAAGGACTTTTGTTGGTTATTGGATAGATTGGGGGGAAGGGTTTGGGACTTGAGATAGTCATAGATGTCTTGATACCATGGATAATTGGGACCAACAAGCTCGCAAACCATCTCTAACTTTGATATGTCATATGCAGGGACCAAAAGTTTTTCCACCAAGAATTCAAACTGAGCCACATTGCTTGGAATGTCTAGGAGAGATCCAATTGTAGCCATTGTGTCTCCATCCTTGTTTTGTCCCCTTGGAACTTGCTCAAAAGTCAGCATGTGAAAATATGCATGAAAACTATCAACCATTCATTTGTAATGCATTAACTTATCATCCTTAGTGTCATATTCACCGTTGACCCAGTTAATGACCAACTGGGAATCTCCATAAGCATGAAGAGTCTTAATTTTTCATTTTATGGCCATTCTGAGTCTTGTGACAAGTGCCTCATATTCTACAACATTATTTTTACATGGAAAAGCAATGTGGAATGACTTCAGAATGGAATATCCTTGTGGTGTGATAAATAGTATTCCTACTCCCGAGCCATGACTAGTATGAGACCCATCAAAGTAAAGGTTCCAAGGTGATTTAGGTTTTGTATAAAATATGGACTCATTAGGAAAATTTTCCAACAAAGGGTGATCACCTTGTATAGGTGGATCTGCCAGTTGATCTGCTATCACTTGTCCTTTTATAGCCTTTCATTCCACATATTGAATGTCGCACTCACTCAAAAGCATGACCCACTTTGCCAGATGATCTGTCAATGCTTCTCAACTTAGGAGATATTTCAAGGGATCAATCTTTTCTACTAGTTGTGTCTTGTGATTCAACATGTAATGCCTTAGTTTCTAGGTAGTGAAGACGACTGCTAAACATGCACATTCAATGGATGTATAGTTTAGCTCATATCTAACTAATGTCTGACTGATGTAGTATATGGACCTTTCCTTCTCATCATGATCATTTTGAACCAATAATGCCCCTAGTGTGGAGGTTATTGCATAAATATATAGAATCAAAGGTTTTCCTTCGATATGTGGCGACAACAGGTAATCATTTATTTGTTGGAAGGTCTCTTGAAATCTAACTGTCCACACAAAGGGGATGCCTTTGCGAAGGAGATACTGAAATGGTTGACACTTGTCGACCAATTGTGCTATGAAGCATTAGATAGATTGTAACCTGCCTTGTAATTTCATGAGTTCACCTATCCCTTTTGGAGGAGGCATGTCTCATATGGCTTTCACTTTGGTAGGATTGACCTCAATGCCTCTTGGAGAAACTATGTATCCCAAAAGTTTCCCTAATGTCACGCAAAGACACATTTCTTGGGATTCAAGTAGACTTTGTATTCTTCCAGTCTCTTGAAGATTTTGTCTAACGCATGCAAATGATCTTTTCATGTCAAGCATTTTTCCAAAATTTCATCCACATAATCTTCCATTATCTTGTGCATCATGTCATGGAAAATGGTTGTCATAGCTCTCTGTTACATTGTGCCTACATTTTGGAGACCAAAAGGCATGCCGTTCCAATAGTATGTACCCCAAGGACATGTGAATGCCATTTTCTTCTAATCTTCAGGGGCAATACAAATCTGATTATAACCCGAGAAACCATCCATGAGGGACATCTCGTATCCTGTCGTAAGGTCCACTATGATGTCTGTGTTTGGTAACAAAAAGTCATGATTTGGACACGCTTTATTTAGGTCCCAAAATTTTGTGTAGATGTGGATTTGACCATTTGGCTCTATGACTAGTACAAGATTGGATATCCATTCAACATATTCTATAGACTGTATGAATCCCACATCCAGCAATTTCTTTAGTTCTGCTTTGACTAACAAGGCAATTTGAGGATGCATCTTTCGTAGCTTCTAATTTATTGGCTTGGTGTCTAGAAGTGGTTATGTGTAGGATCATCATGGAAAAAAAGGCCCTTAAGTGGCAAAAAATTCCAAAAAATCAATGTTAGGTAACTTGACGTAAAAAATTGAATAAGTTATCTATATTATTTTAAAAATATGTAAGAATAGAATTTGTAGAAAATTGAATGTAGTTTCTAAACTACTAGGTTTATTTTTTATTTTAAAATTCATTTGAGGAAATTGAAATTTCAATGTAGTAGTAATTTAAATTTCAAAGAAAAATAATAAAGTAGGTGCTTGCAAGGACCACCCTAACCACAAATAAAATGATAATGTTTTTTTTATAAGATTTTAGATATAAGTAGAGATCTAAGGTCTTGATGTGATGCATATTTTTTATAATTTTTCCAAGTAAATAAACACTATGAATATTTTATTACATTTTTTAAAAATATGTTCTGATGTCTAACCACCTCGGGTCAAAACATCATGAAATTCATTTTTTAAGTCCTATAGTATGCTAAGCATAAATGTGATGCATATTTCATATTCAAAAAATGTGATACCGCTTTGAAAGCTATAGATGTTTTTCAATCCCTTATCAATCAGACTTTAGTCACAATTCAAATAGAAATGAATAATAATTTCTTTATTAAATTCAAAGTAAAGTACAATTCTATATCAAGGTGGAAAGTCGGAGAATCTCCTTTAAAAACCCTCTTTCATTTCATCAATTTTGGGTAAAATAAAAGTTGTCACCACATACCCTGGTTGGCTGATACCAATCATACTGCCACTTTGGCCCATCATGATCCTACACATAAATCTAATGGAAATGGTGAAAAACTAGTTCTAGATCCATCCTGCATAATTTATAAGGACTATGAAAAAATTAATTCACACTCAAAAGAATTTGTGGAATTCAAGCTTCTCTTCTTTGGTCAATGATGCCGCACAGGATGATTTTAGGTCCCCATTGTAGATATGTTGAATCTTTATGCTGTCCATGAGCATTTCTACCATTTGTTGAGTCACAGAAGAAAGTCTAGTCTCAACCTTGGGCACCTCAAATAAGTTTTCACCCTCAGAGATGTAATCCTTTATTTTTACTTTTTTTTTATCATCAAAAGGTCCCTTTCAGTTTTCACCTAAAGACATGTCATTTTTAGTTTTTTTTTTTTTCATTTTGTGACTAGAGGATAGAGCAATCTCCTCGAAGGAAGCTTGAACCATTGATTTTTGGCTCTTAGAACTTCTCTAACTCTTCTAGGGGTTTTCACCTAAAAGGAGAGAATTAGGACAAAAATGCTAACTAGTTCATTCAAATAATGTTATGCATGATGTTGTCTAGCCTAAATGAAGTTAATTAAATGTAATTGATTGATCTAAATGAATGCAAGAGTGCAATTAAAGATATGTTTGAAAAAACACTGTGATATACAGACAACTAAGTAAATGAAGAAATTATGCAAAACAAAAAGGAAAGGGATGAATATGAGTGCACCTGGATGAAGTGTGATTAATCTAGAGTGTTCTGGATGCTGGTGTAAATTATTGATTTTTCACATTATGGGACTCATTCACCTAGGGTGGAAAATTAGTCCTCCTCCTAGTGAAAAATTGTCGAGAGCAAGTTTCTATCTGTCAAGATCCGAAATTTGACAACATTCAGATTTTTAGTCCTAAGGTGGGACTCATTCGCCATATGTGGTGAATTATTCATCTCCCAAATTTTTGAAAATTCAGTAGACAACTCTACAACACCAAATTTGGAAAAGTCTGCTTGTTGGGTTGCCAAAGTCAATTATGCAGAAAATAGACAAAAAACCTTCTCCAAGCTTGAAATAGACTTAAGTTGACTTGAAGCACCTAGTTGACCTATAAACCACTCTTCAACATCAAAAGATTGTCAAATATGCATACGTAGGTCTACAAACAAACATGCAATAGGGGAAAATGGTTTAAGGTTAGCGAATAGGGGTTTTCCTTGGTCAAAACCTGCTTTTGATAATCAAACCTTCAATAAGGTAATGAAATGCAAAGGAATGTTAAACTAACAACATGAAATTGTTATTAACTTACCAAACCCTTGATGATGCAAGCTTGAAGTAATGTCATTGGTTGATTCAAAGTGCTTGAATAGTGCTTGAAAAGATATTGTAAAATGCTTGAATACTTGAGTGAATAGGTGAATTAGTGAATTTGATGAATGGGGGGGTTAAAATGTGATGAAAATGACTTATTTATACACACTTGTGCCTTAGTTACCCATTCATACCTCATCATAGGCTGACATCAAGTGATTTTGAATAAAATCCTGAAAGGAAATTTAAAATATTTTCAATTTTGGGCCAAGGGGGACTCATTCGCCACCCATAGAAAATGGGTCCCACCTAGGACCTAAAAACAAGTGTCAGGAAATATGTTGTATTTAATATTGTTTGTTAAGATAATACTAAAAAATACACTTTATTAAGCATATGAGAGCATAAGGGATCAAATAAAGCATGAAAAAGGGATAAATAGTGAATATGTGCCTAGAAGAGCATGAAAGCTTGTTATAAGATTTTACAACACTTCAAAATATGACTTTTTGATGACTAAAAAGGTGATTTTTAGGTGAATTGTAATTAATAGAGTAGAATAATGTATAAATGTCTTACAACACTCCACAACACCTTCACAAGACGTCGTTCTTTGAGTTTTAGTACCTAAATAAGCATGTTCAAGCCATGTTCAAGCCATGTTACAACATAAAATCAAAGAAAAATGGTTCCAACACCATGAAACAAGACCTCAAAGGCCATGAAAATGACAAGGGGCCATTTTTCTATGGAACATTTAGCCCAAATTTAGTGATAGGATGAACTTGATTCAAACTCATGCTAAAGTAGCCATGAACATCGAGGGGAGGGTTCAAATGCACTTACATTAGCAAGATGAAATGACAATGATTAAGAGGGATGATCAAGCCTTGAGGATGAAGATCCCATGGAAAACTAAGCATAAGAACAAAGGAACACACAAGTGTTGAAATGAATTGGATAAAGCTTCAATCTTTAATCCAACTAGTTGTCGATTAGATCTAGGCTGATTGTTTGAAAAAGAGAATGTGTACTCACTTTGGGGCAGCAAAAAACATGATGGTCCACCGGGTGAGAAGGCCCAAATGTACTCACTCCGAGACCATGAAATTTTTGGCTTTCCATGGGTGAGAAATCCCAAAAGGGTAAGATACACATGCTAGTTGGTATGCACTCACAAACAAACAAAAATGTGGCTATGGGGAAAATTCATGCCGTTAGGTGGGCTTCCCACTCAACCATATTAAAGTTATACCCATTGATAAATTAAACAAGGTGCGAAAAAGAAAAATGTTATGAACAAAAAGACAAAGGTAGTCATGCAAGCTACATTATTTAAGGTGGCAAAAATGTAAAAAATGTAAAGTGTAAAAGTGCAAAAATGTTTGAAGGAGTCTTGTTCAATTCATGCAACATCAATCACTTAGGCAACATTGTGTCTAATGTCTTCAAGAGAGGACCAATAAAATAATAGTATATTCACAACTTAGGGGATGCAGTGTGTCACATCAGGCCACCAAGAAGAATGTAATATGCTTAGAAAGATCACACTTATGAAGGACATCACACCTAATGTCATCCACAAAGTGAAGAACACATCATATAAACTACAAGGATGCAATAGGAACCAAAAATGTTCATGAATTAATGGTAATGTATGCCCTCAATTTTAAAGGAATTGCTACACATTGTTATGTGAGAAATTACTTTAAATTAGAGAAGAAAAGAAAACACAAAAAGAAAACAAGACATGAGAGCCAACCTAGAAATCCCTATGCCAAGTCATATGTTTCGAAGGTAGGCTACATCATGTCAAGGAAAAATGAAAAACAAAGAAAGGGAGTTGCCCCCAAGAAAAGAAAGCACACCAAACACATAAGGGATCTATGTATTTGGGGTCAGTATGTTTGTTCTTGCAATTTTTTTATGAAAGAGCGCAAAACTGTCATCATTTCCCAAAACACATAGAAGTGGAAGAATGGCATAAAGAGAGTGAAAACAAAGGAAAAATAAAGTCTATTTTGGGTCAACATGGAAGAGACATTGCGGTCTTGATGCCTTGAATCATCCCCAAAAGGAGAACACAAGCAAAACAAAAATGAAAAGGAAAAAGAAAATGAAAAAGCTTTTGGGTCAACATGAAGGAGACATTTCGATCTCAATCCTTTGCATGATCCGCAAAAGGAGAACACAAAAAAAAAAGAGAAAAAGACAAAGACCTTGTGGGTCAACATGGAAGAGACATAGGGTGTCTCTACACTTTGTGTCATCCCCAAAAGGAGAACACAAAAAAAAAGGGGAAAAAGAAAATGTATAACATATAGAAGAAGAGAGATATGAATAGAAGAAGTGTACAAAGAGAGGGAATATCAAATGCACGATACAGGGGAACACAATACACACATGAAAAGGAGAAATGGAACAGCAATAGAAATGTAAGTCAACCATTAACTAAGAGACAAAGGAAAATGCATTACAAGGACAAGGCTAACAACTTCTTGCCCTCCACAAAGTGTAAAGGAAAGAATGAGACGATCTGAATAATGGGAATGGATCATGCAATAGTGAGAATAGGGGATTCTACAACTATGGCATGATGAGGGTATTTGGTTGGTTTAAGGTATGATGGGGAAACAATCAGTATTAGTGAAGTTATACTTATCCAGTATTTCCTTCAATGTCTGACATTCTTCAGTATGATGTCTAAGGATGTGATGATATTTGCAAAATAGTATGTTAGAGTCTTTCAGATGAATAACCAGCCTATTCATAGGTGGTAAAAGTATAAGACCTTTATTTAAGAGTAATTGAAGTCTTCTTTCACATTCTTGTGGAGGATGTGTAGGAAACTTAATCTGTTTGAGTTTTTAAGGTCATTTATGCTTGCTAGATTCACCTTGTTCATGAATGGAAGGAGGAAGAGGACCCATAGGGATCCTAACATCCTTGTCATTAGAAGGAGATAATGGTTGTTCACATGGAAGGAGAATCTTTAAGTTAGGATGAGCATCCAAGATAATTGTACTAGTATCTTGAAGTCTCTTAGGTTGAAAAGGATTCCTATCAAGATGAGAAGGATCTTGATATCCTAGTCCTCTTGTGCGTGCTTCTATTGATTGTTGTTCAAGAAGTCGATAGATGTTATGTTCATGTTTTGTGTCACAACCTTGTTTACTTAAGATGGTGAATCCTTTACCATATGTCATTTCAAGGTTGATAGGAGTGTTTGTGACTTTATGATCATAAAAGGGTTGTGAATGTGAGTGGTGAGAGGGATTAGGTCCACTTGAGGGAGGAACCTTAAGTCTTGTAGTGACTTCAGGATGTAAGTATGCAAAGTGATCATGAGGTGCAATAGTGGGAAGGTCTTGTTACCTCATGGAGAGATAAAAGGTTGCATTTACTTCTAGGTTAGCAAGGAAATCATTGTAGAATTTGTTCATGCTAGCATCATCTTCTCCAATGATGTCTACTTCACGTGGAGGACAATCATGAGGAGTTAAAGGATCATGAGGTTGTTCAAGGTCATTAGGGTCACAACCAAAGGCATAATTGGACATGTCTACCAATGACTTTAATGAATTCCAAAACTTATTGAAAGAGAATGCCATGATGCGGATAAACTAAGATGCAATAAATAATGAAAAAAAAAAGATTTTGGAAAGTAAAATATAATGCAGAAACTAGAAGTAATGTAGAAAAATGCTATAATATTACAGATATGCTATTGAAAGAGTGCAGAGGGATTGATTCACCCTGTGTGGCGAATGAGTCCCAATATGCAAATTTTTTGTATTTTTCAGAAATTTGAAGATGATTTTAATGTCCTATAGAATGCAAAAAGTTATGCAAAATATAGATTTTTTTATTTTCCAATGAGATGTAATGCAAAAATGAAATCTACATGAAGCTTTCACTAATGCAAGATAAAATATCCTAAAATGCAAAAACAAAAAGATGTACTAATTGAATGATAATGCAAATGCAAACTAGGATGCAATATGTAAATGGAATCAAAAATGAAAAGTTCTCAAAAGTCGGGTTCACCAAAATGAACCGTTGATTTTTGGCTCTTAGAACTTCTCTAATTCTTCTAGGGTTTTTCACCTAAAAGGAGAGAATTAGGCCAAAAATGCTAACTAGTTCATTCAAATAATGTTAGGTGTAAAGTTTTCTAGCCTAAATGAAGTTAAATAAATGCAATTGACTGATCTAAATGAATGAAAATGAATGCACAAGGGCAATTAAAGCTATGTTTGAAAACACACTGTGATATGCAAACAACTAAGTAAATGAAGAAATTACACAAAACAAAAAGGAAAGGGATGAATCTGAGTGCACCTGGATGAATTGTGATGATTTTGGAGTGTTCTGGATGTTGGTGAAAATTATTGATTTTTCACAATGGGACTTATTCACCCAGGGCGATGAATTAGTCCTCCTCTTGGTGAAAAACCGTCGGGAGCAAGTTTATGTTTGTTGGGACCCAGAATTTGACAAAATTTAGATTTTTAGTACTAAGATGGGACTCATTTTCCACAAGTTGAAAATCAGTCCTCTCCCAAATTTCTAAAAAGTCAAGAGACAACTCTACAACACCAGATCTAGAAAAGTCTGCTTGTCGGGCTGTCGAAGTCAATTATGTAGAAAACGGACAGAAAACCTTCTCCAAGCTTGAAATAGACTTAAGTTGACTTGAAGCACCTAGTTGACTTGTAAACCACTCTTCGAAATAAAAAATCTTATCAAATATACATACCTAGGCCTGCAAACAAACATGCATTAGGGAAAAATGGTTTAAGGTTAGTGAATAGGGGTTTTCCTTGGTCAAATCCCACTTTTGGTAATCAATCCTTCAATAAGATAATGAATGAAAAGGAATGATAAAATAAAAACATGCAATTGCTATTAAATTACCAAACCCTTGATGATGAAAGTTTGAAGTAATGTCAATGGCTCCTTCAAAGTGCTTGAATAGTGCTTGAAAAAATATTGTAAAATTCTTGAATACATGAGTGAATAGGTGAATAAGTGAACTTGATGAATGGTGGGGTTAGAATGAGATGAAAATGATTTATTTATACACACTTGTACCTTAGTTAACCCTTCATACCTCATCACAGGTTGACATCAAGTGATTTTGAATAAAATCCCGAAAGGAAATTTAAAATATTTTGAATTTTGGTCCAAGGGGGACTCATTCGCCACCCATGGTGAATGGGTCCCACCTAGGACCTAAAAACAAGTGTCAGGAGATATGTTGTATTTAATATTGTTTGTTGGGATAATACTCAAAAATACACTTAATTAAGCATATGAGAGCATAAAGGGGTCAAATAAAGCATGAAAAAGGGATAAATAGTGAAGATGTGCTTAGAAGAGTGTGAAAGCTTGTTACAAAACTTTACAACACTTCAAAACAAGACTTGTTGATGACTAAAAAGGTAATTTTTAGGTGAATTTTAATTAATAGAGTCTATAAGAATGTAGAAATGTCTTACAACACTTCACAACACCTTCACAAGACATTGTTCTTTGAGTTTTAGTACCTAAATAAGGATGTTCAAGCCATGTTAGAACATAAAATCAAAGCAACATAGTTCCAACACCGTGAAACAAGACCTAAAAGTCCATGAAAATGATAGGGGGCCATTTTTCTATGACAAAAAGCTACACAATCTAGGTCTATAGAAAATCTAGCCTTGTGATCTCCAGTTGGTATGCCCTCATGCAGTCCCATGAATTATGTAATGGCGTCATCATTCTAAAATAAGTCCATAAATAGCGAGCCTTGTTGATGCAAATCAATTAGTTGTGGGTAGACTAAGGAGATACCATGATCAGTATTGGTAAATGGTGGGGATGATGGAGATAGCATGTAGACGGATTCATAAAGGGTAAAGATGAAATTTTCATCATTCAACTCCCAATCAGACTCTATCCAATATTCTCCTTCACTTGATTCGTATTCATTGTCAAAATAAGGGACAAAAGGACTAGAATTGGGCTCGATAGTGTCATTTAGAAATTTGGATGAATTCAAATGATGGTTATTGCTATCGGATGGTTGGATAGGTATGTCAGGGTTATGGCCAATGAGATATGAAGATGATTCAGACTTCTCATTGTTCCTTGGGAAAAAGAGTCTATCCCAATCTTCTCATTTGCTTGAGATCTTAGGATTGTCAATATTCTATGTTGGGTCAATCTTAAACATTTTCCAAAATGTTTCCTTAGAAGTAATTTCTTTAGGTTCAAGGAACAACTCATCAAAGAAACAACCACTTAGGGATCATTGGGAGCCAAATTCCCATTCATGGGAGTCAGTTTCTGTAAGGGATTCCTCAATATTATTGACACTTTCTGAAGCATTCATGCTCTCACTCGTAAGTACATTAGTACGTCTATCATCATTGTCAAGTAGATCATACCCTAGCCCAAGAAGCTTTGATCTTCGGGGAGGAATTATAGGTTCTCACATTCCTGTCTTATTTCTACCAAAGCAACTAATTCCATCGTAGCCTTTTGCCTTCATTATATCATATCATTTCATGTATATCTGAACTAGTAATGGGGATAGATCTTCGGGGTCCTTATAAATCCATGTTGATATATCCTCAATTTATTCTTTTCTCATTTCACCCCATTTTATAAAAATGTGTGATGGAGGAACTTTGAAAATTTCCTTAGGTTTCATTCTAAAATAGGGTTGACTATAGACCTTAGGAGACTTGGGTATTTTTGTGATGCAGTATGTTGTGTTTAATTTATATTCTCCACATCCTTGGTCCTGGACCTTGACATTGGAATCAACCTTTGGGATGGAGGGAGATGGTGTGGCAGAAGATGTGGAAGGAGTGGACGATATGTTGAGGATCATGATGGGCCAAAAAGTCGCGATATGATGAGTATGTGTAGGGTATGTGGCTGATGACTTTTTTTTTACCCAAAATTGATGAAATGAAAAGATTTTTTAAAGGAGATTCTCATATTTCCACCAATATAAATTATGCTTTATTTTGAATTTAATAAATTATTATTATTCATTTTCTATTTGAATTATGACAAAAGTCCTGATTGATGGGATGATTAAAAAAACATTTATAGCTTTCAAATGGTATCACTTTTTTTGAATCCAAAACATGTGTCACATTCTATGCTTCGCATAGTATAGGATTAAAAAAAAATGAATGGAATTTCATGAAGTTTTTACCAAGTTAAGGTGGTGAGACATACAAGTTTTTATATTTTTTAAAATTTGTAATAAAAAAATTATAATTAATTATTTACTTGGAAAAATATTACAAAAAAATATGCATCACATCGGGACATGATTCCTCTACTTATATCTAAAATTTAATAAAAAAATATTATTATTTTATTGTGGTTAGGGTGGTCGATAGACACCTACTTCTTATTTTTTCCATGAAATTTAAGTACTATTGCATTGAAATTTCAAATTTTCACCAAATAGATTTTCTTTTTTTTAAATAAACCCTAGTAGTTTAGAAAGTACATGCAATTTGCTAAAAATTCTATTCTTACATATTTTTGAAATGATATAGATAACTTATTCAAATTTTTACCTCGAGTTGCCTAACTCTAATTTTTTTGAATTTTTCTCCACTTAAGGGCCTGTTTTCTCCATGATGATCATGCACATACCCTAGATGTGGATGATGAAGCGAGTGTGGATGGGTCAATGAGTTTGGAAGAAGTGGAACTTGTAGCTTCTTAATTGACGGGCACTTGATATTCTGAAATAACCCTTAGATTGGTGCAATACTGAAAGGGATCAGGGTCTCCATATATGGTGATTTTTGTGCCATCAAAGGGAAACTTCAGGCATTGGTGGTAGATGGATGGAATGACTTTGAGGGCGTGAATCCAAGGTTGACCAAGCAAGATGTTATAAGGTAATTCAAGATCCAGGACTTGGAAAGTTGTGTCTACAATGATTGGCCCAACTCTAATAGGAAGAGTGATAACACCTCAGGAACAACGTTCTTCATCATCATATTCCTTTATAAAAATGATCTTTGTAGTGTCTATGCAAGCATAAAAAAAGCCTAAATCCTTAACCAGTTTTAAAGAGCATCTGTTCAATCCTGCTCCACCATCTACTAAAACTCGTTTGATTTTATGCTTATGGATAAAGACTTCAATGTGTAATGTGTTGTTAGGATTGGACTTTGGGGACGAATAATCTTGGTCTGAAAATGTTACATGGTGGGGAGTGGTTAGGTATCCCACCATGGCTTCAAAATAGTTGACATCAATGTCATGAGGGACAAAGGTCTCTTGTAAAGCTTTGTTAAGTATAGCCTTATGCCGAGGAGAAATTCATAGCAACTCAAGTATAAAAATTTGAGTGGGTGTCTTTTGTAGTTGGTTAATGAGGTTGAACTTCTCCTTAGGTTGTGACAATTTGGTGGATGAATCTGATTGAGACTTTTTAGCAGATGGACCAGGTATCATGATTTTCGGCTGTCTAGGGGGAGGATAATAAGCTATAGTGACTTTACCACCATGGGTAGTGACATTACATTCAGGTGCTCTTTTGAGAGTAATGGTATTGACATATTCGTCAGTAGCTAGAACATGATTTATAGTTGTTCCACCAGAATAGTCGAAGGCGGTGCAAGTACAGTTTGCACGATTAAATTATTAGTCTTAGGACCTGACATTGAGGGATTATTTGAACCATGGTCTTGCAGTGGGTTATTGTGAATGGTATGGTCTATGTTTGTTGCAAATTATGGCCTACCCAATTCAATAGTGTGATTTTCAATCAGATCTTGTACAATATTTCTTAGTTGTCGACAAGAGGAGGTCTTATGCCCTTTAGCCCAGTGATAATCAAATAAAGCGTTGTCATCCCACCAT
This sequence comes from Sequoia sempervirens, assembly GCA_007258455.2. NCBI lineage: Eukaryota > Viridiplantae > Streptophyta > Pinopsida > Cupressales > Cupressaceae > Sequoia > Sequoia sempervirens. The sequence continues at coordinate 339,784,234 of VDFB02075321.1, read as the reverse complement.
GATGGTTTAAATTGTCTTGGGTCATATGGCTTAGGGTCCTCTAGTGTGATGAGATTATTTTGAAGGAGCTTCTTAAGGACGTCTTTGATTGGATCACCCAAGGCAGTGTATGTACATCTTTTTGAGAATTTCCTTGTCCTTGACTTTGACTGTTTTGAATATTTTGGTTATTTTGAATGACATTGGAAGGAGGTGCTGGTGTAGTCATTGATTTTTTTTGTGGATGATCTCCTTTCAGGGTAAGCAATGGACCGTAGTGTTTTCCATCTTAGCATCAACAATGACATCATTGGTAATGTGTTTATTCTTGACATGGTATTTACTCTTGTCTACGGGTGGGTTTGTATTCATGTTTTTAGGGCCATATTTTAGTTCTCCTTTAGCAATAAGGGCCTTTTCAAGTTAGACACCCTTTTTGACTAAGTTTGTGAAGGTTGTGCAACAATGAACTTGCAAGCCATATTTCAATTGGCCTAGGAGTGTTTGGACAAACATTTTAAATTTTTCTTTCTCAGGTATGTCAATATGGCAATGGATTACTAGACTTCTTCATCTTTGGAAGAATGGGATAAAAATATCACCAGCATCTTCTTGTATAAGTGTGCGTAAATTGGTAATGGAGATGTTTGTGTCAATGTTATAGGCATAATTTCACACAAATTTGTTTGCAAGTTCATTCCATCATTTTATTCCCTTTTGTAAAGTGGAAAACCTTTCAAGTGTGGGTCCTGCAAGACTCTTAGGGAAGAGTCTCATCAAGTAAGTGTGTTCATAGGCAATGTCCACATAATTAGTCATGAATTCTCAAATGTGTTCAATAGAATTTGTATTGCCTTTGTATTTGGTAAAGTTGGGTGCCATGTATCCAAGAGGAAATGGTGGCATGTATACAATTGTGTCGAAAGGGTATGGACATAGGTCATATGACATATGTGACTTTTTATTGGACATTTGCATAGTCTCTATTAATTTTTTCAAGTTTTCCACTTGTGCTGTCAAGGCATCAATTATAGGATTGTTTGTTGCATTACACATGGGAGTGATGGGTATCCCATGTGTCCCCATTTGTTGCAAAAGGATGTTTTGATTTTTTTGTGGGATGTGTTGTTGTGAGATGTATGATGTGTTTTGATTTGAATGTTGTTGGTATTCCAACTTTTGGTTAGGGACATGTTGATGGGTATGGATGTGTGATGCATATGTAGGAATGTGCCCCCTAGCAATATTAGTCGATATTTATGGGATGTGTTGACCTTGAATATTTTGGTGTCCAAATGATGTCATATGCTATGTCATCTGATTTCCTTGTCCCAATTGGTGAAATTTTCCATGGGGGATGTTGGTGTTTTTCCCTTGGGAAGTATTAGTATTAAGTTGTGATGAGGGTTTGACATTTGGTTGTGGTCCTCAAATGAAAATACATTGTTTACTTCAGCCAAAGGGATTGAATGAAGACCTAATGAAAGGATTTGATGATGATGCTCCCATGGCACTAAATGAAGCTCCAAATAGGGGGTTTGAAGAACTCACCCCCATTGATGAGGATCCAAAGGTAGCTCCAATTGATTGTGAGGATGTTATTGACATTGTAAGCATTGATTGTGACATGGCTTGCGACATAGTTGGTGTCCCTCCAATAGATGTTGCATTGATTGAATTGGAATTGTTTCGATTGGTTGTGTCATTAGAGGTGGAATTAGTAGTGCTTGTGGAGAATTTTTAGGTAGCACCAACAAATGAATTGTTTGTATTGTTTTAGAGTTGAATAGTGTTGGAAATATTGCTTGCATTATTGTTGTTGGTATTGTGATCTGGTGAGGCTGGTCTCAAAGTGTTAATGTCAAAGCCATGTGGAAATTTATCCCCTTGGTCCAAAAGCATGGCTAGATATCTTTGTGGGTCATGTAATACTAGATCTTCCACAAAGGAGGTTATGTCAGGATTTTGTGTTGTGGCTTCTAATTATTCTGCATATACTTGTCTATGTTGGTCCCTTTGTATAAATGGTTCAAAGGGGTTTCATGACGAAGATGGCATATTCATTTTTCTAAAGGGATTGATAAAGGATGTTTCTTGGTTCATGTTTTGATTTATGTCATTGAAAAGATATAAGTGTTGTTGTCTTGTCCAAAATTAGCCATTTGTCTTCTTTTTATTTGAAGCCTAGTCTCAACCATATAAGGAGTTGCTCAAATTGGGAAGAGGATGAAAATGACAACTAGATGATGACACTATGTTCTTAGGATTTTTTAATAAGGGATGCAAATGAAAACTAATTTTTTGGGTTTTTTTTATTAAGGGATGCAAATGCAAACTATTTTTTTGGGTTTTTTGATAAAGGGATCCAATATGACAATGTTACCTAAAGGAAGTGACAAATGACAAAGGACAATAAGGACTATTTTTTGATTTTGTATGTCAAAATGAGGGCTAAGATGATTTGAATGTTCTAAGGTAAGTGATTTGGAAGAAGGTTACTCAACCGCCCTAAGCTTGAGCTATGTCTCAATTTGGGTCATCAAAGGACTTACTAATGTGACTAAAGGACAAGATGCCAAGATGACAAGATGAGGTTTCCTAACTATCCTTTTGAGTTGGAAAGTCTCACATAAGTTACAATGACTAAAATAAATAATGATGACTAATTCCAATGACCACCTACTCTTGAAGGCAATGACTTTGCATAGTATAGTAAAGATTCCTAATTCAAAATCTGCAAATGAAATGGGCTGAACCTAAGGACTGGTTTATGAATGAAAATGAAGATGATGGAATTTTAAAGATGTAACTAATTTTTTGCAAACTTGGACCTATGGTAAATGCAAGCTAAAGATGCAATGATGGAAGATTTAAGAAATTTTATTTCTAGTTTTTGATAGAGGCTATTGGAAAAAGATGTTTTGTATCAGATTAGACAAGTTTGATCTCAATTTTTGGACTGCAGCAGTGTTTTACTTTTTTCCAAGAAAATGCATTGTTTCAGGTTGTGAATGTGTTGCAGTTTACCAAATGCGTCATAGTTTTAGCGAATGCAGTTTTACATATAGCTCAGATGCGACTTAGAAAAGAAATTACAGAATTTTGTTAAGCAAATGCAGTTTAGGATAGGAAAATGCATTGCCAGAAATACCAAATGCGGCTTATTAGAGTGAATACATCACATAAAATGGAAAATACGGTGTAGATTGAAAAATGTGTTGCTTCAAATGAGTTGTAATAGAATAAGTCAAGTTTGTTTGCAATTTTTTGCAAAATTTTGAAATTGTTTCAAGTTGAATGTTTGTTTCCAAGTTTTTGAAATGGTGTTTGTTTGTTTCACTATTTTAGAAAACACTTGGCGAACACAATATCTTTTTTTAACATGCCCAAAGAAGACAAGTACAACCCTAGGTTAGCCAAGCACAATATTTGCTAGATTCTACATGGGTTTCCCCAACCACACTTATTCTTAGTGGATGAATCTAGAAGCTTGGCCACACCAGCTCCCCCTTATAGTGCACTAACTTCTTAGGTAAACCAAGCTTCCAACCCCCATAAATCTCCCATGGCAGTTTAATCACCTCTACTAAGAACTGCGAGAATGTGGATGCCTTCACAATGACCATTGTTGTGCTAGCAAATAGAAGGGATTTTGGAAACTACACAAATTTGTTTAGTTCTAGATCCCTGTTTGAGTGGCCACACATGGGGAAAGATTAGCTTAAATAAGGAGGAAGTCAAGCCTAAAGAGGTTATGCTCAATATGGTTTTGGGGAGTTCACTTGTTTGTGTGACACATATGCACTCGTAATCCTGGGCTTTTCATTAGGATTCACATTTATATACTGTTTGGGGAAAGCTTGGCCAAAGAGCTCCATTGTCAGTTTGAGTTTCCTTGGTGTGAGAACTTTTTCCCACCAAGGAAGGCCCAATTCCTAAAGTCAATAATCATTTCTCTTGCACCCAGGATCACACAAGTGCACAAGGGGAGAGGATACTTCTATTACTGAATCGAGGTGACACATAAAATAGATGGGTCTAGTTTTCTAATCACCTAGTTTGCACAAGGTGAGAGCATAATCACCTACCACCTTCAAGAACAATCAAGCAAAATTCTTTAACCCCTTAATTAAATCTAAGTGAGACAACCAATTTTTCTTTTCAAAGCACCAATGGAAGTGTTTTCTAATCTAAAAGACCGCAAGAGGTTTCAAAATAATATGCTTTGACATTCAAACCTACAAAACCACTTGTTAGTAGTCTTCAAAAGATGCCTTGTACCCATGAAAATTCAATGCCACATGCTGCAATAGAAAATTAGTAACCAAAAAAACCCCTAACTACTAACTTGAAAAGAGAAATATGGTAAATTCTAAAAGAAATATAAGCAAAAAAAAATTATGATATGAATGCGTCGAATTAGAGAAAATGCATCGTTCTACACAACAAATGTGGCTCAGGTCTATATGCTAGAATCTGACAGGCAGATGCATCAATATGCAAAGCAAATTCATCACAATTTTGTAAATACATCATTCTAGATGGCTAATGTGTCAAATCTAGGAAAATGTGGCTTTATGTCAGTCGAATGTGTCTCAGGATGGTGGATGCATCGCTCTGTGAAGAAAATGTATCATGATAGAACATTTGTAGCTTAGAAATTTGTGAATATGGCATTCCATACCTGTACCTACAAAAACACAAAAAAATTGTATAGAAAAAAACATTCTCAATGTTGGCATCGAGTTCACCAATGTAACTTGGGAAAAATCTAGGTTAGTATATTAGTGCATAAACAAATCAAAAACCCAAAGTAAACATAAGCAAAAATGAGGAAAACATGAAAACAAAGAGAGATATCACCTTGAGTCTTCAACCTCCATGATTGAACTCCATTACACCTTCTCTATTTGCTACAATAGGTAGTTTTCCCTCAGATTATGTGTGAAATATGTGACATTGCCAAGAACAAAGCAAAATGTTGAAGGATGTGATGAAAAAATGTAATACTATGCAACTATGCAACTAGTAAGCAACTATGAACTATGACTAAAGTATGCCAAAATGACAAGAGAAATGAAGTATGCCTAAAACAAGATTGCAAGAGCTAAAATGTCATGAGATTGCAAGAGATGTAGTATCCAATAGATGTCAATCAAGTCAAGAGCATGAGATATGTGCAAATGAGATCAAAATTTCCATTGAAGATTGACAAAAGCCCTAGAATCAATGGACAAGATTCAATATGACAACCCACAATTAGGGTTAGGGCAATGTTAGGTCAAATTTGAAATGAATGGACAAGATTTGATTTGAGAAAATTAAATCAAGGGTTGGCAATGCATGTGACATGGAGATAAGAATGGCACAAAAAAAGAGAGAGCTGGAAAGTCAAATAATATTATAAATTACTTGATTTATGGAAGAGAAAGACTATTTTGAATTAAAAATTAATTCAATTCAAAAAGGTGGGGTCATGTGCTAGTAAATAATTAATTTGAATTATTTACTAAAATAGGGAAAATTAGAAAGTGGGAGCATTTTAAATAAATAATTTTATTTAAAATGGGGAAAATTCCAAGGTGGTCAATTAAATAAATTAATAAATTTATTTAATTATGAGAAGACATGTAGGAATTAATGACATATTTAAATAAATAAATAAAATTTATTTATTTAAATAATCAAGAAGAATAAAAGGACATGAATTAATTAAATAATTAAAATTATTTAATTAATAGTTGAAAGTGGACCAAAGGACATAATTAAATATTTCAATTATGCGAGGAAGAAATATGGTGACAATATAGCTTGCAAGCCTAGGTCTTTTTTATGTGTTTACACCCCCTTCCACCAATCTAAACAAGATCAAAATCCACAAATTTGTCTCTTAAATTAGGTTTGAAGGTTCATCTTCTCTGTCATTAACTATTTTTTAATGAACAATCGGTTAAACAACAAGCTTTAAGAAAACTTTAATTTTTATGAGACACTTTAGCAATTATATTTGAACCAAAAATTTAATTTTTATTTTCGTTTTATTTCATCCTAATTAATTATATACAATAAGATAAAATCATAGACAATAAGAAAATTATGTTTTAGATTTGATATTTATAGTAGGGTTGAGATGAGCTTACTCTTCTACAAAAGATTAGAATATAGAGTATTTTATGAAATAATAAAGAAATATGGCATGGTTTATAAAAGGGCATTAGTTGGTCCAAACCTTTTAGTTTTTCCAAAACATTTGGAAACAGTAGTAGCAAGAAGTGGGAAAGAAGTGTTTTTTCTAAAACGTTTGGACCAACTAA
>VDFB02075321.1:339763015-339777841 GCA_007258455.2 Sequoia sempervirens | reverse complement strand
ACTTCAAAAGAGTCACATTGGCAAGCAGGTAAAAGAATCCTGAGGTATGTGAATGGAACCAAAGGATATGGTATTTTTTATGGTGCAACAAATGATTTTGGGTTGGTTGGTTACACTGATAGTAATTGGGTAGGGAGTGTGGGTGAAAGAAGGAGCACATCTGGACATGTGTTTCATTTGGGATCAAGAGTCATTTCATGGGCATCTAAGAAACAACCCATAGTTTCACTATCTATAGCTGAGGTTGAGTATATAGTAGCGAATGCAGTAGAGTGCCAAGCTATTTGGCTAAGGAGGACCTTAGCAGATTTGAAGGAAGAACAAAAGGATGGAACAACTATATTTTCTAACAATGTTTCATCAATAGCTTTGACAAAGAATCCAATTTTCCATGGAAGAAACAAGCATATTGAAATTAGGTATCATTTCATAAGAGAAATGGTTGAAAAAGGTGAAATAAAAATAAAAATTTGTAGGTCTAAGCAGTAGCTTGTAGACATTTTCACCAAACCTTTGAGCAAATATTGCTTTAAATGCCTAAGAAAAAGTTTAGGTGTTGTTGATTTGTATGAAGAATGATGTTGTTTGATGGCTCAGTCAAAGGGGGAGTGTTGGAAATATTTATTTTTCTAACTGTGTCTTTCTCATGTCAACTCCCCAATTACACCTACCTATCAGGAGCTTTCAACGACAAGTTTTTTCTTGCAATCTTCATCCTTGTTCTGTTCCTGATTGCAAAATTTATTATGGCACACAATTTTGAATGTGAATTTGAATTTTGAGAGGGAGTTTTTGAATGAATTCAAATAGAAGGAATGTAATAGTCAAGAAAGATTGACAAAGGAATTTGCAAGAAGGTGAAGTTGTAGCAATGACAACAGAGAATGTTTTGTGAGTGAAGAATTTGCAAGTGATTTGCAAGAAGGTGAAGTTGGAGCAGCAACAACAGAGAATGTTTTGTAAGTGAAGTGCAAAATGTTTGTAGTGAGCAGCAAATAGCTCCAGATTGTTTTGTATATGTGTGGGGAGTAGTAGATAGCTCTAGACGAATAGGAAGAAGAGAGAGCTTTGAGAAGCTCCTGATAGCTCAGTGTGTGCGTGCAGCTCTAAATTGTTGCAAATCGAGTTTGTTATCAGTAGTTTGTAGTTTCAAATTTAAGAATCCTTTGTAATTGTTATTTTTTGAGTTAATAGAAGAAACAAAGGTTGCATGCCCAGCCGTGTGTCTCCATTTAGTTTGTTTTGTTATTTCGCATTTTATTTTGGTATTCCCAATTGATTGGGAAACAAAACAGTAGCTTTGTACATTTTATTTAAAATTTTTTAACATTTAAAACAATCATACAATTATTTTTAAACCTAAAATTTTCAATTTAACACTAAACTACTAAATTTATCTTAATAGATTTTCACAACCAAAATCCAATAAATATTGAACTTCTCATTTACTGTTATCGTTGATCCAATAAATATACATTATGTTAAGACAAAAATGTTCATTATCTAAGCTTGATGTAATCGCCATGAGGACTTGTCTCACTTTACTCTTATACATCTTTCTAACAACTCTAATGTAACATATCGTTTATTCTTGGTTCTTATCTGCCCTCGATAAGACTTCTCTACAAGGTAATAATGTCTTATCATATTCTATGATATCTTTGAACACAAGATAAAGCTTTACAAAGCTATTTTTCATTCCCCCAATTTTGTTTTGATAACGTACATAACATATAATCTACAGGAGGAGAGATGTTTTGCAAACTTACTGTTTATTCAATTAATTTTGGAAATTACAATAATCTAAATAAATAAATATTAAATAAACAACAATTCTTTCTGTTATAATGTATTTTCAAGGTAGGAGAAGTATCTGCTAGAGCAATATGCCTTCATAATAGCCTCCTTCTCTGTGTTGTTGGACTAGCCCATAGCTATCATAATTGTTTGTGCAGTTGAGAAGATCATTCCAATCCATGGATGCTATATAGGATCCCAAGTTCATTTTGTTGTTAATCTCTCCATTGAAAGTCTCCATCCAGTCTGAATGGTAGTTTCTATGAGGAGAACCATGACTGATTAGAGATGAGTTTGCAGAAAACAGGAGTGAATTATCGTTGTGAGGTAATACTTCTGCATTCAATACAGTTGGGCTTTCTGAAATTTCATGATTATGGCCACATCTTCCATATTCCAGTGGAAGAGCTGCTGCAGTCTCATTTAGAGCCAGGGCTATTGTTTCCGAAGAAGAATGTGGTATATAGGAGGCAGGGTTATTATTACTATTGCAGTTGGATGGCTGCATTTGAGAAGCGTTCATCGTATTCATGTTGCTTCTATTGTCAATAAGAGATGATTCCAGACTCTCTATCAGCTTCTTCAAAGAACAATTATGTTCAGATATAAGAATATCCTGATCGAATCCTTGTTGATGGCTTAGATGAAATGTAGCCTGTAATGTGCTCGGGCTTGTGTCATCCATGGTGGGTATCGGATTACAGGTGGTTTGTTCAAACAATTGGGGGAATACTCCATGAAAGAAGCCTTGTGTCCCATACACATTTGTACTTGAGTTGGTCTGTGAGGGCATATAACCATTTAGGTTATTCACTTCAGCTTGTGCTGCTGGGGCTGAGGCTGCTTCTTCATGACGACAATTGTGTTGATACTTGCGTTTCCCAAATAGTTTCCTCTTCAATCTTGTGTTCCAGTAGTTCTTTATATCGTTATCTGTTCTTCCTGGCAGTTGCGCTGCAATGTGAGACCACCTGAATGAAATTTATGTGTTAGATCTCATAAAAACCAGTAGAATCAGTCATTTGAATGAGAGACAAAAGTGTGCTTTTCTTTTTTCGTTAGAGGATAGATTGGGCCTTACCTGCTTCCAATACTACCATAGAGGCTGACAATGACATTATCTTCTTCTTCTGAGAACGCTCCATGCTTTATATTGGGCCTCAAGTAATTCAACCATCTAAGTCTGCAGCTCTTTCCACATCTTTTTAAGCCTGCACCAAAGGGTATCGGTCAGCAAAGGCAGTGGGACAAAGCACTCAGGATATCTAAACAGAAAAAGTTACAGAAATTCAATATATTGATTATTTGTGTCTTAATCAAGAAACCTTAACCTAATTAAAAAACAACAGTATACACACGCTTAACATCTAAAACTCTCTTACACACACTTTGTAATAAGGTCCTCGGGTAACACTGCATGTTCAAAAGGGGACAAGTAATAATCCGAACAATTGCCAAAACAACGATATGGTTTCTACAAAACAAGAACACTACTGTAGAAGCTAATAGTACATGTAAATCCTAAAACATAGATGTGATAAACAACCTTAAACTCCCAGCCACTTAAATCAACCCTCAAATCTACTCTTTTAGAATATAAAATTCAGAGATGGTAATAAACATTGCTGTCCTTTTACAGCCGGTGCATTATCATACCAATTGTCTTGACGAGCACAATACATTTGCTCGCTTTTCATAACAAGCCCTCAAATCTAATCTTTCGAATCAGAAAAAAATAATAATAATTTTATCATATATAAACACTTAAAAATAAATGTGCGGGAGGTCTAGTTTGATTAGCTAAAGCATCTTGTTGCAGGCAAGAGATCACGAAGTCTAGTCTCTCCTCAAACTTGTGGTACAGAAGGGTGTCTTACATCAGCATCACGGATCACGTGAAATAAAATTTACCAAACGCACTTTAATTTATAGAAGAGGCTTTGAAAAAATGGAAAACATCTAAAAACAAACAGGCAGCTAATGATTCGACAGTTTCAAGATTGGATTATCACATGGCTTTCTAGATAAAGAGTCTAACATCCTCGAGCTACCACAAGTTCATAAAAGATTTAAACTATAGATGGATTATTAATCTTCAAGGCTATTTGATTATCTTAACATTTGTGTGGATTTTGTAGTCGCCGAGTCTTCTGATAAACTACAATCACAGTGACCAGAATATGCCTGCTCTTTAAGCCCTTCCTAATGAAAACAATCTCACATCAAAAACCTTTCTTAGAAAGAAACAAAAACTACAGGATTGCTATGTTGGTTTCCTCTAACTGCACTAACTGCACTAACTGCACTACCTGAGATTAAATAGTTAAACATGAAGGAAGATTACATACCGACTTTTTGGGGAAGAGCTATCCAATTGCCTCCAGTTCCATGTTTCTCTATATAAGTCTTCAGTATAGAGTCTTCTTCAGGGGACCATGGTCCTTTCTTCACAGTAGCTTTATCACAGCAAGGTGCTCTGCCCATCTTTCAATAATCTCAATGCTGTGGCCTGTGATCGAGCCCCAAGAAACCAATCTCTTTCTTTGGGTATGCCCTGGTGTTTGAAAACCAGAGGAAACAAAAGCCCCTAATAATGTATATAAAGAAGGAAGAAACATATACTAGTGGAAAGTGGGTCCTATCATTTAATATCCACCATGGTCATTTAATGCTTGTAATTTGCAGTCATGTGTTCTTCTGGTTGTCTTTCTCGGGATCGAATCAATACCACAATCTAATAATCTTCAACGCTGTGAATATTGAATTAATTTAACCAGAGTGTAAGTTCTTTGATATAGTCTCCAGAGTGTATTCATTTGAGAAGAAGAATAAACAAGTCCATCTGGGCATGGACAGGCACTATCTTGGGGTACTTACTACTAGAAACATTCAAATTTAGTGAGCAGCATGCCCTTATTCCAAACCACTAGTGGAGATGTCTGTGGAATGATATTATTATATTTTAGTAGCCATTGAAACCTGATTATTCATGCACCTGAACAATTGATTGTTTATTGAATAACCTACTTATAAATACCTGTCAGAAATGTAAAGTATAATTATTAAAAAGATTTATAGTTTTTTAACAGAAAGGCAATGGAATCGAGCTTTCACTAGTCCTAGAAATTTTTGTATTCATAGAAAATGTTTTGTTTAGCCGATGATTTACCTATCACCTGTATAAAATTTGTTGTCCACGAAATAGCTTTCATTTGAAAGGAAGAAAGGCAGCCCTAAAATTCTACCTTGTAGTCAAGGGTTGAATGCATGTACCAACATCTATTCTGCGAGCTTTCGTATCTTGAAGTTAGAAAATAATCATAATAACTTGCGTGTTACCCCCAACAACTGGCAAGAGCCTCCTCGTATGTCTACTGTATAATCATATACAAATATGGTAAGTGGTTTTTAGTTTATTAGTAAAATTTTGTTGTTTATAGAATGTTTATTAGGAATTATATGTTCTTAAATGTTCTTAAATAGTATGTTTGAGGCTTAGTCAAAACAGTTTCATTATTTGAATAGATTCAACAATGGTATATTAAGTGTCTCCTAATAATAAAATTGAGATAATAAATACTTTGTGAAATAAAATTTTAAATAATTTTAATATGAACAATATCAAATTCAAATAAATTGTTTATTAACTTTTAACAAATTTTAATAGTCATTTTTTAGCAAAATGTTTCTTTTCTTTAAGAAGTGAGAATTAGGTTTGAATCTTAACAAATTTGACATAAAAAAAGTCCTTATGTGGGTCAGACTTCCTATCTTATTGTTAGAATATTGGAATGGGGAAGATTGAATAGCTATATCCTACTCTTCAGGGCATCTAATTGTGACTAATAAGGTGACTAGTTCTAGGAAACACTTCCTCTTTGTGAGATTTTGTCTCAACATTGTTGTGGACAAGTTGTTCCTCTCCTCAATCACTTTATCTTTGAAGTTTGGAGATTGGTTGTAGTGAATTAAATATAAGGAGTCCATTGTGATGTGCCTCAATTGCCACAAGTTGAGACATACTTTTGCTACATGTGCTGTTTCAAGTATTGATCATAGGCAATTTAAATATTTGTAGGATTCTTTAGACCTCCCCCAAGAAGAGATTGGCCTCCCCTTGCAAAGGATTGGTGGAGCAAATTCTCCTTTTGTGGACAATATGAACTCAAACAGAAACACCTCTTTGATTTTGAAAAGTAAAGTTTTAGAATCAAACTGCAGTTCATGATCCTCCTCATAGTATTTAACCCTTCAACCTGCTTACCAAAAATACAATAGGAATCCATTGTTTCCCATTAAAGTGGATGAAACATTATTTATGTTTCATAATGGTTGCTTTTAGATGTTGTAGGGATTTTGAAAAATTATATCTTGAAACATAGTTTGGATTACATTTATTTACCATAGTTGTTTTCACTAACAACAAATGTACATATTTAATAAAGGTTAAATCTTTATATGGACATTTGATTTTTAAATAGTATGATTTTTCTATATTTTATTGTGTATAATTTGTTTGCATCAATGTTTTGGATCACACTCTATGATCCATCATCAGGATGAGAAGAGAGCTGAGAGAAAGAAAAATCCAAAAAATAAAAATCATCCTAATGATGGATCATAGAGTGTAATTTGAAATGTTGATGCAAACAAATTATACACAATAAAATCGAGAAAAATTGTCCTATTTAGTAATATGGATTGTAGAAATCTAATGTCTTCATTTGATTTTTGTCAGCTATAGAAATATTTCTAGTTATATCTTTGATTTTTTAAAGAAATCTTTTATATTTTGATTTTAATAAAATATCACTATTTTTTCTATCATATAATATAAGGATTATATAATTAATATTCACTTTAATTTGATTGTAAGTTAGTTTTAATTAATTGAATGATATAATTTCTATAATTTAAATAGTAAATAAAATTAATATAATTAATTGTCTACCAAAATCAATCTCTCTATCTCTCTCGATATATATATGTATATAATGCACACCATTTTATAATTTTGCTTCTCGTTGTGTTGTCATTATTATAATTTTTTTCACTTTTAGTAACATACCTTTTAAATAAGAAAAATTGTTTGCCCACTTCTATGAATTTAGGTGGCCCTTCATTTTCCAACTAGAAGGGGTGGTGTCTAATTTGAAAAAGCATTATGATGCTAGATCAAAACAAAAATCTTTAATGTATTTTGAATTTAAACAACCTTAAGAAATGATCCTATTTTTTAATAATATTTCACCATATATATTTTTTCTCCTCCTACATGAAATATCATAGTTTGTTATTGTATTTTATTTTTGAATGTTCCTTAATGTTCCTAGTAACCATTAATTGTTATTTTGAGAGGCCGCCACTTGTAGCAGAGTTGGTTGGGGTTTGTAGTTTTCATAGTGGAAAAGGCAAGGGTCAGTAATATTGTGTCAGTTCCTGCTCCGCTGATCTGGGGTATAGGAATGGAGTTTACCCCTAACCTCTTGAGATTCGATTTTAAGAGGGACCCAAGGTATGAGCTATTAGACTGCTGGACTGAGTCACACCCTGTAATATCAAAAAGGAATTGTTATTTTGAGAGAATTCTTTGTAAAGATGTTAGGAAAGAATCTTCATTTTCACAAACAATCCTGTTGTGCTACAGTGATAATGAGGTCCAGTCTACTTTGATGCGCACATTGTTTGACGTAGAGGGACAATAAACCAAAAAATTCAAAAGCGGCAAGGGCGTCGTCAAGCCTAACTTTATCTACCCATCAGCAAAGTGGGTAGACAATGTATCTATCGTTTTCATTCTTTAGCGTGACACTTCAATCGCTTTCCAAGGAAGAAGACGGCCAACGCTCTTCCAAAACATGGCGTCCTTCATTAGATCATAATGACTTCCTTACTTTGCACAATGAATATAACCAATCTTCTAAAATTGCACGACTCTACTTGATTGCAACCACGTGTTTTTCAAAAGCGAGGGCCAATTTTCAAGAATGGCAGTCTTGACTCATTGTTTTCCAATGTGACAACGTTTTCACTTTTGAAGTCAAAAGAATTTTAAAATATAAAGGTTTAGAAGGAAATTTTTAATATTCAATTAGTTAAAGGTAACACGATACTAATAGTTTTATAATTGTGTTGAGAGGTAAGTAGGTAAGAAAAGTTACAGGTTTTTTTTATATATAGTTTATCAAGCAATTATAAATAATGAGAGCTACCAAGCAGAGAAAAGCAAAACTGTTAAAAGAAGGTTATTAGTAGTGGAGAGACACTAACCAAAATAACAACTCAGTCAAAAGAAGGCTGTAAGATCAATTATTTCATATACTGTACAACTTTACAATGACAAAACTTGTTAGCAGATTGAAATTGTAAGACTTGATCCTTAATTTGCTGAAACTGAACCATGGCCTTTGGATTCTTTTTGCATATAGCTGCTGCTCTGAAAACAAAAAAGCCACCTGAAGAAGGATGTTAGAGTAAAGCCTTAAATTTGCAATTGCATGATAATAGTTATTAGAGAACATAGCTGAACATCTAGCTATCCAAATATGCTTTAAAATAACTTGCCTAATAGAATCAACAATCACATTATTTTGCAAACCCAAGACCAAGATTTACTTTTCATATATAAATTAAAATTCTATAAGATATTAACATTAAAATAATGTTCCGTGATTTTTCAAAAAATAAATTAAAAGTTATATACAATAGGAAAATAAATATATTAAAAAAGTTAAAATTTTCAAATTAAATTAAAATAGACATGTAAATAAAATCATGTATGTATGTATGTATGTATGTATGTGTATGTATGTGTGTGTATGCGTGTATACATATGTATGTATGTGTATATGTATGTATCTGTGTATGTATGTGTGTGTATACATATACATACATACATATACACATACACACATACATATAGATACATACATGCATATAAACATACATATGTTCATGCACTTAAAAGAAGCCAATTTTTAAATAAATAAAATAATCTAAGATTAATATTTTTCTTGTTAGATTTAATAACGATGAATGATTAAAAAAAAAAAGTTTCCCTCAAATCAAAATAGAATTATGACAATATAAATTTAATGATATTCAAAGGATAGAGTGACATAATTCTAATATATGCATATTTTAGATTATCAAATGAAAGAGAATAATGCATATATAGGCTTTGGGATGTATGATTTATGATGAAAAATGTTTCAAAAAGCTTCAGTGATTTGGATTATCAATTCTACATGTAGGAGTAGTGGTGTGAAGTGAACTCAACATGACGAGGGAGAGGTGGTACCTAACTACAATTAGTTAAGGAGTTGAATGAGGTTGAGGTGGCACATGCTCCCACCAATCAAGGAGATCGTGCACGTGTGTTCAACTATTTTATATTTATATAAATACAAATTTATTACATAAGTTTACTTAATATAAAGTGTAATAAATAAATAATTACATTAGAACAACCCCCTTAAGTGCAACTTAAAAAAAAAAATGAAACCTAACAAGACAAACCATGTTAGGTACTCATATACAATCTAATGGAATCCCAAGATACATAAAAAGAATGTGTACCCCCCAAAAAGAAGAATAAGAAAGCATCCATAGAGAAATAAATTATCCCAAGATTGAAATGGAAGGACTAGTTAGCCCAAGCCAAGAACCAATAGTGTCTCATACCCCTAAAAGAGGTCAAAGATGAACAAATGTGTTCTATAGAAAAATGTTTGGTAAAAAATACCTATAGTTTTCTCTAATGTAGGACCATATTGAAGATCAATGATCTAATCCTATATAATATCTTAAATGTATTGCATATGGATCTCAATATGTTTCATTCATTTGATTATGAACTAGATTCCTTGAGCTTACAATATCACTTACATTTTAATATTATATGATGGATGGTAGCTAATAGGTGAAACCAAACTAATATATTAAGATGTGATGAGGTCAAATGGCCTCTTTAGTAGCATTCACACCCCCCTTATATCTAACCTCTATAGATGAGAGAGGAATAACATGCTTATTTTAGCTTGACCAATATATAGGACTAGATCCAAAGTAAAATTTGTAGTCGGAAATATCAACTTGTGATCTTTAAAATCACTAGCCTATTCAAATGTTGTATATCCTACTACATCTATATCTCAACTTGCTACATAGTATATCCCAAAAGAGTGTGTCCCTATAAATAGTGTAGTATAAATTTAGCATATTTTCAATAAAGATCATAAGGTGATTACATAAAGAGAGAGACCATGCCAAGAAAATAATAAATACCAATATGGGTATTGTTGGTTATTTTTAATGAACCGTACTTTATCTCATCAGTTATCTATGAATTTGTCAAATTCAATTGTCAATAACTTTGAGGATTGGCCAAAAAATAGGTGAAAGCTTGCTAGACTTTCTCTCTGCACTTTGGGATCTGCAAAACCCTGGAGGGTGATCCCTACAATGTATCTTTAGATACTCTAGTGCCAATTATCATATATATTGTAAATTAACAAATAGATTCTCCTTTAATTGCTTAATAGATGAAATAACTTAAAGATATGGCTAATCTTCATGGTAACATCATATTTAAGCATGAGAAAATGTTATAATATAGCTTGACATATATTCACAAAAAAATTGGAGATTAAAATTTATTTGAATGTAGCTGCTATGAAAGATTTAGGAAACTATAACATAACATGACCAGTGTCTTATCCTAGGGTGGAGCATTCTAAATCATATAATAAAAAACAAGTAACAACATTATTCATGTCATAAAAAAGCATATCAATGATTCCTTATATCATTAATACTAGAAACTTAACCAACAATACTTAGTTATCCATGCATACATTCACATTAACCTTCATTCATGTTAATATAGATTTAACTCATTCTTTGAACAAGTGTAATAACCATGAACAAACATTCAAGGAAAGACAAGAGGATGAATAGAAGCAATCTTTGATTGCTTTGTATTAAAAATCTATGCAAAGTATATAATGGAGAACATTGGCCTTGAATATTTTGCCAATTATTATTCTAAAATATGATAGCACTGTTAGCATATTCCCCATTACAAGACTCAAAAGATTCTTAAAACCTAAAACATACTCAATTCTCTATCATCTAAGCCTAGTTACAAAACTTCTCTGAGATCAATCTACTAGCAACCCCATACAATTGGCCTTGAATTCCCTTTTATAAGAACAAGAGAGCAAAACAAGCTTTGGGCCAAAATGTACACATGCCATGTTTTCACTTGACAATAAGATTTACATTCAAAGGTAGTTATACTTGCCAAAAATCTGAGGGAGAAGTTTACTAAGACAAAAACCATTTCTCATAAAGATCTAATGGAAGATATTTTGTTGGCTTGTCTTTCCCTAGAATATAACCCTATTTTATGAGGGTGTTGCATTATAGTTGTGGTAGATTGTGATGTTTTATGTGATTCTAATAGTGTTTTGTTTCTTAATCTCTGGTGGTGATAATCTTGTGAGAAGCTTGCTCTGCAAGTATATTGTAATCATTGAGATTTCTAAATAATATATTGGGTGACTTTTGGAGTGTGTAATTTTTCTCCCATAAGGGATTTCCCCACGTAGATCACTATGTCATGGTATGCATGATATTTATATTATTTCTTTTTAAGTTTTTGTAACTATTAAAGATCTATAAAGTTTTACATTATTCTCCTCTCAAGATTAGTGTAGGAAGTTATTCTACTACCTTAGCTTCCTTACAAGTGGTATTAGAGCTTGATAACCTTTGGTTTCAGTTGTGAGTTAGGCTTTTTGAAATAATCTAGATTTGAGTGGGAGCTTGTGTAGAAGACACTTTGTGATCTTATTGTAGGAATCACTAACTCATTTGACTACAAAATCTGACAAAAATGTCTGATGAAATATGTATAATTTGATGTATCGTCGGGTGCTTGTAAAATTTGATGTGTAATTTTCAATTTTTGAAAGTTTATCCCCGACGTTCATTGAAATTTCAACAAATATGGGTTTCATCGAAATGTCGACTGTCAGTTTCATTGAAATTTTGACAAACATGAAAAATAGAAAAAAATCAAATTGTGGCCGACATAAAGAAAAGTGAGTTCGCTAATTTATTGCGACAGTGTTTTTCTCTACTTGAGATAGTTTGTGGAGAACTAAGGACAATTTTCTTGGGAAAAATATAAAAAAATCAAGAAGATATTGCCAGGTTGAGGGTAGTCATTGTCTTTTTGTAGAATTTAGTTGTGAAGTTAGATTTGTAGTTCCAAGTTTGAAAATCATATTTTAAAGCAACATCTCATCAGATTTTATTTTTAGAGGTTTAGGGTTTTGATAATTTCATGTCCAGATTTTGTTGTGTGGAATCACCATAAGATCACAACCAAGTAACAAATTTTTGTGAGTGTAATTATGTGATCCATAACTCTATTGGTCATGTGGCACAATTGTGCTATAAAAAATACAGGATGCATTGATTTGTGACCCAAGTTTAATGTGGCTATGTTGTGATAGAAATGGAGGCACTCATATAATGTAATTAATTCAGGTTGTATAATGTAGGTTTCAATCATCATTTGGTGCATTCAGGTTGTCTCAAGTTTAATAGGTTATGATGTAATTATAGCATGATCGAAGAGTGATTACCTCTTGCTGGAATAAAGAGCCTATAACTCTGGTTGATATACAGAGTGGTTGTGTTATATCAATTATGTAGTGCATTCAAGCACAACCCATGTTTAATGGGCTATTCTAGAGAGTGATCAAGATTTTCTAAACCTTATGAAGGTTACTTAAAAGTGTATAGCTTAAACTACAAACCAAGTTTGTTACATACTTGAATACAATCTTGGGTTACCGCAAACTATAATAATGTGATTTGCTAATAACCATTATGGAAAGTATTAAAGCAAGACCCATGCTATATAGGATACATTTCCCTAATTAGGTTTACATACCTTAATGATCAAACACAAGCTTCCCACACACTCTAGGATACAATCCAAGATCATACCACAACTTTGTCAAGACAACTAATTTTTTGACCCAATATTTAAAGTTATTTTTTAATACCAATAGAAGCACTAGTAATAGCATGATTAGGGTACAAACCCTAGGCCTCCATAGAAATATAAACAATAACTATAGCAGATTAGTGAGGTTGCAATACTAGAAAGATTGAGACATTGTAGCTAATAACAAAATCTTGCAATCTAAATATTGTAGCCAATAACAAGCACACTATGTAGCTTAGTGACATTTGTAAATGCAATCTATGGTAAGAAGAATGACAGTCACTTGAGATGTGACAGTCAAAAAGAGGTTGACAGTGACAAGATAATAAAGTTCAAACCTTGCATAGTAAAGTGGAGATTTTAACAATGAGTTTCCTTACCACCTTGCTGACCTTAAGGGTTTTCAAATGCTTTAGGTGAGTGTTAGACAAAGGAAAATACAATTGATGCAGTAGCATCTAGTATAGAGCAATCTTGCATCACCCAAAATGGATTAATTTCAAATTTCTCGATTTTTAGATGTTTTACATTTTTGAATGCCCTTTTAATCATAATAGGAGTATTCCCAATTTTGGTTTTATTTTCTATTCCTGGGTTGAAAGATATTGCAGTTTTAGCTTCCCAGATTTGCACCTAAAAATCTTCTGAGTTAGATTTGAGGCACTTAGAGTTCCTGGAATGGCCCAAAAACTTTTTAAAATTGGTATTGCTAATTTTGAGCGCACTATTGACTTCAAGACCTTTCCAACAATTCAAACAGTTTGCGAATCGGAGTCTCAGATCAAAAGTTATGGCCCCGGGAAGTTGGCGCACTTTCTAGAAGATACAATTGCAAATGTTCTTTTGAAATTTGAACTTCAAGTTGTAATTTTTTGGCACCAAACTGTCTAAACTCAAATTTGAATATTTTTTGGCTCCAAACTAAAGATGAACTCTATTTATGGGCAGGTTTCTAATTTTTAGGTAACTTTTTGGGGACAAGCTCGCATATTGCGAAAGGGTGATTTTGTAGCTTTATGTAACTTGCATGTGTTGTAGAACTTGGGGATTTGAGATCCTCTGCATGTAAGAAGCTCCATTTTCTAAATAATAAAATTATTCTCTTGTTTGTTGGTTATTTTCTAAGTCTCGGGATATGCCCTCATTAAGTGGTATCAGAGCGGGTTTTCTTGAGTGTGTGGACAGATCATTGATCGTGAGGCAGTTCACACTAGGACCATGGTTGTGGGTCGAGGTCAAGAAAGATGCCTCCAAGAGTGATGCTTGGTAGGCATGGTGGCATAAATGCTGGTGAAAGAGATGCACTGGCAGCCCTCCAAAGACAGATTGATGTGTTACAAGAGCAGTTGAGAATAGGGTTAAACCTGAGGGAGAAAAGTGAGGATGAAGGAGAGGAAGAAGGTTCAAATGTAGAAGAGGAAGAAGAAGCAATTGATCAAGATGAAATGCGGCTAATAAGGGCCATTTTGAAGAGCGGGAAAACACCCAGAGCAGAAGTCCCGAGTTATTCTGGAAGTCTGAACCCTAAAGAGTTGATCGACTGGATCAACGAGCTAGAAGAATATTTTGAGTATGAGGAAATAGAGGACCCGTGATCGGGTTAAGTTTGTGAAAAATGAAGTCAAGGGCCATGCTAGTATTTGGTGGAAAGAGGTCCGAAGAAATTGAAGAGGAAAAGGAAATATCACCGATGGGATCGCGATGGTAGAGAGAAACTCAAGAAGCAACATACCGCTGGACTACGAAAGTTAGATCCGTTGAAGAAATTGCAAGGGTTAAAGCTAAAGGAAACTGCGAGTTATCATATTGAAGATTTTACAAGATAATCATCGAACGGGCCACAATGCAGGCCAATAAGGAGAAGGTAGCTCGATATCTTAATGGGTTACGACCGAGCATTCATGAGGAGTTAAGCCTAGTCAGAATGACCACCATTGAGAATGTGTATCAGTTTGCTCTGAAGGTGGAAGAGAAGCTGAACAAAAGATTTGATGGCAAGAAAAAGG
>VDFB02075321.1:339623481-339760438 GCA_007258455.2 Sequoia sempervirens | reverse complement strand
GTATTGTTTCAAATCATGACACCAAATTTGTGGGGTACTTTTGGAGGACCTTGTGGAAGAAGCTGAAGACAAAGTTGAGGTTCAGTTCTACACACCATCTACAAATAGATGGGCAGACAGAGGTTGTTAATAGGAGTATGGGTAACCTACTAAGATGTTTGGTAGGAGATAAACCCAAGGGATGGGACTTGATCTTACCCCAAGCAGAATTTTCTTACAATAATTCTGTCAATAGAAGCACTGGGAGATCACCGTTCCAGATTGTGTATGGAGGTAGCCCCAAAACAACTCCAGAATTGAGGAAGATGGACCAAGAGAAGAAAATAAGTGTTGAATTTGAAGATTTTGCAGAGCACATCAAGAATATAGATGAGAAGGTATGAGAACACATTAATAAGATGAATATGCAATATAAGGCTAAGGCAAATCAGAAAAGGAGGAATAAGGAGTTACAGACTGGTGATGAAGTAATGGTCCACTTGAGGAAAGAAAGGTTTCCTGTGGGAACCTATAACAAATTGAAGATGAAGAAATTTAGTCCCTGTAAGATTTTGAAGAAGCATGATTCTGAGAATGCATATGAGGTAGAGTTGCCTGATGGAATCAACATTTCCCTTGTGTTCAACATTTCAGATTTGATAGAGTATCATGAAGGTGGAATGGAGGAAGCACCAGCAATACGATAGTATGGCATTCTAGCACCTACTTCAGAAAGGGAGGAGATTGAAACAATCTTGGATAGTCATATGGGAAGGAGTACCAGAAATAGGCAGTATGAAGAATATCTAGTGAAATGGAGAGGAAGTCTTGTGGAAGATTCATCCTAGCTATCTAAGGCAGCGGTTGACCAGTTGGGTTTCCTCAACCATTTGAGACGTGATGGGTCACTTCTCAAATTACCCTAGGTGTCTGATGCAGGAGCATCTAGTGGTGTAAGGACAATCTTGCATCACCCAAAAATAGTTAAATTTCAAGTTTCTTGGTTTTTATATGTTTTTACATTTTTGAATACCTTTTTCATCATAATGAAATTCCCAATTTACGGTTTTTATTTTCTATTCCTGGGTTGAAAGATATTGCAATTTTAGTTTCCTAGATTTGCACCTAAAAATATTTTGAGTTAGATTTGAGGCACTTAGAATTCCCAGAATGGCCCTAAAACTTTCCAAAATTAGTGTAAAAATTCTGAGTGCGTTATTGACTTCAATACCTTTCCAATAGTTCAAACGATTTGTGAATCAGAGTCCCGAATCAAAAGTTATGGCCCCGGGAAGTTGGTGCACTTTCTAGAAGATACAATTGCAAATGTTCTTTTGAAATTTGAACTTCAAGTTGTAATTTTTTGGTGCCAAACTGCCTAAACTCAAATTTGAATTTTTTTTTGGCTCCAAACTAAAGAGGAGGTCTATTTATGGGTGGGTTTCTAATTTTTGGGTAACTTTTTGGGGACAAGCTCGCATATTGTGAAAGGGTGATTCTGTAGCTTTCTGTAACTTGCATATGTTGTAGAACTTGGGGATTTGAGATCCTCTGCATGTAAGAAGCTCCATTTTCTGAATAATTAAATTATTCTCTTGTTTGTGGGTTATTTTCTAGGTCTAGGGCTGCGCCCTCATCAACAATCAGGGAATGACTGTCCAAATGAAGTAACACTCATAATAATAGGTTCAATGTTTCTTCTTAGCCATTAATGTATAATAGAGGTAGTGGATTGCATGTTTGAGCAGTGTTTTAAGACTCATCAAAGATGGGAGAATAGTGAATAATACCTTGTAGATTGTGAAGTAGTGTCAATAAGGTTGAAGGATCTTAAGAACTACAATACCATGAAATAATGAGTCCCCTATAGTAAGTAGGCAGAATATAGGGCATAGTTTGATTTTATAGAAGGATGCTCATGAAAGGAATCTTCAAGTGATAGTGAGTGAGCTATTTGAGATTGTAGTTGAGGGTGCAATACCTACTCTTAAAGGAAGTTAGCAAAGCAATAAATATGCAAGAAAATAAAATCATACACAACAAACAATTCACAATGTTATTTTGCATAATGCCTTGAGTTTGAAGACAAAAATCTCATTGTATCTTGATGAAAGTGGTGACCTTAATGGTCAATCACTAGAAACCGTGATTTTAAAACATGTTATTGTGCTTATGGAGGAAAATTTTTAAGCAAGGCAGTGAGTGGTGGTTTGGAACAATGGCAGGTATGAAGGACTTTCTTTATATGCATACTATGTAGTCTAGCTTAAGACACCATTCTTAGAAGAGATTGAAGGTGGATTATGGAACTCAAGGGTTACCATGAAAAGGATTAAAGCAAAGACCGAGATCTATTTAAAATCCATGGTCATGAAGATATTAAAGATGTCACATGCAAAACCCTAGTAGCTGGAGTAATGAATACAGTGCCAAAGAGGATAGTGTGTTGGGGCAGATTTAGGATATCTCCACATTATCTAATTACAAGGAAATACATCATTTATTTATTTATTTAATTAAAATAAAACATTCTAAACCCTATATAGGATACATTGATACTTCAAAACCTCTAAAGGAATTTGAGATTATGTAAATATATGTCAAGTAAATACTTAGATTACAAATAGTAGAGGGAACAATGTAAGATTTATTGAGTAGAGCAGGAATGAGATAAGCGCTGACAATGAATCATATGCCTCCTTTAACACACATCTCCTCACTATTCTCTATCATTCTTTACAGAAACACTTCTCTATTTTGGTAGTCTATGCTTGAAAATAATGTTTTGATGAAAGTTTTAGAGTATGTTTATTAAAATGAAAACTCCATTCTGGTGGGCTATGCCTGAAAATAAGATTTTGAAAAAAGTTTTAGGGTATGTTTATTAAAGTTTTAGAGTATTTTGGCATTCTATATTCTTGATTCCTTAAATGATTTATTCAAATGGATTGTGATTAAATAAATGACTAACTATTTAGTCATTTTTATTTGTGTGACTAAATAATTTTTAATCAATGACCAAACTAGTAATTTATTTACTCATTTATACCTGAGTTGCAAAAAATGAGCAGAATTTAGTCATTTTTAGTTGTTGTGACTGAAATTTTTAGTCGCCTAGTCATTTATTTTCCAAATTCTAGTAGTGTGTGCTTCCTTGTGCGATTAGGGATCTCTCAATGTTGAGGGCCCTAGGGATAAGCTCATCATAAGAAGTGACACATTGCATCTTTAACTAAAATGATAAATTTGTATTGACATTAGCAATGATGATTTTGGCTTGTTGTTCCTTAGGAATGGGTCACTTGCTCTTACTAGCTCGCTACCTCCATTATTGTAGGAAGTTTGTGATCAAGTTCAATATTATGATTTTAGGAGTCTTAACAATTGGAAATGATAGTAAAATCATAATTTAATAAGTTTTGGAATTAGCATTTTTAAGTGTTTTTTGGGGTCATTAACTTCAAACTATCTTCTCTTTTGTAGGGGTGGTTGCTTGCCAAATTTTTTTAGTGTAAAATATCAGAATTATTAGATTTTGTTACTTGTCTATGAATAAAAATTATTGGAGTGTGAGTTTGATTTTTTGAAGATCTAAATAGTAAAGCTTGGTAAAGAAAAAACATGTCATATAATATTAGTCCAGAACAAAATGAAGAGACACTTGATAGATTATGGGCTAGATTGAAAAGAAAGGGTGGTGGGAAATGTTATTATCCTTGCAATAATTGCAAGAGCTTAAAGACGATATGACTTTTAATCACAACAACTGAGAAACATTGTAGGCAGCATGGTCACGTTGAAGGGGGGCATGATTATTGTCCATTGATAAGTTGTTCATTATATGTGTTTATATTGATTGAATTTGTAAATCTTTAGATCATTTTAACATTATATATATATATATAATCACTTGATCATGATCATGGTTTATTTGTGTCTATCATTATTATAAAGGTGGGGCATCCTAGGGTAGATGATATGGATTATCACAGGCCAAAGAATGTGGCTTTGCAAGCGGATGAACATGGAGTTGTGAATATTGAAGTTGAAGTTAATGATCCTATGGAAGAAGATGATCATGTGCTAGAAAACATAGTTGAAGATGATGGTACAAATACATTGATCTGCATGGCACATTTAGTGGTAGAGTTGATCATGATGATTAAGATGACTTTGATAATGTTCATGATTTACCTATACTTGAGAAGGCATACGAGCCCCTTTATGAAAGCTCCCAAACAACTCTTCTCTTTGCTATATTTTTGATGTTGAACTTGAAGGTTATGGATGGTTTATCAAACATAACAATCTCACGGATGTTAAGGTATGTCATATATGTCATCTTTTTTCATCTCTTTTAATTGTTGTTAGTTCATCACTAGTAAATAAAGGATGAAATATGTAGCATTAATATTCTTTATATTAACAAATTATTTTTTGTTGTAGATTGATTGGTGAATTTTTGTTGCCACCATCAAATATTTTACCTTGCTCATACCGATATTTATCTGCAATTATGAAAGATATCATAATGGAGTATCAAGCAACAGATGCATGTCCCAATGATCATATTATATATTATAAACAATAAGAATTTGCAACAGAATGCCTGGAATGTCATATTAGCAGATATCAAATAGATCAACTAACAAAAAAGGTGTCTTGCAAGGTTCTTCGTTATATTCCCATTATTCCACGTATGCAACGATTATTTAGGTGTGAAAGCTTAGTGCAATTTATGGATTACCATGCATGGAATAGAAGTGGAGATGACATTCTTCAAATTCCTGTGGATGGTTCTACATTTAGGGACATGGAGGAAAAGTGGCCACACTTTAAAGAAGAACCTTGTAATCTCAAGCTTTCATTGGGAGCGGATGGTGTCAATCCATTTGGAGAGCTAAAATCTATTTACTTGGTGTAGCCTATTTTTGTTATCAGCAAGAACATTCCTCCATGGATGTCAATAAAGAGGGAGCACATAATGTTGTCAATGATTGTTCCAGGTATTTTTTTACATCAATTTTCTTTAATGTAGTAGCATCTCATTTGTTTTATTTGTTGCATAATTACTTTATTTTTTTCATTCAATAGTCATGTACATTAATTTATATATATATTGCAGTAAAATGGTTATAATAATTATGTAGTGTTTATGTTTATTCAACTAGGTAAGTACCAAGTTAAAGATATGAATGTATATATCGAGCCTCTTATCGACAAGTTACTAAAGTTATGGAATGGCGTCACTATGTATGACGTCTCTAGACCAATAGGACAAAGACAATTTCAATTCCATGCAATGCTTGTATGGACAATTGTGATGCCCTGTGGCTAACACATTTTTGTGGTATGTTATAACGCTCGATCAAGACTTTAACAATATTTAATTTGATGAAGTAGATATCATGCATGTTTTAAAATAATCTATTCATTATATATAATTATAAAAATTGACATATTTAATCCAATTATATATGATCTTGTAGGTCTTCAAACAAAGGGAAAATTTGCATGTCCAATTTGTGGTCCAAAGATGAAATCTCGTCATTCAACAAGTTTAGGAAAGTAGGTGTTTGATGATTATAGGAAATTCCTCCATAGAAATCATAAGTATTGAACTACTCAAAAACATCTTTTCAATGGGAAAGAAGAGACTACATCAAAACCACGAAGAATGACACCTCGCATATGGAAGTTGGAATATAATAGAATTAATCGTCAAGGTTATACATCAGATCAAATTGTTTATCTATCGTATATGATATGTTTTGAATTTATATTTCTATATTGTGTTGTGTTTACAAATGTTGTAATTGACAATGATTGTCATTGTTAATTTGTTTAACTTATATACTTCATGAAGGTCGTCAAGGCATTAATGGTCGGTTTCCACAGGGACTAAAAAGTTATCCTAGACAATTTAGTAGGTTGCCCTACTATGAGCAACTACAAATTGTGCATTTGTTTGATATAATGCATATCAAAAAAATATAACAGAAACGTTATGGAAAATATTGGATGGAAGGCATGATAAATAAAACATTCTAAAAATTTGTAGTGACATTCAGGAAGTCAATCATGCAATGAAAAATGTCATTCAATTAAATAGCAATGGAGACCAAATTAATATAAGTGCCCTTCCTTGGTTATTAACAGAGTAGCAAAGTAATGCTATAAAATAAGTCATACGAACAATTTGATTTTCCACAGGATTTGCTACGAACATAAACAATATAATAACAAAGAAAGGTGAATTTGGGTCAAGGATCAAAACACATGATTGGCATACCTCCATTAAGGTAATTATTCTGGTATATTATATACACTTGTATAATGCATGTACTTTTTAGTGTATTGTATTTACTACTTTTGGAAAAATAATGAAAATATCATTTTATAATTGTTGCAATACATTCTATCTCTATCTCTCCCAGACAACTTTGACAACAATGTCAAGAAAATTATATATGATCTTGGAAAATACATGAGGTAAATAGTGATATTTGTTCAATTCGTTGTATACATCTTATAATTGCCATTTGTTTTAGTTGTTATGTAATATATTGTATATTTTTGTTAAATCTAGTTAATATATTTGTGCCTTGAATCACTTGTAGATGGTTTTTATCTAAAGAAATCCATAAAGAAGATATAAATTATTAGAAGAGAAAAATTCTTCGTCTAATGTGTGAAATGAAAAAGTGTCTGCCTTCGACATTTTTGAATAAATAAGAACACTACCTTATACACCAAGTTGAGGAGATTGAATTGTGTGGACCTATACACACAAGGTCAATGTGGATGGTTGAGAAGCACTTAATTTTTTGAAGGATTTGGTTATAAAAAGAGCACATCCTGAGGGTTCTATGGTGGAGGGATATATGGTATACCAGACCATGGTATACATTAGTGAATATCTTCCTAAGTTTGCAACAAAGATCCATGTAGATCGCATTTGGGATCCCAACTCCATTAACAAATTTGAAGGGAAGTACCTGATGGGGAAAGGTAGATTGAGGAAAGTGAGAGGTAATTATAAGATGGTCATGGAGATTAATTGGAATACATTTTACATATGGTTTTTACGTATATTGTAATTATTTAATTTTTAATCTTCAATATACATCAATTATAAATTAAGATCATATACTGTGGTATTTAACTAATTATACGTCATTTGTGAATTACATTTTTTTTTTATACAGTTGGTTGAGAGTGGGATGCACTACATTTGTATGTCACCAAAAATCTTGATTGGATGATGGTATGGATTGAATGATGTGAACAATCTGGTTGCACATTAACATGGGAAGGTGTGGCTTCATTGGTTAAAGAAGCTCATCGTAATAGAGATTCCAATGTTATGCAAAGGGAAATTGATTTAGCATATGGTTTAAAAGATAAATAGGTACGTTTAAATATATTAATTACCCATATTATTTAATTATTTTCAATTATATTGATGTATATATATGTTGACATTTTTTTTCTTTGCATACATTCAGCCAAGAATAAATATGTTTATCAGCTGACAATATTGCAATAGTTTTTACATGTTTAACATATTGCAGGTGAAACACCACAAGGCTATGTGGTGTAATGATCATAAATTTCAAATCAAAATGGTGGATGACATGAATAAAACTTGTGATTCTGGTATAATTGTAGTCTTTTAGGTGACTAATGTTTCATCTAGAAGCAAGATACATCTAGAAGTCTCAGAAAATTAATACTATGGGATTTTGGATGATATACTTGAGTGTGACTTTAAGTCCTTCATATAAATTTTGTTTGTTGTCCTATGGTATAGGCTACGATTGAATGAAAATGATCCTGAGAGAACTGTTATTGAACATGATAATGGATTTACCATGGTTAATACAAGGTTGATTGAGCGAGCTAGAAATGAGCCCTATGTTCTTCCAAGCCAATGTGAGCAGGTATTTTACTTAGAGGTTCTAGGTAAACTAGGTTGGTCATTTTTTGTTAGACATGATCCAAGAGGAAGGTCAATAAAGTATAATGTGGTGGAAGAAGAAGATACCGAAGAACTAGAAGATGATGTAGATGATGTCCATGACAAAGATGTCAAAGAGGAGGAACTAGATCATGATGATGTAGGAGTGAATGTTAATGAAGATGATATCCGTGTGGATGATGAAATTATTGAAACTAACATCGATGACGATGATGATGATATGACCAATCCTTAAAATTTTGAATCTGGATCAGATGATACATATAAAGAGTTGGATGAAGAAGAAGATCAATGACATTGAAATGTATGAGTTATGGGATTATATTATCTATTTGATATTAATTTCTTGATAGAATCATATTTGACTTATGTGGTTACATAATTAATTCATATTTTTTAAATTTTTATGCCATTACATAATTAATTTAGTGATGTATTTTTTTATTTCTTTGAAAGGTCAAAAAATTAAAACATTTCAATATTGATGTTAAAAACCTTGAAATTATGGTGTTTTATGTTTCATGTGATCATTAAAAATTAAAAATTCAGTTGTAGAGGTGGTTGTTCAGTGTTTGATGTGTAAAGGCATTTAAAAGGCATAAAGTGATCATTGTAATGGTTTTTGATGGTTGAAGATTTAAAATACAAGCTCTTGACATTCGAAAATCTATGTTTTTTCTTTAAATTTTTTGTATTTTTTCTATTATGTAGCACTGTACGGTCACATGCAGCCATATTTTGATGTGAAATTAATTTCAAGTTATGAATATATGTGTTAGCTTTGATTTTAATCTGATTTGAGGGCTTAAGGTATTGATTTGAGTTAGAAAGCTTAATTTCTTTGCATATAGCCTAGTTACCCTATTTTTGAGGGTTTTGTAGTCCACATGATATAAAGGGGCTCTTACACTTTTTCTGATTATTGTAGCTTGTGTAAGAGGCCCCATGGATACTACTGTAATTGTAGGATACATGAATAGGGCATATGATGATAAATAAAGAAGGTATAGTTGTTGTCCTCAAGAGTTTTGTGAAGAAAAGCATGTGAAATGAGAGGTACTTTCTGGTCCAATGCTTGTTTGCTCCTTCATTTTCTATAAGAAGCATTTCAAGGCTAGAAGTATTGGTTAGCAAGTTAGATATTTTTTGGTCGAGTCTAGGTAGAGTTCCAGAGAAAATTGTAAAGTTTGATGGTTTTAAGGAAAATGCAATTTAGGTTTTGAGTCATTCTGTAGTAGGTTTTGCATTCATGGGTATTTGATGTTTTATGACAATAATGGCATATGAATTGAAATGATTAATTCAAACTCATGTCTCTCCATTGTACATGCATATCTGAATTTTGAATAAGATAATCAAGGGTTGTCTCGTTCATCTCACTCTTGTGGTGTGTATGATTTCTATTTTGGATTTAATTCAAGAAATTAATTAAAATGCTTGAATGGGATTGTAGGTGGATATGTTATGTATAAGGATTTGATAAGTAGTATTGGATTAGAATACATGTTGATGAAATTGTAAAGCAATCTTCTCAAGGATCTTATATTTTGTGTTAAATTTGTCATAAACCCTTAGATGTTTATGAATTTGACTCCCTCAATGGATATATAGAACTGATGTAAGTTTTACTAATTTGTATGGTTCAATATTTTGTTTGTCTTTACCTAGCGCTTGCTACAAATTGAAAATAAATGACTATTTTACACTGTGGAATGTGTTGTAGTTATCTCATGCTCGAAACAGTTGATATTACTGATGAACAACCAATTCTATTCAGTATTATGCTATTATGTTGAGCTATTAGATGAGATTATATGTTGTTAATGTTGTTTACGATAATGGTACAAAAGTTGTAAACGCATTAAGGGATCACCCTCCTAGGTCTTGGAGAGCCCAAAGTGTAGGAGGTCTTTAAAATCCTCGTCAGTTGGTCCAGGTCCTTCAAGCTACCCTTTATTAGAATTGGCAATTCCATCGGTAAATTAGAAGACCAACTTGGTTAGAGTAAAAACAACCAACAGGTAGAGGGGAGAGAGATAGAGGGATTCAGAGAGAGAGAGACGGAGGGAGTGGGAGACAGATAGAGGGTAGAGGGTTAAGGGTAGAGGGGAGGGAGATAAAAGTTAGAGAGAGAGAGACTTGAGAGAGGGAGAGGGGGTAGGAGGGCGAGACTTGAGAGAAAGAGGGAGGGAGTGGGAGAGAGATAGAGGGTAGAGCATTAAGTGTAGAGCATAGAGGGTTTAAGGGTTTAGAGTTTAAGGGTTAATGGTTTATGGTTTAGGTTTAAAGGTAGAGGGGAGAGAGATAGAGGGAGTGAGTGAGAGAGAGAGACCTAAGAGAGGGAGAGTGGGTAGGAGGGAGAATCTTGAGAGAGAGAGGGAGGGAGGGGAGAGAGATAGAGGGTAGAGGGTTTAAGGGTTTAGAGTTTAGGGTTAAAGTTAGAGGGGGAGAGATAGAGGGAGTGAGTGAGTGAGAGACACCTGAGAGAGGGAGAGGGGGTAGTATGGAGAGTCTTGAGACGGAGGGAGGGAGGGAGTGGGAGAGAGATAGAGGGTAAAGGATTTAAGGATTTAAGGGTTAAGGGTAGAGGGCTAAGGGTAGAGTGGAGAGACTTAGGAGACAGAGAGAGAGAGATAGAGAGAGAGAGGAGGGGGAAGGGAGAGGGGAAGAGGGGAGGAATGGGAGAGAGGGATTGGTGCTAGGACAGAGAGACTTCAGAGAGAGAGAAAGGGAGGGAGTGGGAGATAGATAGAGGGAGAAAGGGTTAAGGGTAGAGGGTAGGTGGTTTAAGTGTTTAGGGTTTAAGGGTTAAGGGTTTAGGGTTTAGGGTTTAAGGGTAGAGGGGAGACACATAGAGGAAGTGAGTGAGAGATAGAGAGAGACCTAAGAGAGTGAGAGGGGTAGGAAGGAGAGACTTGAGAGAGAGAGAGGGTAGAGGGTAAATGGTTTGAGGGTTTAGATTTTAAGGGTTAAGGGTTTAAGGTTTAGGGTTAAGGGTAGAGAGGAGAGAGATAGAGAGAGTGAGTGAGAGAGAGAGACCTGAGAGAGGGAGAGGGGTAGGAGGGAGAGACTTGAGAGAGAGAGAGAGGGTGAGAGCTTCATGGGTTAAAGGGTTTAGGGTTTAAGGGTAGAGGGGAGAGAGATAGAGGGATTCAGTGAGAAAAAGGGAGGGAGTGGGAGAGAGATAGAGAGTAGAGGGTTAAAGGTAGAGGGTAGAATGTAGATGGTTAAGGGTAGAGAGGAGGGAGATAAGAGCGAGTGAGAGAGATAGAGAGACCTGAGAGAGAGAGAGAGTGGGTAGGAGGGTGAGACTTGAGAGAGAGGGGAAAGAGGGAGGGAGGGGAGAGAGATAAGGGTAGGTTAAACGTAGAGAGAGTAGAGTGGCTTAAGGGTTTAAAGTTTAGTGGGTTATGGTTAAGGGTTTAGGTTTAGGCAGAAGAGAGAGATAGAGGGAGTGAGGAGAGAAAGAGAGACCTGAGAGAGGGAGAGGGGGTAGGAGGGAGAGACTTGAGAGAGAGAGGGTAGAGGGTTTAAGAGTTTTGGGTTTAAGGGTTAAGGGTTAATGGTTTAGGGTTTAGGGTTATGGGTAGTGATGGAACTTCAAAGTTTTGTTCTCTATGTTCTATTTTATCCTTCCCTATGTCTCTAGTCATCTATGGTGTTTGGAAAAAGCCTAAGGATCGGGTTTTACCTTTGTCTTTATATAAAACAATAGTGTTCATCTTACACTTTGGATGGGATCTATTTGGCCGTTACTTTTTGGGAAGGCTTTAAAACAACTTAAGCCCCATCGCTTTGTCTAGGCTGGGCCCCCTTTTGTTTTATCGTTTTATTTACTTCACCTGACTTTATTTTTCCTAAGTCTTTTGTTGGTCCCATGTTCCCTTGTTAAAACAACTTATGTCATTGTTTGTCGTCAGCTTAGTGATGTCCCCTTATTTCTTTAAGGGAGAGGGCCCAGTAGTCATGCAAGCTAACTTTCTCAGCATGTAGCAATTGACTGGAATATCGTAGAACCTTCATTTTTTTTTTAAATGTAGACTGGTCTCTTATTTATCTATAACTGAGGTTTGGAGGTGCGACTCATCATGCAGCTTGCCACATCGGAAGATCTTTTGAGAAGTGTCTTAAATTTGACTTTTTAAAGTTTCGACCAAAACTTAATCATGGGACCCCCAATAGTTGAACCAAAAAAATATCATTTGTTGCTTGTAGAATATGATATTTTTATCTAAATTAAAATTAATATACAACCTAAGTGGACCAAATACTTATTTATAACCATAAATATTTGATATCTCTACCTTATATATTCAACACATATGGACTAATAGTTGAACACAAAAAATCTATTTGTTATAAAAACAACACATAATTATTTAAAATACAACTTATATTGAACAAAAATGGACCAATAGTTGAACACTAAAACTTTTTGAAAATCCTTCACATTTAATGGGAAAATACATGTTATTTATTGTGCTCACCTTTTATATTTGTGATAGGACAAACTATTAATATAAAATTATCTAATGCATGTACATTGCTACCCCAATTGTTGTACATATAAGAACAATATTTTTTCACTATGATAACAATACTTGTTTAAATGAGTGTCTTATTTTATTAAATGAGCATTTTATTTTTTAAATGATATACTTATAGTGGAGAGTTGTGATATTTTATTTGAAACAAAAAAATACTTATTTCACTTCTTCATGAATGCATTTATGTTTTTTTCATATAACATTTAGAGGTTCTCATGTGTTCAAGTATGGGTCCATTTTTATCAACATTTGGTTTTTTCATTATTTACATTTTGACTGTTTATTTACAATATATAGTATAAATATGTGGTAAGACTGTGTATTATCATCACGATTGAGTGCCCAACTATTGGACCCTGCATGACTACTGGGCCCTCTCCCCTAATAAATGTTTTTATTTTGCAGAGGGACAAGTTTGCATGGCCATAGATCAATTATTGTGTGATCTTAGTCATTCTCTGCCATCCTACGATGACCCCACCACATTGTCTTTGTTGATTGCGATATCACAGGAAAGCATCATGTGTCTCATCTAGTGAAGCCGAATGAATGATAAATACTTTGATGCATCTTTAATACATTATGTCGTGGGTTTCTAAAGCAGTTATAAGATGCACATGTTTTAAATCAAGGGAGATGTTATAATCTTGGTAGAAAGGTGCTCGATGGTTAATAACAAGGTTGGTGATTATGTTGAATGAACATGATTGCTGATGGTTGAGATCCACGGTTGCTCGCCATCGTGTGATCAAAAGTTGTGAGGTCTTTATTGATTGCGATATCACGAGCAGATGCCATGTGGATCTCCTTGGAAATGAGTAGTATGGTGGGCGCCTTATTGCCATGATGGAGACTATGTCATTTTTCTTTGAAGGCAGTCATATGATGATCTCAGCCAAGGTGAAGGAGCAACGACTAATATTTGAATCTACATCAAATGTGATTAGAGTCATTTGTGCAATGTGCAAGTAAGCTTTAATGGCAGCCATGACATCTACTGCCATGGTTTGATCAAAATAAAGCAACTATTCTTTTTCTTTTGGTATCACAGAGAATTCAAAACATCTTAAATGGGGATTATCGGTGGATATGTTTTGTAAGGATTTGATAAGTAGCATTGGGTTGGAATACATGTTGATGAAATTGTAAAGTAATGTTCTTAAGGATCTTATATGTTATGTGTTAAATCTATCATAAACCCTTAGATGTTTATGAATTTGTCTCCCTTAATGGATATATGGTACTAATGTAAGTTGTACTAATTTTTATGGTTCAATATTTTGTTTGTCTTTACCTAGTGCTTGCTAAAAATTACAAATCAATGACTATTTTACATTGTAGAATGTGTTGTAGTTATTTCATGCTCGAAATAGTTGATATTATTGATGAACAACCAATTCTATTCTGTATTATGCTATTATGTTGAGCTATTAAATGAGATTATTTGTTGTTAATGTTGTTTATGATAATGGTGCAGAGGTTGTAAATGCATTAAGGGATCACCCTCTCGGATCTTGGAGAGCCCAAATTGTAGGAGGTATTTAAAATCCTTGTCAGTTGGTCCAGGTCCTTCGAGCTTCCCTTGATTGGAATTGGAAATTCCATAGGTAAATTAGAATACCAACCTGGTTACAGTAAAAACAACCAATAGGTGGAGGGGAGAGAGATAGAGGGATTTATTGAGAGAGAGACAGAGGGAGCGAGAGAGAGATAGAGGGTAGAGGGTTAAAAGTAGATGGGAGGGAGATAAGAGTGAGAGAGAGAGAGAGACTTGAGAGAGGGAGAGGGGGTAGGAGGGTGAGACTTGATAGCGAGAGGGAGGGAGGGAGGGAGTAGGAGAGAGTTAGAGGGTAGAGGGTTTAAGTGTTAATGGTTTACGGTTTAGGGTTAAAGGTAGAGGGTGTTGGTTTT
Organism: Sequoia sempervirens; assembly: GCA_007258455.2. Lineage (NCBI taxonomy): Eukaryota > Viridiplantae > Streptophyta > Pinopsida > Cupressales > Cupressaceae > Sequoia > Sequoia sempervirens. Next base: position 339,746,020 of record VDFB02075321.1, on the reverse strand, counting down.
TTTTTACAATGTAGCTAGGTTGGTCTTCTAATCTACCTATGGGATTGCCAATTCCAATCAAGGGTAGCTCGAAGGACCTAGAACAACTGACGAGGACTTTAAAAATCCTCTTAGACTTTGGGCTCTGCAAGACCCAGGAGGGTGATCCCTTAATGTGTTTACAACCTCTACACCAATATCATAAACAAAATTAACACATAATAGATAATCCCATTGAATAGCTCAACACAATAGGATAATATCAAATAAAATTGGCTATTCACTGATAATATCAACTATGTGGAGCATGAGATAACTACAACACAATCCATAGTAAAATATAGTCATTAATTTTCAATTTGTAGCAAGCTCTAGGCAAAGACAAACAATTATTGAACTACACAAATAAGTACAACTTAGATTAGTGCCATATATCCATTGCAGGAGTCAAATTCATAAGCATCTAAAGGTTTATGACAAATTTAATACATAACATATAACTTATAAGATCCCTGACAATATTGCATTCCAATTTCATCAGTATGCATTCTCACCCAATACTACTTATCAAATCCTTATACAGAACATATCCACTTATAATCCCATTCAAGCATTTTAATTAATTCCTTGAATTAAAGCTAAAATAAGGATTATACACACCACAATAGTGAGATGAATGAAACAACCCTTAGTCATCTTATTCAAAATTTGGATATGCATGTATAGTGGAGAGACATGAGTTTGAATTTATCATTTCAACTCAAATGCTAGTACTGTTATACAACATTAAATCCCCATGAATTCAAAACCGATTACAGAATAACTTAGAACCTAAATTTTATTTCTCTCTAAAACCATCAGACTTTACAATTTTCTCTACAACTTCACCTAGACTCGACCAAAAGTTATCTAACTTGCTAACCCATACTTCTAGCCTTGAAATCCTTCTTATAGAAAATGAAGGAGCAAACAAGCATTGAGCCAGAAAGTACACATGTCACCAGCCAGTTGGCACACCTAGTGATATTCCAAAAAATGTTACAACAACCATCACCTTGGAGAATATTCTTGTTCATCATGTCAGTTGAGAAAAGTTGATGCAACAACAAAAATCCACAAGAAACCCGCGCTGAGAATTCCATCAAAGAAAAAATGGAAACCATATCAACTGCAACATCCAATTTACCTCCTATTAGTAGTCCATTCCTCTTACTCTTCCTCAGTCAAATATTTAGTTACCCATTTCTGGTATTCTTCATCAATCATCCAGTCAAAATTAATCACCTCATTCACCTTGGTATTATAAGGTGCGTATTTTACTGCTACCTGATTTGCATCTCTTTCAAAAGCTTCAAAAAATGAGCAGGTACTAATGATTTTATCCATACAACTCACTGACAAGTCATAATCTGACTCATCACAAATTAATTTAATTTTATTATTGATGACTTCACTTGCTTGATCCTACCACTGCTAGAGTGACCTGATTTTCTCCTTCTCATTAATTATATATGGTAACAATGTGTTACCCCAGTCATTAAAATCCTTCACCATTTCCCTGATCTTCCTACTCAAATCATCTGGTAGGCTTTGAAAACCTTGCAATGATTTAACCAACACTTGAGTAGGCTTTAATGATTGGGGCCTATCATTAGTATCAAACCTTGAAGCCTTATACATGACATCCAAATTACTAGCCCTAGGGATCCAATTTTCAATCAATGGTATCACTACTTCATGATCCCTATCAATATTCTTTATTGCATCTAACAACAAATAATATAAAGAATGTAGAGATAACAATTTACTACCAACCTTTTCATTTAAATGCCTCAAGATAGTAGTAACAGTATCCTTTTTCTTTGAAAGAGATCCCTCCTCACTTACCTTCAATGATGTCTGCAATTCATCAATTCTTTGCAAGATTTGCTTCTTTGTAGGATCAGCAAAGCACTTTTTTTCTTCATCAATTTGTTATAAAGGAGGGGTGAGAGAAAGATTTTGACTAGGAGACCCTGGTGTGGAAACAATTGGAGAAGTAGGAGGCACTGACCCTACTTTGGAAGGTAATGTACTGGTCCCTGGAGTACTTGATGTCTCCCCAATTTGTTTATACCTAAACATTTCCACCTCAGTCTGCAACTCAACATTCCTCTATTGCATCTTGTTGTATTCCTAAATCAAAAGGTTATACTTCTCCATTAGGCTCTTCTTTTCAGCCTCCTCCCTTTCAACAGTCTTTTGGGATAATATGGCCACATTCATAGTCAAATTAGTGGCCTCAGTGGTTGAGGTTTCTGAAGCTCTCTTTATTATTAATCCTCCTCTAAAATTTAGATTAATATCTGTAACATTTGGCTTTCTTCCTTGAGGGGTCAATGCCCAAATTGCCAAAGTTTCATATTCCTCATTGAAGGTAGAATCTTGCAATGCTGCCTTGACTTATTCTTCAGAGTCTTGCAAAGGATGCTTGGACTTTAAAATAGCATTAAATGCTACAACATATGCAATGTCCCATTCAACCAGAATCAACACACTAGCCTAACTCACTAGTCTTCTTCCCTCTTCAAGAGTGATGTTCTTAAATTCCTCCATTAATTCAGCTTTTACCTCCTCATCATTATCCTGGTCTGACCTGTCAACCTTAGTTCTCTTCTCTTCTTACATTTCTCTTGATATTCTTCAAATTTCACCCTCCATACCAATTGCAAGAATACAAGAGTTTTTACGAATGTATTGTCATCTAGAAACTCCTTACATGCTTCCATTCTTGTATCTTGTACACTTTTTCCTTTCATATCTAAATCAGATAGAGCCAATTCAGTTGGCCTAGGAGGGGAAGGAATACCAACCTGCATGTCCTGATCAGTAACAATAATTTCATCCATCAAATCCTCTTGTGGTTGATCAATTCTTTATCTTTGAGGGCTTGGCTTAGATTGTGGTGATGAGGGACTATCTTTTGGTGATGATTCTAAATCAATGATTTTAATTTCCCTGGGAACTTTGAATTTTGGACCTAGTTGTGAAGGAAACTTTCATGATTTGCTTTCCTTTTTTGTCCACTTCCTCTTCATCACTACTATCATCCTTTTTCCTCCTGTAAATAGGCCACCTTTCTGTAGGCTAGTATGTTGGCCTTGTTTTAGTTGGCCTGGCACCTTGTTCCTGTACACCTAGACTTAGTTCTAAATTTATCTTTTTGGTCCTCAATGTGCCCATAATTTCCTTGAAGTTCTCCATTAGAAAGTTAATCTTCTTATGGTATGGATTGAATTCCAACAATGGATTATACTTCAGATCCATCTTATGCACAATATCTAATAGCTTATCATAAGCTATCCATTTCTCCTTGTTCAACTCTTGCCTATTTAGATAAAATTCATTTATGATCAAATCCTCAAGAAAGTTGAACTCATGCAGAAATTTTTCAGCCTTTATTCTTTGTCTGAAAAGGGAAAATAAACCCTTAGGACCATGTTGCCACTTTGGACCACACCTCAAATGGTAATCATCAAATAATTTCTCAAAATGCACCCAACATCCTTTTGAAAATGAAAAATCAGACACTACTGTATAATCAGGGAAAAATGTTCCCTTACCCCTCCTTGTGAGGTTGTCCTCATGGATACAACCTATTTTCCACATAACTTCTACAAACCCCACTTTTGGTGGCACTTTGTATGGAAGTATATGGGGGGTTCCTTGAAAACTGTATACTCTCAAAACAATGTTGACTGGGTATGGGATAATGTCACCCCGGTTATGGAAAACTTTCAATTCTGGCTTCCTCCCTTTTGGCCTGAGGAAATCATACAATTCCTCAAGGATCCTGGGTACATTCACCATTAGTCTAGCCCTCAATCTAGAAGCAAAGCAATTATCAAACTGCACATAACTGGTGCTTTCCTTATTGCAAGATAAATCTACATCCCATAATTGTACTGGCAATCTTTCTCCATCAACTAATTGCCTTAATTTCATGCTTTCAAAGAAAAAATTAGCATTCTTGAACAAGAAGATATGCATTAGCATAGAATACTAGAAGAATTGAGTGTTGGTATCATTTTCCTACAACTTTGTCAACCCTTCATGTATCCTTTCAGCCAAAAAAGAAGCAAAGTCATGTCACAGAAAAGTTAGGGTGTTGTATTTGCACCCCCATGAACATGTATGCAATAGGAATCAACGTACTAGGACTGAAACCTAAAATTTGACACAATGAATAGAAAGTGGCTAAGAAATTATTTGCAAAACAGTTTAATCTAAAAGGTTCCTGGTCACTAGAGCTGATATGAAATTGTGAACCTCCTGCCCTAGCCAGATGAGGTGGAAGCAACTTAGCTCTAAAAAGAGACTGCATATTCCTGCTTCCTTTCCTCAAGATTGATAGGAACCAAGTCTTCACTCAGTTCACTCAAGTCAAAAATCTATTGGACCTCTTCTCTATTAACGATCAATAGAACCTTTCCATCATTATCCCTGATTACCCATGTGACAGGGTCATATCTTGCAGCCATTGCCCTAAGTAAGTCTATGTCAAGGAACACGTTTGGGACCACTAGCTTTCCCAAATTATACATCCAGCCATTTGAAAAGGGGTGAGGAAAATTCCTCTGTCCATACCATAATCTGAACATTTCCAAGCCTGTGAGAGGAACCCTAGCATCAACAATGTTAGAGCAATTATATACTAACTGTTCCCCTAGGATTTTCCCTCGCATTAGAACCAATCCTTTCTTCCTATCATTCATTGAGTAGTGAAATTGATCTAAGAAATCATTGTACAAGTTTCTTTTTAAATAGTCAACTTGGCTAGAATGTTGCTTTAGCAGTGCCATCTTGGATAAACTAGGGTCTTTTTACAATTTCACACTTCAAATAGCTAGGACTAACCAAAGATAGGAAATTATAGAACAAAACACTACAATTTCTCAAAACTATAATTAAACTATAGCCCTAACACATTTATGAACAAGCTCAATGACAAGTACAACAAATCTTTTCCCAAATTCAAGTGCAGAATGACCGGGAAGCACAAAAATTAACTCACAACTTTGTTTGCAGAAGTCCCAAATTATGGCTACAAAGATTCACAACTTCGCTTTCAACTCTGAAACTACTCTGCAAAATACTTGAATGTTTTGTGATACAAATAAAATAGGAAAATTTATTTTATCTTGATAAAATCATGCCAAAAAATGTCTCATTTGCCATTAAAGCTCACTCGTGTGCTGTAGGAATGACTCCAACCATATTTGATGCAGAATTAAATTTTAGCCATCCATGTGGCTGTCACCCATGATATCACAATCGGTAAAGATCCTACAACTTTGGATCACGCGATGGCGCGAAACCATAGATCTTGAGCATTCGTGATCTTGTTCCTGCAACATAGTCACCAACCTTATTATTAACTGTCAAGCATTTTTTCATCAAGATTATAACATATTCACTGATTTAATACATGTGCACCTCAAGAACACTTTAGTAACCCACCTTTTAATGTATTAAGGCTGGATTAATTTACCACGGTATTTCCTTCATTCCTTCTGCTTCATTAGATGAGACACATGGCACCCGCCTATGATATCGCCATCAATAAAAACCTTGCAACTTTCGATCACATGATGGTGGGAAACCGTTAAGATCTGATGACAATTGATCGATGGTCAACCAAACTTATCACCTTCGGCCTCACCATATAGGACATGTGGTGCCCACCTGTGATATCGTGATCAACCAAAGTGATGTGGTAGGGTCATCGCGAGATGGCGGCGAGCAACTGAGATCAAACGATAGTTGATGAATGGTCGCGCGAACTTCATCCTTCTACAAAAAAAACATTTGTTAAAAGGACAAGGGAACATCACTAGGAAGATGGTAAACAATGACATAAGTTGTTTTTAAATGATGAAACAAGAGGCCAACCAAGACTTAGCAAAATAAAACCCTGCAGAGGAAATAAAATATTAAAACAAAGGGACTCGGCCTAGACAGAACAATAAGACATAAGTCATTTTAAAACCCCTCAAAAAGTAACATCAAAATAGATCCCAACCAAGGTGTAAAATAAACACAAGGGTTTTATACCAAAATAAAGCTAAAACCACCAACCCAAGGAAAATTATGACACCATGAAATACCAGTAACACCAGGTAGGGTAGGAATGGAACACAAGGAGCAAAAATATAAAGTTCCATCAGAGGGGAGAGAGATAGAGGGAGTGAGTAAGAGAGAGAGACCTAAGAGAGGGAGAGGGGGTAGGAGGGAGATTCTTGAGAGAGAGAGGGAGGGAGTGTGAGAGAGATAGAGGGTAAATTTGGGATTTAAGGGTTAAGGGTAGAGGCTAAAGAAGGGTAGAGTGGAGAGACTTAGGGTGAGAGAGAGAGAGGGAGAGTACTGGGAGAGATAGAGGGTAGAGGGTTTAGGGTTTAGAGTTTAAGGGTTAAGGGTTTAAGGGTTTTAGGGTTAAGGGTAGAGGGGAGAGTGATAGAGAGAGTGAGTAGAGAGAGAGACCTGAGAGAGGGAGAGGGGGTAGGAGGGAGAGACTTGAGAGAGAGAGAGAGGGTAGAGGGTAGAGGGTTTAAGGGTTAAGGGTTTATGGTTATGGGTAGAGGGGAGAGAGATAGAGGGATTAGTGAGAGAGAGAGAGGGAGGGAGTGGGAGAGAGATAGATGGAGGGAGGGTTAAGGGTAGAGGGTAGATGGTTTAATGGTTTAGGGTTAAGGGTGGAGGGGAGAGAGATAGAGGGAGTGAGTGAGTGAGAGAAAGACCTGAGAGAAGGAGAAGTGGTATCTTGTATATATTAATAAATAATATATATATGCTAGTAGCATTTGTAGAACAACATGAAAGACAAGATTAGAATTACTTTTAGTTATAGAATTAAGGTTAGGGTTAGATATATAATTAGTTAGGGTTGGGGTTAAAAATAGTGTCAGTGTTAGTCTTACGATTATATTTAGGGTTAGAGTTAGAGTGAGAATTATTGTTGAGATTGAATCATAGCCCTAATCTAACATTAAACTTAAACCTAATTGAACCCTAACCCTATTTTTAATTGAACTTTAACTCTAACCCCAACCCTAACCCTATCATTGAACCCAAGCTTTATCCTAGAACCCCGACTCTAATTAAATGGTAAACCTAACCTAACCTTAATCCTAATGCTAATCCCAACCCTAAGTCTATCTATAATACTAACACTAACCCTAATCCTAATAACATATTATTAGGGTTATATTTATTAATGTTAGTTTATAAATTCAACATTAATTATAAATATTTTAAAATAAATTAAGTATTTCAATCTAAAATTTTAATATTTGACATTACAAATAAAATAAAACTAAATTTAATTTTTAAAATCCATAAAATATTTATTATCTATTTAGTTTTACTAATTATCTAATACAATTAAATTAAATTAAATTAAATATTCATTTTAAATTAATTAAACAATTATTAATTAGAATTTTAGAATAAATTAAGAAATAAGATCTATATAAATCTACACTGGGTGACAACATGACTATAGCCATGAAATGGATTGCAGTGAGATAAATAATATAAATGGTTGTTGCCACTATCTCATCTTCTCTTTGGATAGTCATTACTAAGTCCTAACAAGTGAATAGCAAAGGGATAGGTTTCAATAATATACCTTCATTTGACAAGTCCTAGACTTTTGGTGATCTCATTGACCCAATAAGGCATTGCTTAGAAATCATTTATGTTGGTGTAATTAATTATTTAATTACACTTTACGATAAGTTTACTTAGGCAATTATTTATTTCCTAGTATAATTATCATTTAATTCTTATCTTATCTTATTGAGCTATCTTTTTGCTCAAGATAAGATTAGGGTTGTTTTTTCCTGCTTTATTGCATCATTTCCTTTTCGAAGGCCTTTGTATTATTTGTAAAATAATTCATTCAATAATCAACAATTTTGATTTTTTCTTGCACACATTGGCTCTAAGGGTTTACAAAACTTCTATTGTTTTTTGTTCTAAATATCTTTACATGTGATAGGTGATTGCTTGCAAGTGTTCTTGGGGACTGTGATGTTGGTTTTTCAACTTCTACATGGTATCAGAGCTCCAGACCTATTGTTTCCTATTCGTGATATGAAGATATTCTCTCACAGCGTCCTTTTCTATGCAAGGGTTTCAAGTTTGATTTAATTTTTGTAGATCTGGGGGTAGCTGAAATTTTAGAACACTTTAGGCTCAAATGGATGTCGCCATCACGATCAGAGTGTCCAAAAACCCCAGAAATGCCTTTCATTTCATCGATTTAGGAGAAAGCTGAAAAAAAGGAAAAAAAAATTAGCCCCAAGGTCATACGGCCCCAAGGCACACAGTTCGAGGCATATTTTTTTCCAAAAAAATAAAAAATAAATAAAAAGTACTTTAAAAGTTGCACTGCCAGTTATACAGGCAAGTGCCATCGGAGCTCAGCCCAGCGACCACCCGCACACTGCTCCGTTGCCACTGCCACCGGCGGCTTCAATCACTTGGCCACTGCTTCCGCCCCCAACACTGGTGGTCACCACTGAGCTCCGTGTGCTGCTTAGCTGAGCTCCATCGTGCTCTTTCGAGCTCTATCGTTAGCCACTCCGTTGATCTGTCCAGCACCCGAGGGCTTATAGCTATGAGTGCTTGGTCCGTTGATGAACCGAAAGCCCGACTAATCCCCCTGCCGAACTCAGCCCCTTTGCCAGGGTCCTATTGCAACCAGGAGCTCAAACTTTAGCCCCAGCGAATTTTTCCTATAGTGGTCGGTCATATTGAGAACTAAGGGCTGAGGGCAAGAGGGCTTATTTTTTGTTCCTAGTTAGTGCTAAAAGTGCCTTTTACAGGCCTTTTTTTCTTTTTCTCATAACTTGGGCAAACAGAGTCATTTTTTCAAAAACGAGATATCACCGGAAAGCTGATTTGATGATGGATCCAGTGGTACATGTCTCTTTTTTCTAATTTTTTCATTTTGGTGCATTTTTTTCATGTCAAAGCCAGAAGTTGTTGTTTTCACTCCTAGAGGCATAACTTTTGTGTCCTGGCTCTTTTTTTGCCAAGCAGGCATTGGAAAGCTAGTTTAGTGCTCTACATAGATCTCAGATCTATTTTTTCAAATTTTTTTACCAAGTATCTGATATTTCTATTTGATATCAACCTTTACCTTTTCAGTTATTTTCTTGGGAAGCGTGCAATCATGATTTTTTATATATATCAGCGAGCATTTTTTTTTAATTTGAGAGTATATATTGCTAATTTCTATCATGGATTTACATAATATTGCACCCCTTACTCCATTCAACTATTTTGGCTGGAAAAAACAAATGGAGATTCATTTGAAACACAAGGGCTGTATAGGGTAACCATGGGTACAAAAATTGAACCTACAAGTGCTATTGAAAAGAGAAAGTGGTTTAATAGGTGTGATGAAGCTTATGGTACATTGTGTCTATTTCTTTCATCTGACCTTCTTTTTCACATTGAATCTTGCACTACACCAAATGAGATATGGGATACTTTGGAGTCTTTGTTTGGGAAGCATGATACAATGAGAGGGTTACAGTTAGAGAATGAGCTTATTGGCTTAAATCCTAGGGATTTTGACAGCATCCAAGATTTTTTCACCAAAATCAAGTCTCTTAGATTATAGTTGTCATAGTGTGGTGTTCAGAAAGAAGATTCTCAATTGATATTGTCCATTCTTTCTAAGCTTGGACGAGATTATTCAATTTTTGTATCTACCTTTTATGCCACTATGGATGCACTTGGTACGAGATTCACTATGCCATCTCTTGATGAATTTTCTTCATCTCTCACTCGAGAGCAAGCTAAGTTAGCTAGCATGGGCACGGTGAAACCTTCTTCCTCTTCACATGCACTTATTGCATCACAAGAGCCCAGAGATCAGAAGGTTTCTATAGGAAAAGGAAAGAAACAGAAACAAAATGATTCCAAACCTCCAGAGCAGCAAAAGGAGTCCTCAGATTCATCCTCTTCTTCTAAGGGGAAATCATTTAGGAAGGAGAAGTCTACATGTGCATATTGCAAGAGGGAAGGACATGCAGAACATAATTGTTACAAGAAGGACATTGATGAGGTGAAACATCTTCTTTAGAAACATCAGATTGATTTGCCTTCTAGGATGTCTGCATCATCTTCTTCTCCTCATTCTTCTTCTTCAGAGCAGCATAACACAAGCATTGTTGGTTTACATACTTCATCAAATATGAAGGGACATGCTCTTTGTGCTTCTTCAGGTATTGGATCAGGGAGATGGCTTCTAGATTTAGGAGCATCTTATCATATGGCATCTTCGCAGTCTATGTTCACTTCCTTTGAGCCTTGCACTATGTCTCCCACTTTGATGGGAAACAACACTTACCTGAGTGTTACAGGGAAGGGGTCTATTAGTTTTGGGGATCACTCCTTTTAGGATGTCTTATATGTCCCTCACTTGACAAATAACCTTCTTTCCATCTATCAGATAACACATGGGGGCAATGGGAAATCTGTGGAGTTCACACTTGATTCGGTTATCATCAAAGACTTGGAGAGTAGAGCAGTCATTGCTACTGGGATAGTGGATCACTCCTCTTGGTTGTATTCCTTCACTAATTTTGCTACTGGTGGTGCTTCTGTTCCTACAACTATTCCTCACACTTCGCGTATGCATCATCATTTAGAGGAGAGATTTGGCTTCTTGAACATTGGTGTTCTCACTTTGGATCCTATTCTCGAGCCTTCTATTCCATCTCCTCCACCTCTTGTTGCTTCTTTTGTTTCAGTGCAGCAGGATCTAGTTGATCATACATCTTTGGAGGTTTCTATTGAGTCTTCACCTACTTTGGCTTCTTCATTTGTTGAGGTCACACCTGCTTCTATGGAGACATCATGGGCTACACCTATTCCACCTTCAGAGATTTCTTTCATTCGGCCTCTTCATTCTCACTTCTTTCAGGAGATGTAGTTTCTTCACTTCTTTTGGAGTTACTTCATTCTGGGGGGGATTTGTGGTCTCCTTCTTCCTCTCTTATGGGGGAATTTATTTATGTATCTTTGTGATGGATGGTGTCCTTGGGGTGTCTTATGTAGTCCTCCATCTTTCATCACTTAGTTTATTGCATTCTATTTTGGAGAGGAGTTTTTTTCCCATGTGGTTTTCTCCTTTACCCCATTCAATTTAGTTTGCATTGCATTTGTAAATGATTACCTGATCAGGGCTTGTTGCTGAGACTCATCTTTGCATAGTAATTTGCTTCTCCCTAAGTTGCACTTATGGGGGGGTGTTGGTGTAATTAATTATTTAATTACACTTTAGGATAATTTTACTTAGGTAATTATTTATTTCCTAGGATAATTATCATTTAATTCTTATCTTATCTTATTGAGCTATATTTTTGCTCAAGATAAGATTAGGGTTGCTTTGTCCTGCTTTATTGTATCATTTTTGTTTTGAAGGCCTTTGTATTATTTGTAAAAAAAATCATTCAATAACTAACAATTCTATTTTTTTCTTGCACACATTGGCTCTGAGGGTTTACAAAACTTATCTTGTTTTTTGTTCTAAATATCTTTGCATGTGATAGGTGATTGCTTGTAGGTGTTCTTGGGGACTATGAAGTTGGTTTTTTAACTTCTACAATTTCATATCTTTTTGATAAAATCTAAAGGAGGACTGATGTATCCAATTGTAAGAAGAGAGCAATGTCCAAGGGATGGGTAGTACCATCATCTTAGGTACCACTGTTGCAAGATGATAAATGGCAATCCTTATGTTTTTATAAATGGAGGTCCTAAAGCATACTTTGGGTAAGGTGTATTCATGGTATCTTTTCGTGAAATGTTTCCCAAGCATGAGCAAAGATCCAATGTTCAATCAGGCTATGTTGGAACAATTATACACTAATCCCTCCCCTAGGGTGTTTCCTCGCATCAAAACCAATCCCTTCTTCCTATCATTCATTGACAAGGGCAATTAATTAAAATTCTTAAATGGGATTATAGGCGGATATGTTCTATATAAGGATTTGATAATTAGTATTTGGTTAGAATACATATTGATGATATTGCAATGCAATGTTATCAAGGATCGTATATGTTATGTGTTAAATCTGTCGTAAACCCTTGAATACTTATGAATTTGACTCCCACAATGGTTATATGACACTGATCTAAGTTGTATGATTTAGTATTTGTTCGTCTTTACCTAGAGCTTGCTATAAATTACAAATCAATGACCTATTTTATCTTGGGATTGTGTTGTAGTTATCTCATGCTCCAAATAGTTGATAATGTTCATGAATAGCCAATTCTATTCGATATTATCCTATTATGTTGAGCTATTAAATGAGATTATATGTTATTGTTAATATTGTTTATGATATTGGTGTAGAGGTTATAAACACATTAAGGTATCACCCTCCTGGGTCTTGCAGAGTCTGAAGTGTAGGAGGTTTTCTTAAAGTCCTCATCAATTGGTCCAGGTCCTTCGAGCTGCCCTTGATTGGGATTGGTAATTGCATAGGTAGATTAGAAGACCAACCTGGTTACATTGTAAAACAAAACCAACACTTCCCTCTACCCTTAACCCAAAACCCTAAACCCTTAACCCTTAAACCATCTACCCTCTACCCTTAACCCCCCTCCCTCTATCTCTCCTCCACTCCTTCCCTCTCTCTCTCTCTCTCAAGTCTCTCCATCATACCCCCTCTCCATCTCTTAGGTCTCTCTCAACCCTTAACCCTCCCTTTCTTTATCTCTCTCTCTCTCAAGTCTCTCCCTACTAGAACCACTCCCTCTCTTAGGTCTCTCTCTCTCACTCACTCTATCTAAGTCTCTCCTCCTGCCCCTTCTCCCTCTCTCGGGTCTTTCTCTCACTCACTCACTCCTCTATCTCTCTCCCCTCCACCCCTTAACCCTAAACTTCCTTAAACCATCACCTCTACCCTTAACCCTCCCTCCCTCTATCTCTCTCTCAGTATCTTCAATATCTCCCTTCTCTCTCTTATGTCTCTCTCTCACTCCTCCTCCTCTATCTCTCTCCTCTAAACCATAGGCCACAGACCGCCAAAACCATTTACCCTCTACCCTTAACCCTCTATGTACTCTCTAACTCTCTACCCTCCTCCTTTCTCTCTCACAGATCCTCTATCTCTCCTCTACATAACCCTAAGCCTTAACCCTTAGGCCCAGAGCCCTTAAGCTCACCTCTGCCCTCCACTATCTCTAATAAATAAACCTAATAATCTCAGGTCTCTCTCCCCTTTGATGGAATTTTATATTTTTCTCCTTATGTTCCATTCCTACCTTGCCTAGTGTTACTGGTCTTTCATGGTGTCAGAATTTTCCTTAGGTTGGTGGTTTTAGCTTTATTTTCATATAAAACCCTTGTGTTTATTTTACACCTTGGTTGGGATCTATTTCGATGTTACTTTTTGAGGAATTTTAAAATGACTTATGTCCTATCATTCTGTCTAGACTAAGTCCCTTTGTTTTAATATTTTATTTCCTCTGCAGGGTTTTATTTTCCTAAGTCTTGGTTGTCCCCATGTTTCATCATTTACCATCTGCCTAGTGATGTCCCCTTGTCCTTTTAATAAATGTTTTGTTTTGCAGAAGAATGAAGCTCACACGATCATTGATCAACTATCGTTTGATCTCAACCACTCCCCATCATCCCACGATGACCCCACCACACCACTTTGGTTGATCATGATATCATAGGCAGGCGCCATGTGTCCTATATGGTGAGGTCGAAGGTGATAAGTTTGGTTGACCGTCGATCAATTGTCATCAGATCTTAACAGTTGCTCACCATCACATGATTGAAAGTTGCAAGGTTTTTATTGATTGTGATATCATGATCGGGCGCCATGTGTCTCATCTGATGAAGCCGAAGGAGTGAAGGAAATACTGGGGTAAATTAATTTGGCCTTAATACATTAAAAGGAGGGTTACTAAAGTGTTCTTGAGGTGCACATGTTTTAAATCAACGGATATTTTATAATCTTGATGAAAAATATGCTCGATGGTTAATAATAAGGTTGGCGACTATGTTGAAGGAACAAGATCACGAATGCTCAAGATATACGGTTTCCCGCCATCATGTGGTCCAAAGTTGTAGGATCTTTACTGATTGTGATATAGCGGGTGACTGCCATGTGGACTTCCTTGGCAACGTATGGTATGGTGGGCCCCTTATTACCACGTTGGCGATTGTGTTAGCTTTTTCTGAAGACGGTTGTTCAATGATTTGATCTAATAGAAGGATCAACGACTAAAATTTAAATATGCATCAAATATGGTTGGAGCTATTCATGTAGCATGCGGTTGAGCTTTGTTGGTGGATGAGACATTTGTTGGATGATTTGATCATCCATTCTATTAAATTATTGGGTCATTTCTGCTAACGGTAAATGGGTAACTAAATATTTAACTGAGGAAGAATAAAAGAATAATATGTAAATGGATCACTCACTCACTCCCTTTATCTCTCTCCTTCATGAAAGTGCGGTAGGAATAAGCCATGTGGATGCCCATGCCTTTTTGTAGGCTGGGTAGTCATTGTCCCACCATACTACTCGTTGCCAAGGAGATCCACGTGGTGGCCGCCCATGATATCACAATCAATAAACACCTCACAATTTTTGATCATGAGATGGCAGGAAACCATGGATCTCAACCATTGGCAATCCTATTCATTCAACATAGTCGCAAACCTTGTTATTAACCATCGAGCACCTTTCTATTGAGATTATAACATCTCCATTATTTTAAAACACATGTATCTTGTAATTGCTTTAGTAACCTGCAACATAATGTATTAAAGATGCATCAAAGTATTTATCATTCCTTTGGCTTCATTGGATGAGACACATGGCACTTGCCCATGATATTGTGATCAACAAAGAAAGTGTGGTGGGGTCATCGTGGGATGGCGGGGAACGACTAAGATCACACGACGATTGATCTATGGCCATGAGAGCTTGTCCCTCTGCAAAATAAAAACATTTATTAGGTTAGAGGGCCTAGTAGTTGTGCGGGGTCCAATAGTCATGCACTCAATCATGATGATAATTCCCAATCTTACCACATATGTATACTATATATTGTAAATAAATAGTCCAAATGTTGATAAAAAATGGACCCATACTTGAACACATGAGAACCTCTAAATGTTATATGAAAAAAACATAAATACATTCATGAAGAAGTGAAATAAGTACTTTTTTGTTTCAAATAAAATATCAGAACTCTCCACTATAAGTATATCATTTAAAAAATAAAATGCACATTTAATAAAATAAGACACTCATTTAAACAAGTATTGTTATCATAGTGAAAAAATATTGTTCTTATGTGTACAACATTGGGCTAGCAATGTACAAGCATTGGATAATTTTATATTAATAGCTTGTCCTATCACAAATATAAAAGGTGAGCACAATAAATAACAAGTTTTTCCCCATTAAATGTGAAGGATTTTCAAAAAGTTTTAGTGTTAAACTATTGGTGCATTTTTGTTCAATATAAGTTGTATTTTAAATAATTATGTGTTGTTTTTATATCAGAAAATAGATTTTTGTGTTCAAATATTAGTCCATATGTGTTGAATATAAAAGGTAGAGATATCAAAGATTTATGGTTATCAATAAGTACTTGGTCCACTTAGGTTGTATATTAATTTTAATTTAAATAAAAATATCATATTCTACAAGCAACAAATGATATTTTTTTGGTTCAACTATTGGGGGTTCCATGATTAAGTTTTGGTCGAACCTTTAAAATGTCAAATTTTAGACACTTCTCAAAAGATCTACCGATGTGGCAATTTGCATGATGAGTTGCACCTCCAAACCTTAGTTATAGATAAATAAGAGACCAGACTACATTTCAAAAAAAAAAATGAGGGTTCTACGATATTCCAGTTAATTGCTACATGCTAAGAAAGTTAGCCTGCACGACTACTGGGCCCTCTCCCCTAAAGGAATAAGGGGACATCACTAGGCCGAAAACAAAAATTGACATAAGTTTTTTTAACGAGGGAACACGGGACCAACAAAAGACTTAGGAAAAATAAAGTCATACGAACGAAATAAAATGATAAAACAAAAGGGGGCACAACCTAGATGAAGCAATGGGGCTTAAGTCGTTTTAAAGCCTTCCCAAAAAGTAACAAACAAATATATCCTATCCAAGGTGTAAGATGAATACTAAGGTTTTACATGAAGATGAAGGTATAACCCCATCCTTAGGATTTTCCCAAACACCATAGATGACCAGAGACACAAGGCAGGATAAAATAGAACACAGAGAACAAAACTTTGAAATTCCATCACTACCCATAACCCTAAACCCTAAACCATTAACCCTTAACCCTTAAACCTCAAACCCTTAAACCCTCTACCCTCTCTCTCTCTCAAGTATCTCCCTCCTATCCCCTCTCCCTCTCTCAGATCTCTCTCCCTCTCTCACTCCCCCTCTCTCTCTCTCTCCCCTCTACCCTAAACCCTAAACCCTAAACCCTTAACTCTTAAACTCTAAACTCTTAAACCCTCTACCCTCTACGTTTAACCCTCTACCCCTTATCTCTCTCCCACTCCCTCCTTCTTTCCTTCTCTCTCTCAAGTCTCACCCTCCTGCCCCCTATCCCTCTCTAAGGTCTCTCTCTCTCACTCACTTACTCACTCACTCTTATCTCCCTCCCCTCCACCCTTAACCCTCTACCTTCTACCCTCTATCCTTAACCATCTACTCTCTATCTCTCTCCCACTCCATCCCTCTCTCTCTCTCACTAAATCCCTCTATCTCTCTCCCCTCTACCCATAACCATAAACCCTTAATCCTTAACCCTTAACCCTAAACCCTCTACCCTCTATCTCTCTCACACTCCCTCCCTCTCTCTCTATCAAGTCTTTCCCTCCTAGCACCACTCCCTCTCTCAGGTCTCTCTCTCACTCACTCAGTCACTCTATCTCAAGTCTCTCCCTCCTATCCCCTCTCCCTCTCTTAGGTCTCTCTCTCACTCACTCACTCCCTCTATCTATCTTCCCTCTACCCTAAACCCTAAACCCTAAACCCTTAAACCCTCTACCCTCTACCCTCTACCCTTTACCATCACTTCCTTTATCTCTCTCTCAAGTCTCTCCCTCCTCGCGCCACTCCTCTGTGGTCTCTCTCTCTCACTCACTCACTCAATCTCAAGTTTCTCCTCTCCCTTCTCCCTCTCAGTCTTTCTCTCCTCCCACTTGCTCCCTCTATCTCTCCCTAGTACCTTAACCCTAAACCCTTAAACCACTCCACCCTCTGCCTTAGCCTCCCTCCCTCTGTCCTCTCACTCCCTCCCTCCTCTCTCTCTCTCAAGTATCTTCCTCCTACCTCTCCCCTCTCTTAGGTCTCTCTCTCTCTCACTCCTCTGTCTATCTCTCTACATAACCACAAACCCTAAATATACCTCTCGCCATAGTCCCTTCCTTTATCTCTCATCTCTCTCAAGTCTCTCCTCCTAGAAGCACTCCCTCTGTCAAGTCTCTCTCTCACTCCCTCCTCCTCTATCCTCTCAAGTCTCTCCCTCCCTGCCCCTTCTCCCTCTTAGGTCTTTCTCTCCTCCTCGCTCCTCTATCTCTCTCCCCTCCACCCTTAACCCTAAACCCTTAAACCATCCTACCCTCTACCCTTAACCCTCCCTCCCTATATCTCTCTCCCACTCCCTCCCTCTCTCTCTCTCAAGTATCTTCAATATCCTACCCCCTCTCCCTCTCTTAGGTCTCTGTCTCACTCACTCACTCCCTCTATCTCTCTCCCCTTAACCCTTTTACCCTCTACCCTTAACCCTCCCTTCCTTTATCTCTTTCCCCCTCTAACCCCTGTCCCTAAACCATCAACCATAAACGCCGACCTTACATCACTACCCTCAACCTCTTCCTCTCCCTTCCCACCTCCCTAATTCTCTCTCTCTCTACCTTTCCTTCTTCCCCTCTCCCTCTCCTTCCCCTCCTAATTTCTTTCTCTATATATCTCTCTCCCTTCCCCCCTCTCTCTCTCATTTTACCTCTCCCTTTCCCCCCCTCTCTCTATCTCTCTCTCTCCCTTCCCACTCCTAATTATCTCTCTCCCCCCCCTCTCTCTCTCTCTCTCACTTTCCCTCTCTCTCTCTCTCTTGCCCACCCTCCACCTCCTAATTACTCTTGGGTATATGTGTGCAAAAATTGGGTATCTGATTTATAGCACCAAAATATTACATTTTAAAATGTTTTTCAAACTAGATACTAGACACGAATTGGATATCCAAAACAAATTGGATATTCTATTTGTAGTACTTTGGCTTGGGAATTGCTATGGAGCAATGTACTGATAGCCAACCCAAAAAATGTTAACTTGGGATGGAGGGAGAGATGGAGTGAATGAGAGAGAAAGGGGGGAGAGGGATAGATATCTCAATAGATAGAGGGGGGAAGAGGGAGTGACATAGATAGTGGGAGATACAGAGATATAGAGAGCGATAGGGAGAGATATATCAATCACCCTCCCTATATCTCTATCTATTCATCCGTATCTCTTTATCTCTCTACCCCTCTCTATCTCTGTGCCTCCCTTTCTATTTGTATGTTTTTCATTATCTCCCTCTCTCTCTATATTTTCTTCCCTATATTTATCTTTGTCTCCTTAGGTGTGCAATGGGTACATTGAAGAGGTCTTAAAGGAGAATTATCATATCTTTAATCAAATGGCATCTACCTTGAGCATAACTCTCCAAGGAAACATTCCATCCTTGGATTGTTGACTTGAAACAACTAATCAAAATTTAGTTTCTCTGTCTCATATTAATATATATTACTATTATATTAAATATATATTATATTAATTATATTTTGTATTATATAAAAATATACTTATTATTAATTATTAATTATAATAATTTTGTTAAAGAATATAATATATAATTATAATAAGTTGAATAATTATGTTATTTATTATGTAAAATATAGCTAATATATACTTAACTATACTGTAGAATATTAAAACCTAGCTAAATGGTGCCAAAATTTTCAACTTAATTAACATACTATAAAACCAAACGAAACCTGGTTGTAGCTCATTAAATTGGAGAAGTGAAAGGTCAATATCAATGTCAAGGAAGAGTTTGGAGTAGTGAAAACAAGGTCAATGCCAGCGTCGAGGAAGAGTTTGGAGTAGTGAAAATAAGTTCAATGCCAGTGTCGAGGAATAGTTTGGAGTAGTGAAAACAAGGTCAATTCCAGCGCTGAGGAAGAGTTTGGAGTTAAAACAAGGTCAATACAAGCGCCGACGAAGAGTTTGGAGGAGTGAAAACAAGGTCAGTATCAGCGTCAAGGAAGAGTTTGGAGGAGTGAAAACAAGGTCAATACTAGTGCCAAGGAAGAGTTTGGAGTTAAAACAAGGTCAAGACCAGCGCCGACGAAGATTTTGGAGGAGTGAAAACAAGGTCAATATCAGTGCCGAGGAAGAGTTTGGAGGAGTGAAAACAAGGTCAATACCAGTGCCGAGGATGAGGTTGAGGGCACTCAGGGAAAATCAATGACCAAGGGACAATGAGTACTGTAATTTTGGTACCCCCATTATCTTTAACCTTTAATTTTCATGCGTAGTTTCCAAAGATCTTCTCATACATTGGCACCCCCATTCTCGTAAAATGGTATAAGATAAGATAGAAAAAATAAAATAGCTTAGTCTTTCACATATTTATCCACCAGCCTCAGGTCTTAGAAAAACTCCCATAATCTACCCACATCTTGTTTGAGGTCTAGGATTTCATCACACATAGCCTTCATCGCATCAGCCTGAAGCAATTGTAGACTTAGCCCAAGTATATGCTAGGCTAAGGTAGATCTAATGAATGGAAATAGAGGCATACAATTCTTCTTTAATACCTCCACCACAAACATATGCAAGGTGTTGGTTGTTTTTATGGTAAGCAGGTTGATATTCTAATCTACCTATGGAATTTCCAATTCCAATAAAGGGAAGCTCAAAGGACCTAGACCAACTGACGAGGATTTGAAAGACCTCATACACTTTGGGCTCTACAAGACTCGGGAGGGTGATCCCTTAATGCATTTACAACCTCTGGACCATCATCATAAACAATAGTAACAACAATAAATAATCTTATTTAATAGCTCAACATAATAGGATAATACCGAATAGAATTGGAATTTCATCAATAATATCAACTATTTGGAGTATGAGATAACTACAACAATATTTCACATTATAAGATAGTCATTTATTTTCAATTTGTAGCAAGCTCTAGGTAAAGGAAAACAAATACTGAACCATACGAATAAGTACAAATTAGATTAGTGCCATATATCCATTGGTGGAGTCAAATTTATAAGCATCTAAGGGTTTATGATAGATTTAATGCATAACATATAAGATCCTTGATAACATTGCTTTACAATCTCATCAATATGTATTCTAACCCAATACTACTTATCAAATCCTTATACAGAACATATCCACCTACAATCCCATTCAAGCATTTTAATTAATTCCTTAAAGTAAACCTAAAACAAGAATCATACACACCACAAGAGTGACTTGAACTAAACAACCCTTGATCATTTTATTCAAAATTCAGATATGCTTGTACAATGGAGAGACATGAGTTTGAATTAATCATATCAATTAAAATTTCAGTACTGTCATAAAACATCAAATCCCCATGAATTCAAAACCTACTACAAAATGACTCAAAACCTAAATTGCATTTTCCCTAAAACCATCAGACTTTACAATTTGCTCTGCAACTTCATCTAGACTCGACCAAAAATATCTAACTTGCTAACTCATACTTCTGGCCTTGAAATCCTTCTTATAGAAAAAGAAGGAGAAAACAAGCATCAAACCAGAAAGCACACATGTCACCAGCCAATTGGACCACCTTGTGATATTCCAAAAAATTGTTACAACAATAATCTCCCCAGAGAATCTTCTTGTTCATTGTGCCCGCTGAGAATGGTTGATGCAGCAACAAAAAAATTCAAGAATTCTGCATCTAGACTATCACAAAAAAAAAAACTAGAATATATTGTAACTTCAACAGTTGATTTGTCAACCATTAGCATCCTACTCCTTTTCACTCTTCCTCAGTTAAATATACATTTAACCATTTCTAGTACTCTTCATCAGTCGGCCGATCAAAATTGATCACCACATTCACCTTGACACTATAAGGTTTGTACTTAACTACCACCTGATTCGCTTCTTTTTTAAAAGACTCCAAGAATGAGTTGGTGCTAATGATTTTTTCCATATAGCTCACCAACAAATCACAATCTAAGTTACCCTATTTTTGAGGGTTTTGTAGTCGAAACATGATATAAAGGGGCTCTTACACTTTTTGCGATTACTGTAGCTTGTGTAAGAGGCCCCATGGATACTGTTGTAATTGTAGGATGCATGAATAGGGCATAGGATGAGAAATAAAGAAGGTATACCTGTTGTCTTCAATAGTTTTGTGAAGAAAATCACATGAAATGAGAGGATCAAGCCTAGGTTTCAACAAAACATGTATGGGAGATCTAATTTTATGAATTTTTATCCATGTACAGACCTAATGGGTTGTTTCTGAACATTGAATATAAATGATATTCATACACACACACATATATAAATATGTATGTATGTATGTATGTATGTATTTATGTATGTATGTATGTATATATATTTTTAAATGTAAATGTAAATGCAATTACTGGATGGTCTCCTAAAACAATAAATGCAACATATCATTAAAAAAATCTATATCTATGTATATAAATTTGTATTTCTAAATGCAAGTGTAAATTCAAAGAGCATATGGTTTTGTACTGTTATAGATACAACATATCCATAAATTAATGTAATTGAAATTCTAAAGTGTTCAACACATATAATATGAAATCGATGAAACTATTAAACTACATGAGAAATAAATTAAAACAGTAAATGCATATGTATGTGTATTTGTAAATGTAAGTGTAAAATAAATAAGAATAATGAAAATTATAAAAGAATACAAGGAAATGTCTCCTCCCTTCTTGGTAGTTTTAACCTCCTCCACACACAACCCTTAAAAATTATGAATAGAGGAATATAATCTTTGAAGAACTCAAAGTTGATTCTCTCCTACCTGATGCAATCAGTCATTTTATCCTTACAAATATTTATAGTGATTACTAGAGGCACATAGACCAATTCTTCATAATACAAGAATTTGATCATACTTTTCCAGTGATGGCATTATGAGAAAACCTTAGGTTAAATGAATAATTCCTAGCTAAGTTCTTTAAATCATGTCCAACCGTATAAGAGAAGACCACTACTATTTGTACTTGGATACCATGGAGAAAGGCTCTTTGGTCTCTTTCATCAATCATCTTACCTTAAAACATACCAAAAGTCTCCTAGCAATTAGACATAGGAAGATTTAAGATGACTTAAAAAAAAAAATTATTGCCAAAGCATAAATTTATGATGACTTAACAAGGCCTAGTACACACTCCCTCCCCATTAACCACTTAGACATATGGAAATTAAATGTAAATTTTCTGCTATTTTTAGTCATGTAGGTGTCCAATAAACCACTTGGTGGTGTTTCCCTTCAAGTTTATTTACTTGAATGAAGAGAAAAAGTCCTTTGATTACAATTAGAGAATACATTTGAAGCCCTTGTTGTGTAACTAGTGGACCATAGTCACATTTAACACTTCTTACAAAGTTTGGGAGTTAAAATGTTAAATAGATTTTATTTGTGATGGACACATTTGGAAGGTAGTAACAATAACTTGCAATCTATCAAGACTTGATTACCTTATAACCTGTGAAATTCTAGCGATGAAATGATAGATTAATCATAATGTCACCTTGGGATCACATCACCATGAAAGAACTTTATCCAACATCCTTATGAGTGCA
This sequence comes from Sequoia sempervirens, assembly GCA_007258455.2. Lineage (NCBI taxonomy): Eukaryota > Viridiplantae > Streptophyta > Pinopsida > Cupressales > Cupressaceae > Sequoia > Sequoia sempervirens. The sequence continues at coordinate 339,723,082 of VDFB02075321.1, read as the reverse complement.
GGTACCACCAAATAGGTATTTTTCAGATCTGTCTTCCTCAAGTGAGGGAAATTCAGGAAGAAAAGAGGAAAGCGAGACATGTAGTATGTCTAAAAGAGGTAGATCAACTAGAGGTCAAAAGATTAGAAAAAAATTCTGTAAACGCATGGAATTTTTTCTTGTTGAAGGGGGGTCATGTTCTTATTATGATGAGAGCATAGGCGACATTGAGGTTCCATTGAGGTACAAACATCTACGGAAAAAATGGGTACCAAAGGAACTTCCTCCAATAAACACTGATTTTTGTGTCAACGAGCGGATATATCACATAGCACCATCGTCATTACATGGTTTGGGCCTATTTTGCATGGATGACATAAAGGTCTATTATGACAAAGTTGCTGAATTGATGGAGTATGTTGGACCCTATTACAATTACAAAGATTGGATGCAACTGGTTTGATATACACGAAGTATGCATAGGTATGCACTGTCAGTGATTTATATACAACTAAAAGATAAGGATCAAAATAAAATAGTGCCTATGTACATTGATGGAAGGCCAAAAGCATTAGGGAATATTGCAGGGTTTATAAATAGTACATGACCTGGGTCAACAAATAAGCAACCCAATTGCATATTCAAGGTGCGTGAGGGAAACCGTGTATTTGTATGTGCGATAAAATCAATAACAGCAAGGGAAGAGTTGCTAATTAATTACAATTTGAATCACTTAGTTACAAAAACAATTACTATGGGGGTGGTATGTACTATGTACCATTTTACTCAACCTCCAATTAATGACTCCAATATACAATTTTATTCTTATGTTTTCTTTTGTAAGTCTATTGGTTTCATTTTGGTAATGTTTTTTTATATTTAATTTTTGTCACAGTGGGACATTGATCATACGGAGAAGGCTCTGGCCTAGAGAAAAGATCACGATGTATCTTCAGGTGCTTCTACCCGAAAGGTTTACCTCATTGTAATTGTACAAATTATATACGAGCAAAATGTTTTATTATTATGTTTTTTTCATAAGTTTATTGGGTTAATTTCGATAATGTTTTTAATATTCTTTTTGTAGTCGACTAATCGGGGAAAGGCACCAATAGTAGACAAGAGCATCCATAGTGAGGTGCAGTCAATATTTTGTGATGATGACATCTCTTATTTAGTAAACCCTCTCGATATGATAAGAAAGATCCAAAAAAAATGCAATAAAGAAATCGTTAAGTTGATATTCATAGAGCCTCAAATAGATGAGATAAGAGAGAGGGTTAAAATATTGACTGAGAGATCACAAAACTTGCAAGTAAGTTGTCATGAGGTCTTTAATTATAACATAAGTTCATTCATGGTTTTATATTTTGTACTCTTTTATGTCATGAACTAAAATATGAGTTTTCTTTATAGGATTATTTTCCTCCTCATGATGTTCCTGGCCATGATCAGGGTACTACAAGTGCTGCCCGAGGAGTAGGGGTTGGTACAAGTGTCCATCTTGATCTTCCTGTGCATACATCACATCATCTAACCCCATCATCTATGCTTATATTATCGTCTAAAATTTTAGCAACACATACTATGCAGGAATCCATTAATGCACCCTCTGGCAGTGAACACATGCCAGAAAATGCGTCAGGACATGTACCTAGGGATGCAGAGGCCACTAGTACTAGTGATGTTTTAGCACCATTTCCTGGATCTTCCCGTATTACTAGTACGGGAACATTTTCGGTCACATTTGTGGTGACCGAGGATTTCGTTCCCATAAATATAGAGAAGGTCCCAGGTACTTTAAAATGTTTTAATTATTATTATATATAATCCAATTGAAATTTACTTATTGATCCCATGATCATTTTGCAGGAAATGATGTTTTTTATAAACATCTAAGTGATATTACATTGAAGCTCTTCGAGCCCACCATACGTACATGGTGAAATGCCCAAAATCAATATTTAAAAGATGAGCTCATTAACCATTTAGTTGTGTTGTTCAGTGATAAAACATTCAATCGAACCAATGTCCTTAAGAAATTTGGTACCTATCTAAAATATGCAAAAGACCAATATAGGTCACATTTAGAGAAGAACAAAAAGTACAAGCATCCCCCCATGATTCTAGAGAGGGAGTGGATGGACCTGGTGTCAGATGGAAAGAAGGCTGAAAACAAAAAGGGAAAGACACCATCGGGCCAAGGAAGGTATGTGATACTATCAACAATGTAATTATATACTGATTACTCTTTATTTTCACATAATCTAACGTATTTCAAACTTTTCATAGGTTTCCCAACACGTCGAAGGCAAAAAAGGCAAGACTCAAAAAACATGGGTAGCAAAAACTTGGCTCTGGTGGTTATATGAAATTAGCCGCATGAATTGTAAGTATCAATAAATGAAATATAGTATCCAAATAATAAATTGAAAACAATTTTGGTTTTATCACACCATAGAAGCAAAATTCATGATCTTATGCAAAAAATGTAGGGCTCTGAATTCAATAGAGTTCCCACAAAAGATGACCTAAATATTTCCTTCTAGCAAGGCTATGGAGTTGTGGCTAAATGCCTAAGAGTCTTGACTGGGCAAACACAACTGTCCACTACATCCGACACATAGTTAAATAAACTCAATAAAGTTTATTTAAAATTGAATACTTGTGCAATCTATTCAATATTAATTTCCACCATAAAGTAATTACATGCCTATTTTTTTAAAACACTCAAGCAATGATAATACTTCAGATGACATTGGAATGTAGCCTGGTGAGTGTGGAGCACAACCTATAGATGAAGGTCATGGTGTGCGTCCTAGTACTTTAGAGCATGTAGAGCGTGATCTACATGTTGAGCATGATCAAGCTAGATAAGATCAAGAACATGATGTGGCCCCATCAGGTAAAGAGGACCACTCTAAAGTTCTTTTAAACATATTTAATCGCAATTGGTGTATTAATTAATGCAACATTTTGTGTTTCAACTTTAGAGCATGTAGAGCGTGATCAACATGTTGAGCATGATCAGGAACATGATGTGGTCCCATGAGGTAAAGAGGACCACTTTCATATTATTTTAAACATATTTAATTTCAATTGGTGTATTAATTAATGTAACCTTTCGTGTTTCAACTACAAATTAGGATTTAGAGGGTGTTCAACATGTAGAGCATGAGTCTATAATAGAAGTTCGGGAACATGATGTGGACCCATTAGGTAAAGAGAACCACTCTAATGTTCTTTTAATTAATGAAATACTTGTAACAATAATAATAAAACATATCAGTTTAACATTTCTTTGTTATTGCAATAGGCCCCCCTTGCAACGACATCCACATTGTGAGCAGATGACTAGGCGTACATTAAGATCACAAGTAGAGGGAAGAACAACTAAAGGGGGGATAGATGATTTAGAAAATGATACTCCACTTTAAATTTTTTTAGCTTTAAAAAAGAAACAAAAAAAAAAGTGATTGTAATCATATCATGATGACCATATTTTTGATAATATGTAAAAACTGAAAGAATGAATATTATATGTTAATGAATGAATGTGAATATGTTAATTAATGAATGTTATATGTTAATGAATGAATTTTATATGTTATTAATGGATGAATGAATGATTAATATTATATGATTGGGTATGGGGAATTGAGAGTGATGTGAGGGGGGAGAGGAGGGGCCAAATGAGCTTCCACCATCACGTGGTTGGCCCTGTTAAGTAGAGAATAATAAACTATTCTTGAAACAAAGAGAAGCTCAATAAGGTAATGCACTTTTCAATATAAGAAATGCATCATTTGAAGCATCAAACCAATATGCAAAGATGAAATAAAGTGCTAACTTTTTACTATGGTGGCAGAAAAATGATTCTTTATACCCTAAATCCATGCTCTGCATCATAATTTGAAGTTGCTTCTATTCCAATGTTCAAAGTTTAGTTTGTTTGTATGGATTTGTATGAATACCACATTGTGTTGTGTATGGATTTGGTTCCAAAGCTCTATTTCTTTTATTTTTAGTGGTGACATAACTCTAAAATTTGACTTTTGTGCATAATAGGTTAGTGGAAAAATTGACAGCTCTTAAGGGTTTAGAGGCTTGATTGAGATAGATACATCGATATTTGGATCTTGTTGTTGATGGGAGGCTTTGAATTAACCATGAAATTTTGTACCATCTGCAGGTATGCACAATTTTCTCTACTTACATTCATTATTGATCATAATTGTTGTAAATGATATTAATGCTTCAAACTTAAGATTCGTTTCATTGTTATAATGATCAAAATGTTATACTTTTCTATACATTCAAGCATTCTCTTTCCCCTTACCCTTTACTCTCTCCCCCCTCCTTTAAATAATTTTCTTTGTCATAAAAGATTCACATTTCTATCTCATTTACACAAATTTATTTGAAGTGCTAGGAGTGAATAAAGATATGTAAAAGATGATGGATTATGTCTAAACAACAACTTTCCATCTTATAGCTAATTAAATCCTTAATATTTGAATAGTTTAGAGCTCAAATAATGCTTGTATATGCATGTGTAATAATAAGGGAGCCTATGTGAAGATTGAAATTTAAAACATCACTTTGTTATTTTTTCTTAAGCAGTGAAATGATATTTTGAGTAATAAAAACCTACACACACATTGATATTTTTTGGCATTGCATTGAAGAAATTTTTTTCTCTTATACCTACCCTCGGCTAGACATGGAGGTATATAATATTGGTTTCTGGGTTTATTTTGTAATTAGTTAATTTCATAGAGGAAAACTAAAATATTCTTAATGTCCTGTGTCAAGTGTGAAAGCATATGAATCACTTGCTGAAGGAACCATTTTGTATTCATCCAAAAACTGGTTTGTTCTTTTTTTAATGTTTCTTGCATGTGTTTTTTTTAGGCTCTAGAGATGTAGCTCAACTCTTTCCTTTGCACTTTTCATCTATTTTGATTATTACAGTAGATTGTCCTCATAATTTTTCATGTAGATCTGTTTGTAACCTTATTTTCTACCAATCAATTAGCAAACCACTCACATATTAAGGACCATTTCACTAACTTGTAGTCATCCATTACTTCATATGTTGCAAGTTGTGTCTGTGTGCCAATAAATCCTGATGATTGCGAGAACTTTAATCCTACAAGTGTACCCAAACTTTCTCAAGTAAAAGTCTTACCTTATTTTATAGTACTTTAAATGGTTAATTGAAGGTGCTTCTTTAGACTTGAGATAGTTGAACCCTGGATTAAAATATGGTATTAAATGGGAAGTATAATGATAAAACTGAGGTCCATTGAACACAAATTATGAACATAATTTAGTGGAATATGAATAGTGTTACAATTATAATTATTTCTCCTTTACCTATCTCTGCATTAATGAAAAAGATAGATCCGTATAAATCTAACCATGAAAGTGTTGAAATCTACACTATCTGTAGGACTTTGGAAACTATCAAACATATTCTTTTTGAATGTTTTTTTATGCTCAGGAAATTTGGTACTTATTATGCCATAAGCTGAAGGTCTGGAATAGCAATGGTAAAATTAATTGGCACGATATTTTTTTTTGTAATTTCAAGCTCAATTTTGATTGTAAGCTATTTTGGTATTTCTTATCGAATGAGATCATGTGGCATTTGTGGAAGGCGAGAAATGATGATAAATTTAAGGGTATCAAGAGGGTACTTACTGATTCTTGCAAAAGACTCACTTTCTACTCTATTGCTTTGCAGGTTTCAACTCTTGTGGAGATCTCAATGGAGAATTTATTGAAGTCAATAACTGAAGGTGCTACTAACAATACTAGAGAGGATCTGAGAAGTGGAACTGCCTGTAGGTTCAGCTTGGAAGAGATCGTGTTGTTCGAGTAGACATTTGATGAGCTCTAGAGAGCAAGTGATGAAATTGCAAGCCTAGAAAGACAACGCAGCCCCCAACAGTTGGACCCCCAAGGAGAAACAATGGAAAACCTTAATATTGAAGAAGTCAATAATGAGGAGAATGTAATCAACACTATGTATTGTTTACCTTGATTTGAAGAGTAGCAACCTATGGTGTTGTTAACAATAATTTGTATTATCTATAATGGTTTTTAAAACAACTGGTGCTTTTTGGTTTCTTTGTTGTTGTGTAAAGTACTGATACGATATATTTCCTGTTATGGAAATGCTTTGATGTTGTACTTATCCTAATTTCGGATAGGCATTTTCATGATATGTAATGGACCTTAAACTATTTTCAATACAAAAAAAAGAAAGATAGAAGATATTGGAAGTTCATTACATGTCTCATGTATGTGTTAGTATTTTAACTTTGTTTAAGTTGTTCAAGAGCTTGATTAGGTCAAGAATATGTTCTACAAACTTTGTTCTCTTGACACTGCTCAACATTTTCCCTACACATTTTATCTTTAATCCAGACATTTCTTAACTCTTTCCCTTGTTAGCCCTTGGTTGTTCTCAAGTGTAATGCTTTTTCTATGCATCTTGCAGTCTGTATGTATGATTAGTTATTTATTATGAAGCATGGATAACATTTCATAGAATTGTTGTTGTAATTAGACATTTCCATTGTGAGAATAATCATTTAATTTGTATGGAAGTAAGTATTTTTCATATTATTTGACTTGGTATTGTAAATTTGTCTTTGTAGGATTCTCTCAGGAGGAACAGTAGAACTGTGATGATAGGTAGAGTTGTTTCTTAAATCCTTCACTTGTTAGCCCTTGGTTGTTCTCAAGTGTAATGTTTTTTCTATTCATCTTGTAGTTTGTATGTATGATCAGTCATCTCTTATGAAGCATGGATAACCATTCATGGAATTGTTGTTATAATTAGACAATTGCCATTGTGAGAATAATCATTTAATTTGTATGGAAGTAAGTCTTTTTCATATTATTTGACTTGGTATCTATTCTCTAATTTAAAGAACCCAAATATAAGAAAATTAATAGGTTCCATTTGTTTACTTTCTCTTAGACACTTGTTTAATCGGTGAGACCCTCAGAATGTCTTGCTGATAACCAACATTGTTCAAAACTCCTGAAGAGGTTAGATTGGTGTGACATTGGATCTATCTTGCTGACGGAAGTCATTGAAAAGACATGGACTATTGGCATGAGTTTTCTATCCTATGCCGATGATTGATCTCTCACTGATGGGTTGGCTTCAGTGGTCATTTCCAAGAGTCTCTGTGATGGTATATTTCAAGGAATATTTAAAAAAAAAAAATTTGTATTGTTTCATCGCAATTTCAATGAAACCCACCGACAAATCACCGAAAAGGTCCGACAAATTTTCTATAGCTACGAAGAAGGCTTTGTTGTAACTCCTTGCCTGATTTGTTGCAATTTTGATGAAGTCCATCGACAAATCACACAAAAGGTCCAACAAAGGCTTCGTCATAACACGTTGCCACTTTCATCACAATTTTGATGAAGGACACTGACGAATCACAGAAAAGGTCCGATGAAGTTGCTTAGCTGTGATGAAGGCTTCGTCGTAACTCCTTTCCCATTTCATCACAATTTTGACAAACTCCACCAATGAATCACATAAAAGGTCTGACGAAGTTGCTTAGTTGCAATGAAGGCTTCATCATAACTCCTTTCCCATTTTGTCAAAATGGCAACGAACTTTTTTTGTTGTTTCGACGCTTTAGAAGAGCCATTGAAATTGCATTTTGGTTGTAATTTTTTGGTGGATACACAAATTTTTTGTCGATATTCCGAAAAACATCCGAGTCATTTTATGATGCTAACGACCGACGAATCTGCATCGTTATTTCAACAATTAATGCGTTGTCAGAATTTCGATGAAAAAATAGCGACGAAATTGTTTTCATCATTTCATCGCTTTTCTAACAAATATTTGTCGAATTACCAACGAACATTCATCAGAAAATGGAGCTAAATTCAGTAGTGAATTTTTAGATGGCAATTTCATTAGGGAGAATAGAGGTGGAGAAATTTTTTGGAAATAATTTTTGGATGTGGAAGTTAAAGATGGAGGATTTGTTGATAGATTGAGATCTATGGGATGCTATTGATGAGAATGTTTCAAGTCTTTTAGATCCTACTTAGGCTTCTCAATATGATGTTATTAGTTGTAAAGCCAAGGGTCTAATAAGACTTTTCTTGGTAGACTCTATTTTAATCAATTTCCATGAGGAGACCTCTACATAGAAATTGTGGAAGAAACTTGGTGAGATGTATCAAGCCAAATCTTTAGTGAACAATATTTTTTTGAGGAAGACATTGTATTCCTTGAGAATGGAAGAGGGTGGATGAATCACAGACCACTTGGAAGCATTCAATATGTTTGTGGCTCAATTTTCATTAGTTGGTGTCAAAATGGATGAGGAGGAGAAATGTCAGATCTTGCTTTGTTCTTAACTGATTTGTGGGATTCTCTTGTTATGGCTATTGGGAGTACTTTTTGTTATTTTGAAGACTAAAGATGTGATGGGTTCTTTTATTTAGAAAGAGATGAGGAGGAAGGTATCTATTACTACCAAGGAGGCCCTAAATGTTCATGGAAGATCTAAGGAAAAAGGAAAGAAGAACGAGGAGTGTGACAAATCCAAGTCCAAGGGGAGATCAAAATCTCCTAGAAAGTCCAAAATTATTTGTTGGAACTGTGGTAAGCCTAGACATGTTCGTAAGGAATGCAAAGAAGAAAAGAAGAAGAAAAAGAATAAATTTGATTTTAATTCTGAGTCTGAGAAGGAAGATGGTGACACATTCATTGCAACTTTGGCAACTTGTGCAAGTAATGATGCATGGTTAATTGAATCAGGTGTATCTTTCTATATGACCTTTAATAGAGATTGATTTTTTTTAATATGAATAATTTGATGGAGGTAAGGTGTACTTGGGTGATGATTCTCATTTATCTACATTGTTGGCAATGGTAAAGTTAAAATCATATTTCTTGATGGTAAAATAAAAAGGATTAATGGTGTCTTGCATATCCCTAGTTTAACAAGAATTTTCTTTATCTATGAGAAAACTAATAGATACAGGTGTGTAGGTAGTATTTTCTGATGCAGGATGCAAGATGGCTAGAGGTGTTATGGTGATTGCTAGAGGTGTCAAATATGGAACATTGTATAAGCTTGATGCATGCACTATTGAGTGTGATAGTACTTATGTGAAAAGAAAGTCTATGGAAGAAGTGAAGGTTTGACCTTTAGTAGATGGTTATGGCTTTTAGGTACCCAAGGGTGCTCTTTCTTCTAAATCAAAGTTACCTATAGAGAAAAATATGTTATGGTACTAGAGACTTGTCCATATTGGAGAAAATGGCTTAAAGACCTTGAAAAATAAAAACCTTATTGAATTTTTGTCTGATTGTAATCTTGAATTCTATTTCTATGAGCATTGCATTTATGGAAAATAAAATTGTGTTCAATTTTACTCAAGTTCTCATAAATCTTGTGGTGTATTGAATCTTATTCATTTTGATGGTCCTGTAGATGCTCCTTCGATTGCTAAATCCACATATTATGTTTCATTTATTGATGATTATAGTAGAAGAACATGGATATATTTTCTAAAGAGTAAATCTAAAGTTTTTAGTTGATATAAAGGATTTAAAGGAATTGCTGAGTTATAGACTAGAAAGAAAATAAAATGTTTGAGGACTAATAATGGTAGTGAATTTTTCTCTAACGATTTTAATAGATTCTATAAATATTGTGGTATTCATAGATAGAAGAAAAATTTGTATTCTCCACAACAAAATGGAGTTGTAGAAAGAATGAACAAGACACTAATGGAGAAGGCTAGGAGTATTTTGAGTGGTGTTAGTCTAGAACAAAGGTTTCGGGCTGAAGTTGTTGCCACTACTTGTTACCTGATTATCAAGTCTCCTACACTAGCTCTTGTTGATAAGACACCTATAGAGACATAGCTGGGTTGTAAGCCTTAATTAATACATATTAGAGTTTTTGGTTGTGAGGCATATGCACATGTGCTAAAGGACAAGCAAACAAAGTTGGAGAACAAGGCTGTGAAATGTATCTTCATCAGGTATAGTTATGGTGTGAAAGGATACAAGCTTTGGGATCCTGTTGCACAAAAGATAATACATAATAGAAGTGTTATTTTTAGAGAAATTGAGCCTTCTATTACATTGCAACCATATCAAAGTAAGCAGAAGATGTGATTCAATTTCCTTCTACACTTGAGAAAATTGAATCGAGGCCTAAGGATAAACAAGAAGTTGAGGAGAGCTCATCTAGCTTTGGATCTTTAGAAGAGGAGGAAGAACCTCCAAATCAGCTTGTTCATAGGTCAACAAGGCATAAACAACCACCTAAAAGGTATTCACTTGATGATTGGAGACGTATTTTTTCTTTAAATACTAACATGGATGAACCCTGATCTATAGAATAGGAATTAGGTATGAATGATGTTAAATCCTGGAAGGGTTCTATGGATGAAGAAATGACATCTTTGAAAAAGAATGATACATGAAATCTTGTACCATTTCCTAAAGGATGAAAACCTGTTGGTTGCAAATGGGTGTTCAAGAAAAATATTGGTTTAGATGGAGGTATTGAGAAGTACAAAGAAAGGTTGGTTACAAAGAATTACTCTCAAGTTGAGGGTCTTGATTATGGTGATATATTCTCTCATGTTGCAAAAATGGAATCCATTAGATTTTTTCTTTCTATTGTTATTGCTTATGATTTAGAGGTTGAGAAAATGGATGTGAAAACTAATTTCCTTCATGGTGATTTGGAGGAGGATATTTATATGACACAACCTAAGCACTATGTGGTGAAAAGTAAAAGTAAGTTGGTTTGCAAATTGAAGAAATCTTTGTATGGCCTAAAATAAAGTCCTAGGATGTGGTACCAAAAATTTGATACATATGTGTTGATTTTTGGATTTGAGCATTCTAAATCAGATCCTGTTGTATTTATTATAAAATTTATGGTGATCATTTCCTATTTATTGCATTATATGTTGATGATATGTTATTTATTGGTAGAGGGAATGGTATGATTTCATAACTAAAATATCAACTTCTTGTTAAATTTAAAATGAAAATTCTTGGTGTAGCTAAACACATTCTTGGGATGGAAATTAAAAGAGATGGAGAGAATAGAAACCTATGGATTGGCCAAATTAAGTGTGTCAACTCAATTTTAGAAAGGTTTTATATGCAAGATTATAGGCCATTGTTTGTTCCTGTTTCAGTTGGAACAAATTTATCTATTTTAGATTTTCCAACATCTCCATCAGAGATGGAAGACATGAGAAAAGTGCCTTACCAAAGTGCAGTTGAAAGTTTGATGTATGCTATGGTTTGTACTAGACCATACATTTCCCAAGTAGTGAGAGTTCTTTCTAGATATATGCCTAATCCTAGTAGAGTTCATTAAGATGTAGTTACAAGAGTCTTCAGATATTTGTGGAGTACCTCAGATTATTTCTTATGTTATCATAGAAATATGACTAAAGACAAAATTCCCTTGATATTTATGGTTATGTGGATTAAGACTAGGTAGGTGATGTTGATAGCAAAAAATCCACCAGTGCTTATGTGTTTACTTTATTTTGTGGTGCAATTAGTTGGATGAGTAAGTGATAGGTTGTGGTTGCTTTTCTAATACTAAAGCAAAATATATGATAGTTACTCATGCTTGTAAATAAGCCATTTGGCTTAAGAGACTATTTTCAGATATTGGAATAAAAAAAAGTGCAGTGATAATATATTGTGAAAGTCAAAGTGCAATATGTCTAGCTAAGAACCCAACATTTCATGCCAAGACCAAGCACATTGATGTATAGTATCATTTTGTTAGAGATATTGTCAAAGATGGCAAGGTGAAGCTAGTTAAGGTAGAGACTTTGATGAATGTTGTTGATTCTTTAACTAAGCTTATGAGCATAGAGAAGTTTAGATGGTGTTTAGAGGCTATGGGATTTTTGGTCCCTAGTAATTAAAGAGATGATGTTTACACTCTCACATTGCTCTTGCAAGGTGTTCAACAAGTGGGATATTTGTTGGCAAAATGTGTCTAAACCTTGTAGTTATATAAGGTCTATTGTCGATAGGATGTATATATATATATATATATATCCTAGTTACACTATAGGTGTATACATTGGTAGCACAGAGTGAGATGTGAGCATGTTAACTTTTTTACGAAACTCCTAAAATGGCTGACATACATTAAATAATGATATATTGTAAATTTGGATTGTTCATTGTTAGGTTTTAGATCTAATGGCAAATATTTTGTTGGACTATCTTTCCCTAGAATGTAACCCTATTTTATGAGGGTGTTGTATTATGGTTGCAGTAGATTGTGATGTTTTCTAAGAGTCTAGTAGTGTTCATGTTTTCTCTTGATCTTTGGTGGTGATACTCTTGTGAGAAGCTTGCTCTGAAAGTATACTGTAATCATTGTGATTTCTGAATAATATATTGGGTGACTTTTGGAGTGGGGTTTTTCTCCCAAAATGGTTTTCCCCATGTAAATCAGTATGTCATGGTATACATGCTATTTATATTATTAATTTTTAAGTTTCTATAATTGGTAAATATGTGTAAATTTTTGCATTATTCTCCTCTCAAGATTAGTGAAAGAAGTTGTTTTTTTGCCTTAGCTTCGTTACATATTTACATTCAAACTTTGATGAAACCTCTTTCTAACTTCATGACCATTAACATTGTCTACCTGATAGTCCTCAGTGAAGAGGCTCATGCTTCTTTTGTTTGGAAATATTTTCTAAACTATCCACTAGATAATAGTTGGGCCTTTCCACATCGAATACTTGTAACTTCAACAAATTTAACTCTTTTTCAAATGCCTCAACATTATTGAGGTTATGAAATATAAAAAAACTTGCATAAATTATAAATTTTAAACTATCTCTATGTTTTTCTTTCATAAATAAGATTTAATCAACTATCTAGACATCTCCAATAATATCACTTTTTACATGTAGGTGATCTTTACAATATGTAGATTTTTCTAGTGAACCTTCCATTCTTAACTATGTTAATTTTGGGAGCTAGATATACCAACTTCCCCTGCTATCAATAACACTCTAGGAATCTATTGATATCCTCCTAAATTTATTCCCTTCAATTATTTTGACTATCCACATAAAAAAAAGACATGATTTACTCTATGGTAATGTTTGAGGGATTCACCATGTTCTATATGGTGATAGTAATTATAAACTAGGTTCTAGCCTTGCTTATTCCCTAGGACTTCCTTACTTTTTGAACCAACAAAGGTAGTTATAATTAAAAACAAATATACCATATAGGAAATCATGTATAATGTCCTTATTTTCTTGAAATTAGTGATTTTTGCATGCATTGAATCACTGATAGTTTGTTCCCAATAGATCACAATGTTTCCATCTATTTTTTAATGTATCCATAAATCCATGGCTCAAAATTGTTTCCACTTGGTAACTAATCCACTCTAATTAGTAGGGTTATGATGTCCCCTATCTCATTCTTAAAATCAATTTCATATAATGTCTTTGGCATATTAGAAAATGATTTGGATTCCATATTTTTTTCAATCCAACTAAAATTCATAACCATCTTGCACTTTTCCTCATCTTCACTAAATTCTTCCATGGATTGTAAATAATCTAATGGAACTACTACATAAAAGGGGATATCAAAATTTCTTCTAACACTTTATCGAGTTAAGCTTGGACACACATTTACTTCATTGATGAATTTGTATTTCTCTTCATCATACTAACATAGGAAATGCACTCCAAAATTAGTTTGAGGCCATCTAATGACATAGGAAATGAAAAACATTTTCTCAATTTGTTAAGTACAATCTTCTTGGCCCATGGGATTTTTCTACAACAATCCTCTAGTGGAAATAATTCATATTAACGTTCCCTAAGTTTGTATCCAATATGATACCATTCTTAGGGATGATTTGTGACAGTAGGGAGATTATCGTAAGCTTGAACCTCATGCCTTGAGCTTGCTTACTCACTTAACCTATAGGGAGATAAAGTTTCATAATTACCTAATTGTATAAATAGGGTATAATGATAACCATGTTTATATAAATCTAGGTTTCATAATGTTCTAGTTATCTTTGAAATATACTTATCAAAACTTATGTTAAAATATTAAACAATTTCATGAAGTTACTTTAGAGACTACTCCAATTAATCTTATGGTTTCATTTTTTGCATACTTGATTATGTTAGGAAGACAAAATTTTTGAGATTGTGAGTGCATTTCATCTCAAACTAGTGTGCTTACTTGATAATTTCAGATGATTTTTTTGCAACTACTTTTGTATGGCATTTTTCTACAAAAACTTCTTTTCTAAATTTATCCAAGTCTCTTTTCTTCTTTGAAATTTTATTTTATTATGACAAAAAATTGTAATTGTACCTTTTAATTTGTTAAAATGCATAGAATGATATTTCATCCAATGTAGGAGGATAGTAGGTGGGTAGTAAAAGGAATGGAAATAGAATGATTTACACATTTTCAAAGGGATCCTAACCTTTTAGTTTTCAAAAGTTAAAGTGAAATAAGTTTAGATGGAATAGATTTTTTTGTGAAATAGTTAAACTCACCCTTTTATCCAAGTGCACTTGATTTTTGAAAAGAAATAGTCACATGACTTTAAAATTATGTTTAGTTTAATAAGAAGTCAATTTTATGAAAATACAAAAAATGACTTGATACTTCCTTTTGGGAAGATGCAAGTAAACTAATTATATTGAGTTTTGTTGTAGGTTAAGATAGCTTAGATCAAGGGTGATATCTTCATGATGAGGATAGGTATTCAGTTGAGCATATGAATTTCCTATTTCATCTTTTGTATGATTGTGAGCTTCTTGAAGTGAACCAAAACTTTAGGATCAAAATGATTTAGTACAATTGGAAGTAGATAGTTTGCAAGGTGATACTATGATTATTTCATTATGGTACCTTATGTAGAAAATTCTAAGGTAATTTAAAATTTTAGATTTTTTTTAAGTGAGTGGGTTCAGTAAGGTATCATATTTTCACAAAACTTAAATTGAGTTTAAAACTAACATTTCTACAAGAAAATCTAAGTGAACTAGAAAATTAATGCTTAAATGTTTAGATCACTTATAGTTTATATGTCTACAAAATATTAAATTTATTGTATAAGTGGTTTATATGCAAGAAATTTTAAGAGAACCAAAACTTTGTTATTCACTTTTTTTCAATTCACTAGTAACTAAAAAATCAACATAAATGTGTTTTACAAGAAAATACAACTAAACTTTCCACATGAGATTTAGTTGCATTACTTTGAGCTAGTAAGGATGGTGAAACCCATGAGAGAATTGTTGAACACATAGAAGTACTGAAAGGGGGGTGAATTAGTACTTAATAAAATTATTTATATTCATTATAAATTAACCAAATAAATCATGAAAAGTAGTAGAACACAAATGCATACAACAATAACACTAGATTTATGTGGAAAACCCTACAAGTGAAAAACCACAGTGAGAAAGATCTTGGATCTACTATCCAAATCTAGTATCACAAATAAAATAAATTTTACATCAAATTTTTATGGTCATTAACCAAAGGAAGTTCACTACTCCCTTCTCAATACAACACTTACAAAAGAGGCTTATAAACTTAACATACAATTGGAATATATCAACACTTTTGTTACCTCCAACTCACTCCCTTTGGTAAATTGACACATGCATATGCTTCAATAAGCTTTGCTTCCTTTAGCTCACTGCCTTTAGCACACTTTTTCATTTACATTCACTATTGATCTCTCAAAATTGATCTATACCACATTTCATTATCAAGAAATATTTTGTGAATTCCTATGTGCACTTTGTCTACTCAAAAAATATACAACACACTCACACATTCAAAAAATATTTTATCTTATATTACACCCTCCACAAAATTCATCAAGGTTTCTCCTTGTTGGCTACAAACATGTAATATGAGATATACAATAATCAGAAGAAGTCAACTTAAAAAAAAAATTGTAGAAGAAGGAAATATTATGCAGTTCAAGCTAAAATATATTTAAGACCTATTCTCCATGTAACACATCTTCAAAATTAGTGGACACATCTAAAAACTTGACACATTTAACTCAACATGATAAGTTAGTAGGGAAAGCATGTAAATTGTCATGCATCAACTCCAAGCCAAGCCAGTATAGGAGAGACCAAGAAACTTTATGTTGACCACTCCACCAAGATAATATAACATGTAACAACACTTCTCTACACCCTTCTTAAATTATATCATATTATTTTCTTTGGCCCAAACATTTCATACCTAAAACCAATGGTTTCAAACATACTATTGTACAAGGGACGATCACATACAAACTTGCAAAGCATTCAGATACCCCAATGAGATTCCATCATGAATTACATAACCTATATACATAAATTTGATCAAGTACTTGCTGACATAGATCATTTAAACACCAACAGACCAACCTACCAGGTTGCTAGAACATAGACATCACATTGTCATCTACAAAACTAATAGTGGTGTACCAAATCATCTAAGGATTGCATTGAGTAGAAATAAAACCTTCAAAAATATAAATCTAAAACTACAAGGAAAAAAATGTGATGCAGTGAAGTGCAGAGACATTCAGTTCTTCCTTAGAAATCATACTTAACATGTGAATACTATGATAACACTAGAGGACTCTGTGGAAGAAATTATGAATAGAAACTTGGAATATGCATACCTCATAGTTGTGAAGAGCTACCCTTTGAACCATAACCATATCTTCATTTTTAGAGAGATGAAAATAATTAGATAGAGCTCTTGTGGTGCCAAAATTATTTCCTTAGACAGTGCAATTATTTTCATCTCTTGTGAAGACTCTCATCAAGAATATCACTCAAAACACTTTCAAATCAAACATAAAATTTAGAAGATACGGTATGATTGTGTACCAAGATCCATGTTAGCTCATCAATCATAATTTTTCAACATGAAAAATATAAGTGTATGTGAATGTAATATAAGTTGACATCAATGACAAAACACTCAAATAACATTTTTGAACAATATCCCCCTTTTCATTAAAGGAAACACTTACTGAATATACATTTTTCTCTCCCCCTTTGACATCAAGGACAAAGGGTGGGTAATCTTACTTTGTTTCTGCAAAACATATGAGCTCCCACTATCTATACATTCTTTTAATAGTTCACTCCCCCTAAGAAGTGGCTTACTCAAAAATTTTCCTTTATTTCAATAGATAATATCATCTACTCCATATATTTACAAATCCTAAAAAATCATCACAAAAAAATATCTTGCATCAAGACATACTCAACTTTGACCCGATGGAAGAATATCCTTGTAAATTGACTTCAACTAAGTCAAAGAGTTGTCCCATTGTTCCTTTGTAAAATTTTCAATTTGGATTTGAATTACTAATTGACCATGGATGTCTTCTTCTTCTTCCAAGGAGGATGGCACATGATTCTTCTATTCAACACATGTTTTCTTCTATTAGGTGTCTAGTTAGAGTTGTTAACATTATGTTGAGGGTCATTGTACGTACATGGGGGTCCAAACTAGGCCCTTAAGTGGCAATGAAAATTCAGAAAACTGAGTTAGAAAACTTAACCTAAATATTTGAATAGGTTATTAGCATAATTTGAAAAATATGTAAGAACAAAATTTGTAGAAAATTGAATGTATTTTCTAAGATACTAGCCCTCTTTTGGAAAAAAGTAAATCTATTTGGTAAAATTTTGAAATTTCAATACAATAGTACTATATTTTTAGAAAAAAAAAAAGGTGTATGTTTGACCAACCTAAGTACAAAAAAAAAATATATTTCTTTTGAGACTTTCAATATAAGTACACATGCCAAAGTGTGCCACATTTTTTTTATAATTTTTTTGCATGTAAATAGTTAGTTATGATTTTTTTATTATAAATTTTTAAAAAATATTAAAACTTTTTGTTTGATCACCATAACTTGGTCAAAAATTTATGAAAATCATTTTTTATTTTTTATCCTATAGTATGGAAAGCATAGAATGTGCTACATCTTTCATATTGGAAAAATGTGAAATCATTTAAGAATTATAGATTTTTTAACTAGCCTATCAATTGGTACTTTAGTTAGAATGCATCTAGAAAATTAATAATAAGTATCTATTCAATTCCAAATAAGTCATATCTTATATTGGTCGAAAGCTAAAAAATATCAATAAACCCTTTTTGTTTCATCAAATTTGGATTAGAAAAAGGCCATTAGACACTTTTGGGTCATATCACCACTTTTTGGACCCCCATGATCTTGCACTCACCCTTTACTACCTTCCAAAATTGTTTTACTTGTCGTTTTATCTACTCCCTTTTATCTTACACTTGTAAATGGGAGTGTAATTTCTCTACTTGTGCCCTCATGGCACCATCACTATCTTGCACAAGATCATATGTAATAGCCACTTTTGTGATCTAAACTTCAATTGTATTTATTTGGTCCATGAGGATTTTTTTGGTGGTAGGCCATTGCAAACATAAAAGATACAACACATTTTCCTCCTCTATACACTTCTGAATATCTTTTATGCAGGCTTGTAGTTTTTTATGTACCTTTATACACTTCTTGGAGGCTTTAAATAGTCTATTAGTTATAATCTTCACCTCAAATTTCTTCTCAATAAATGAATAATGTTCCTTTAAAGAGTCTATTAAATATTTTATTAGCTGAGTTAGTGGTAGATAGGGATCCCTTGTTGCATTTGGTATTTCTTTTTCTAGGATTTTGATTGTGAATTACAATTTTTCTAAACTATCCACATGTTACTGCAATATTTCTTCCCTTGTGGAGGAATGAAATATGTCACTAAGTTGTAAATTCTATAGAGGTGAGATATTGGACATGTTAACTTGTCCGTCAAACATAGGAAATTGTAGCAACTATAGAGCAATTGCATGTTGAATTTTGTTTATTTTTTTTCTAAGATAGAAACTCTTTGATGGGATTAATGGGAGATGCAAAAGAAGATTCCATTGGAGTTTCTTCGTAGATGTATCTTCCTTCACTTTCTAATTATGTTGATCAGTATTCATCAAAGGAGAGCTATCATACACACTGTGATCAAGAGAAGAATGCTCTTCACCATGTGTTACATTCTCTTCTTACTCCTCTTGTGAACTTTGTTTTTTAACATTGTGTTGAGGAGACATATGTGGTTGTTCTATATTTTTACTTTTCCTTACTTCCTCAAGGATTTTATTGGTCACTTCCTCAGTTTCTTTTTGTATTTAATCTCTATCTTCCTTCTCCATACTCATATGGATATCCATACTTTGATTTGACCTTAATTCTTGAGCTTATTTTTGAAATATTTTATGATTTTCCTCCTAAAAAATAGTGGATAATTCTTTGTCAATTGCTTCCTTCCTATATTCTTCGTCTACTTCAATATACTTTTCTATTTTCTCCCTCAAGGCCTGTACATGACTCTTTGAAGCCTTTTCAAGGATTTTATTAAGAGGTACATTGTATATTATCATATACATGACTATTGCCATCTCAATAGTCTTTTGATCTTCAGGAAGAAATTTTGAATAAAATTCAACAATCTCCTATAGTAATCCATGAATTACAATTCCATTTAATATTGCCTCTAATTGGAGAGGCTCATGATGAGGTACTAGTGGAGGAGTTTTCTCCCTTTCCTTCTCTTTTCCCTTTGGTTTGGAGGTTCCTTCCTTTCCCTTTTATTCTTCCTCTTCAAACTCTTATGTCTCAACCTTTTTCCTCTTATCCTATTGTTTAGACCTATCATGCTTTTCTCAATAGCCTTAGTTTGTTCCATGGTTTCAGATGCAACTCTTTACACAACGGAATCAGTTCCTATGGATCTAGAGTGATACAAGATTGTAGCTATACAAACAAATGATCTACCAAGCCTTCTTGGAATTTTCTCTATAATAATTTCCTCAGGATCTAAGGGAATGTTTTTCAGAGTCTCGGTAGAGGTTTGAGGTCCTACCTTGACCAACCACAAAAGACCAATTTTCTAAAACATCTTTTCTACCCTCTTCTCATGAGTGTCTTCCACCTTCTTTTGGATTATCATACCCATGATTTCTTTGTAGGTGTCAAACCTTTCTATAGATAGATACTTAGGCTTGTTTAATATATTTTCAACATATGATTTAACTTCCTTAGGGGAGACTTCATATGGAAATATTGGAATCTAAGAGGTTCTTGGTTCCATAGCTTCTATATAGTAGTAGTCCTTGTCAACCAAAAAAGTGATCTCATCTTTATATTTTCTAACCAAATCAAAGGGAATTATTTCCCTATCTTGCATTATATCTTGTATACTTTTGAATAATTCCTAGTATGTGGAATTGCAAGCTTGTATGTCATTAAACCCTCTCACGTGGTTTCTAATCTATTTGGAAACTAGAATGTGTTGTTGCCAAAATTTTCCTTTGAATCTAGGTAATTCATTCAAAAAGTAGAATGCCAAATAGAGGATAAGAGATCCAAACCTGAAGTTACATCTAGTCTCCTTAGTTCTTTTGATGTTACCAAATAGTTTCTCCTTCAAAAACTCACATAGGTAAAAATCCTTTCCTTCTTTGACCATTTGGTATGTGGTTTGGATTGTAGTACCTATTGTTGAGTCTTCTCTTTTGGAAAAGTATAATTTATATCCTATTCCATACTTAAACATTAGATAATTAATTTAACTTATGCTTAGTGTTATTTTTTAAAACTTTACACCAATCAACTCTATAACCCTTTCACTCTTGACAACTTTCACCACCAAAATAGGTCTAGTTGCACATAACCTAGTTATTTCCTTAATTGCATCTTTTGGTGATCCTATAGGGTTTGTCCAAGTAAATAAACTCATTGTGAATTCTTTTATGGTTGATATTTGGTCCAAAAGTTAATTCATATTAGATATTATTGGAAAAATATTGAACAAGGTTCTTTTTCCTTCATTAAAAAATCTCCCAAGTTTCAACAAAATAATAATTTGATTCATGCTCCTTCCCATGAACTTCATGGCCAATTTACTATTTGGACATTTTATGTGTGGGATTTAGATATCATTGAAAATATTTCTCCTCCATCATCAAAAGGATATGCATTCATTATTACAGCTACATATTATTTGATGAAGTGGGTCAAGAAAATTTTACTTCATTCTAGGACAACTGAAGTTATATATCATTTTATATTAGAAAACATTATATCAATATTTGGTCTTCCTTCAGATTTAATTTTAGATAATGGTACACCATTGAAGAACAAATAATTGAAAAAAATCTTGGAAATGTTCCATATACAGCATTATTTTCTTACACCATATTATCCTTAGTTGAATGGACAAGAAAAAGCAACTAAAAAAATGATTGAAAAAGTTTTACAAAAAACTATTACAAAATATGGTAAAGATTAGAATACTCAAATTTATTATACATTTTGGGATTATCACATGAGTGTCCACTCAACCACATGTAATACTCAATACAAAATTGTGTATGGCATAAATGTTGTTATCCCTTTAGAGTTAGAAATTCCTTCATTACTAATCTATCTCAATGGAATTATAGATGATAACTCTTATAGAGAACAATGACTTCAACAACTTGATGTGCTTGATGAACAACATATACATGCTCTCAACCATCTTCAACTATGTTACAAAGGTATTCACCACAAATAAAATGAAGGCATTATCCACCATTCATTAAACAAAGGCAACTTGGTGCTATATTATAACCAATGTAATATAAATGTGGCACTAGGAGGAAAGCGAAAGTTTGGTCCAAATTGGTTATGACCTTATGTCATTGATGAAAAGTATTGATCAAGAGCACACACAATTTCTACAATGGATGATATACCCCTAAAAGAACCTACTAGTTCTATGCATTTACATAAATTTTATCCTTAATGTCATCTTTGAATAGTATGTGGTATTTTAAAGTACGTTGATTAGATTAGATAGATTTTATTTCCTATCTTAGTCTTGCATTGCTTCATTTATGACCAAAATTTGTGTGTATTCAATACTTTAGGGTAATTTTTGTAATTTGATTATTACTTAGTATGTATAATATTCAATAATTTGTGTGTCAGGTTAATTAATCATTATAAGAATTTAATTTTCCCAGATTCAATCATAGTTGCATCTAGTTTCACATGTGTACACTTAGACAAAAATGTAGTATTTAATTAAATAATTAAATTAATTGTTTAGTCAGATGACATCATTCATTTACATATATCAATTAGATCATTATTATATTTGTAAAAAAATCTTAATTAGATTGTATAATAGATCACAATCATATTCAATTTTCTATATATGGAAATGCAATGCATGTTTTAGAAGATCACATTTAGTACTAAAAAAAACTAAGTAAACAAACCAAATAAAATATTTTCAATATATCATGGTGTTAATATACATCATCATATTACCATATAGACAAAATATGGTGTCATGCTAAATAATATAATCATTATTTAGGTCTATGGCTACTAGACTCCTTGAGGCCTAGTTGTGATGCTTGATATGAGACAATAGATTGTGAGTAGCTCCTAGAGCCAGTCCATGCCAGTACAACCTTGATCTCACCTCTAAATCTGGTATTAGACTTAACCATTGTATGTTATTCTTGGAACTGATCTCTCTTTTCTCATACCCTACTAAGATCCTCTCATAGATATGCCTATATCTTACTCTTGACAAGAGACTAGGCTCTCTCCACACTCAGCACCTTGTAGGTGGATATAAATCCTCATGTGAAATCCTCAATCATGATATAGGCTCAAATATGTTCACATGGATCCCCACAAATTGTGGCATGGTATATTCTACCTTGCACTAGATAATATCATTGTATATCATGAACCATCTCTAATACTACTTGACCCACAAAGATAAGCCAAGCTCGGGTACCAACTATAAAAATTAATAAATATAAAATAGCATCATATAATAAGAATGATATAAATTATAACTCAAATCTAAACATGGCATCTAGTAGAATATAAAGTGAAGTAATAGCCATAACATATCATATAATTTGGATCACTACCTTTCCATTGGGGATCTCATCATGTGATTATAGTGGCTATGTCTAGACACCCTCAAGAGGTTGGGGGAATAGTATGTGTTGCTCCACTAGTCTCCTCATGCTAATAGGTGGTCACTCAGGTGTAGAAGGATGTTCTTGTGATACATGAGGATGAGATTTAGGTCTATCCTTGAGGGCATCCTTGTCCTCTTACTACTCATCTATACCTCTCAATATTGTTGTAATTGGTTACTCCTCCTCATTATCATATTCTCTTGCACTTGCATCATCATCCCCATGCTCCTCCTCATGATTCTCTTGTTATCATGTTCATAGTATGAGATTGTTAATGGGATGGTCTACATGAAATATAGGATTTGGATGTGCAATTTTCCACCATTTGATATAAGTAATGGTCAATCCAACATCAACTACATCAGACATAGGATGTCTATTTCACTCCTCATCTTTCAAGTCACTCAATGGGACATCTATGATGGTAGGATGTGTTATTTCTTGTAGCCTAGCACCATAATGAGTTGACCTCAAATATTTTGATCAAGGGATGGGTACCCCCTAAGTGCGATCAAACTACCTCATCACTCAATCATAATAAAAGGGCATCACAATTATACTCATAGTGACTAATTGTAAAGAAGGGGGATTTTCTACTCATGAGTCTCTTGCTTTCCAAGATAATCCTAGGGAAAAAAATACCCTAAACTACCTTGTGCTTTGCTTAATCAAACTAACATGAAAAATGAGGAAATTACAAAGAATAGTCTGTTAGAAATAGTACATTCAAATAGACTACTTCAAATTGAAAAGAGCAAGATGTTGACATCTTTTCCTCAGAAGGGATGGCTCTAGGCCAAGGGACTAAAATGTGTAATTAGGACACCAACACAACACATTATAGTTTGTAGGATGTATTGGAATCCTGTATGACCAAAGTACTAAACCCTTAGATGAAAATATTGTAATCCTACTACATGTTCAAATCCAAGGTTTGATCAACTAAAAAAAATAATAGAAGGGTGAAATCACTATGTTGTGTTTCACTTTTTTCCCAAGATGGAAATTCACCTCAATAGTTTTAACTGAATCCTCATCTTTTAAGACTTGTAGTAGCTAAACTATTAATAATTTGAAGATGATGCAAACTAGTGATTTGTACAAATTTTATGTGTAGATTCTAAATATATATATTTTAAATTCCAAAATAAATCATGAACCTTTCAACATCTCCTTTAATAAATAGTTTTAAATAGAAATCGACATTTTAATAAAGTAATGTTTGTTTCATACAACATAATTTTTTTTCTATAAAGGATAAAATTCTAATTTTTGAAATATAGATTCTCAACATCAGTTTCTAGGGAAAGGATATTTTTTCATAATTTTTGGTTACATATATATTTTTTAATTAATTTTGAAAGTCACTGCAACTATAATTTGGACATACATGTGTGTTGTACAACCTAACTTGTGTATATATCAAAATCCATTTTTTATTTTTTAGGTGAAACAAGGACATAAATACCTAGGGAAAGGGTATTTTTTGATTTTTTTTATAGTGGTTTACTATTTTTCCACCTCTACAAAATGAAGAGGTTGATGTTTGAAGAAAAACCTATGTTTAGTAAAAATTGAAAACTAAATACATGCTAAAATGAAAACATATCAAAACTATACTTGTTGGAAAGCTCACTTTAAGGGCTACAATCTTGTAAAATATAATTTCTAAATGGAATTATTTAATCCCTCAAAAGTAAGAAAAAAAAATTCCAACATTTTGATAGGTGGGAAGGAGACTCCATTGTGGGTATGGTTTAGTACTAGAGGGGTTCTATCCAAGGGGGCTTGATATAAGTGCGTATTATCTATCCCTCTTCAAATAAAAACCTTTAGATGGAACATCTCAAGGCTTAAATAATTAGTTTTTCTAAAAAATGATTTTAGGAAAAAATCAACATGTCCCTAAAGTGAGACACACTATTGTGGCAGCACGCAGAAAGTAGGAAATACTAGAAAACACAAAGGAGATCAAGAAACCAAATTACAAACGTTCCTACATTTGAGATATTCCTCCAAGATTCACTTGGAAAACCTTCACAAAAGGAAAACAAGGGAAAATGTTGGGATTGTTTCAAGGCTTACCATAGTCAAAGCCTCATTTTGGTATTCCCACCTCCATGGACAACTAGATATTGACCCCACAATTGTCATTGCACCAAAAGATCGACCTATTAATGCCCGATACAACTGCTAGAGTTAATAGATCCACATGAGGCTATTATTCCATGTCATGAATCCCAAAGGGAGCACTAACCATCTATCAACACCAAATAGATAAAAGAGTGGACAAAGCATACAAATGTGAAGTGATAAAATAATCCTCACTCAAGGAGAAGAGCTTGTATCACAAAATAGAAAAGTAACAATTTATCTATTTACAAATAGACAAAAAGAAAGAGAGTGTTACCAATAGTCCATGACCCCCTCTTGACAGTATGGATGCACCGTTGAATGCTTGTAAGAGAACTTTGGTTGTTGGTGTAAGGAATTTAAGGTAGTGAAACAACTTCCTTTACTAATCTTGAAAGGAGAAAAATGCAAAACTTTACAGATCTTTAACAATTACAAAATCATAAATAGAAATAAACACAAATATCATGCATACCACAACAAAAAGATTTATGTGGGGAAAACCCTCTCAAGATAAAAACCCCACACTCCAAAATCCGCTCAATATATTATTCAAAAATCAAAATATTATAACATACTTGCACAACAAGCTTCTCACAGGAGTATCACCACTAGAGATCAAGAGACAACATGATGGCAATCAAAATCTCAAAATACACCACCATCTACATACATCCCACCTACTTATAAAAAGATTTTTGGAACCTTTTAGAATTAGGGTTTTACAAGGTCATTTTTCATTTGACGTGTTAATGGAAAAACCTCTATGTGTTAGTGGGAAAAATTCTTGACATGTCAGCACAAAAACCTTGACATATCAACGATTTTTTTTCCAGTTGCCACATACTCACATACATCCTATCAACAATAAATTGTATATAATTGCAAGGTTGAGACACATTTTACCAAAAAATCTCCCACTTGTCAAACACCTTGCAAGATCAACATGAGGGTGTAACCATCATCTCTTTAATTGGAACTTCTCTGTGCTCACAAGCTTACTTAAAGAATCAACAACATTCATCAAAGTCTCTACCTTAATTAGCTTCACCTTACCATATTCAATAATATCTCTAACAAAATGATATTGTACATCAATGTGCTTGGTCGTGGCATGAAATGTCGAGTTCTTGGCTAGACATATCACACTCTAACTATCACAATAAATTGTCATTGCACCTTGTTTTATTCCAATATCTAAACACATTCTCTTAAGCCAAATGGATTATTTACAAGCATGAGTAGCTACCATATACTTTGCTTCAATAGTGGACAAGGCAACAACAGCCTGTCACTTACTCATCCAACTAATTACACCACCAATTAAAGTAAAAACATAAGCACAAGTGGATTTTATGCTATCAACATCACCTTCCCTGTCTGAATCTGCATAACCATGAATATCAAGGGAACTCTTGTCTTCAGTCATATTACTATGATAACATAAGGAATAATATGAGGTACCCCACAAATATCTGAAGACTCTTTTAACTTCATCGCAATGAACTCTTCCAGGATTAGACATATATCTAGAAAGAACTCTCACTACTTGAGAAATTTTTGGTCTAGTACAAACCATAGCATACATCAAACTTCCAACTAAACTTTGGTAAGGAACTCTGCTCATGTCTTCCATCTCCAATGGAGATCTTGCACAATCTGAAATAGATAACATTGTTCCAACTGAAACAGGAACACACAATGGTCTACAATCCTGCATATCAAACCTCTATAAAATTGAGTTGGCATACTTGCTTTGTCCAAGCCATATGTAATGAAATAACTTGCACAATAGAAGAAAATGATATGAAATATGCCATATATACTTGATAATAATTGAGAATACAAGGTCACTTCGAGGGGGAAAACCTCCAAATATGTCCAAGGAGAAGACAATTCATAATATGATGATGAAATCAAACTCACAACCTCCTATATATACCTATTTATGCCTAGGATATCACCCAGGCTAACTTAGATAACCCTATATAAGCCCTATATTGACCTAACTAACTAAATAATAATATAATAATGATAACATGACTTAATTAGTAGTTAAGATAGTCACAACCCAATTATTCAAAACCTAATGTACACTAATATTAAGGCATAGCATGCCCCCCTCTTTAAAGAAGCATTCTACTCAATGCTAATCAAGTGCAGATTCATTTGAATGAACTCCTTGTCCTCCCATGTGAAATCTTCAACTGGTAAATACTTTCATTGGATGAGATACTCAATGAGTGTTATATTCCTCAACTTTGTGTGTGTTTAACAAATGCACTCTGGTTCCAAAATGATTCTTCATTCTTCATCGAGCTTTGGTAGTACTATTTGAGTTGGAATATTATGCTTAATTACCTTCTTCAAACAAGAAACATGAAAAATTGGATGTATCTTATTGGTGGAAAATCTAGCCTATAGGCAACACTACCAATCTTTTGCATGATTTGGTATGGCCCATAATACCTTGGAGAAAACTTATTATTCTTTTTGTGTTGCTTTAGTGAGATTTTCTTATAAGGCTACAATCTCAAGAAGAACCAATCCCCAACTTCAAAAATTCTTTCACTATGATGTTGGTTCCCTTGCTATTTCATTCAATTTTGTGCCATGGCTAAATTCCCTTTGAATCTTAAAAGTACCTATTTTTAATGAAGCAAGTGGTCCTCTACTGCTTGAAATTTTAGTGACACCTTTAATGATGATGTGATGGAAGGAGGATGATATCCATAGAGTGCCAAAAATGGAGACATTTTTTATGAGAAATGAAAAGAAGTGTTATACCACCATTTTGCAAGTGGTAGCCAATCTAACCATTGAGACGGTTTCTCTGAAGTGAAACAACATAGATATCCTTCCAAAAACTTATTAACAACCTCAATTTTCCCATCTAATTAAGTGTGGTATGAAGATCTATGAGACAATTGAGTACCCAAACATGAGAATAAATATTTCCAAAAGTGACTAGTGAAGGTAGGATCATGATCATTGATAATAACCTTAGGTGTACCATGTAGCTTTTAGATATTCTCCCAAAAAAAATTTGCCACTACACTTGTTGTAAAAGGATGTGATAATGCAATGGAATGTGCATATTTAGTGAGGCGATCAACTACTACATGATGACATTATAAACTTTAGATTTGGGAAGCCCTATGATGAATTCCATGGATACCTCTTTCCAACACTCGCTAGGAATAGATAAGGGCTGCAATAGACCTATCATCGTAATTGTATCCCCTTTATTCCTTTGACAAACCAAACATTCAGCCATAAATT
This sequence comes from Sequoia sempervirens, assembly GCA_007258455.2. NCBI lineage: Eukaryota > Viridiplantae > Streptophyta > Pinopsida > Cupressales > Cupressaceae > Sequoia > Sequoia sempervirens. The sequence continues at coordinate 339,694,524 of VDFB02075321.1, read as the reverse complement.
TTTGAACATCACCTTTTAGCCCTTCCTAAAAAAAATCTTGCTTGACCTGATGATATTTCTTCAATAATTCTAAATGACCACCAACTAGAGACTCATGTAGTTATGTGAGAATCTAAGAGTGGAATTCTTGTAGAGATACAAATGATCTTTATACCAAAGAGTATCTCCCTTCCAAAAAAACTTATCTAAACTACTAGAATCACTTTTTAATTGTTGGATGAGATTACTTGTCACAACATCATTTTTCCACTCTACTTTGGCTTCTTCCACCCAATTTACTTGTAATATTGGAAGGTCACACAATAAGGCTTCATATTTCTCATCCTCCCTAAAAAGTGCATCTACCACAATATTTTCCTTCTCTTTCTTATATACAATCTCAAAGTCATATCCTAACATCTTCATGACCCATTTTTGTTGCTCTTCAGAAGATAATCTTTGTTCCAAAAAATATTTTAGGTTGTCATGATTTGTATTAACCTTGAAGTGTCTAACCATTACGTAAGGCCTCCATTGTTTAAATACGTGAAGGGCGACTAACATTTCCTTCTCATAAATAAGTTTTAGTTACTTCTTACCCTTTAATTGATGACTCTCAAACTTACAATTGGTTGAACTTCTTGCATGAGAATTGCTCCTATCCCATTTTCAAAAGCATCACATTCCACAATGAATTCCTTGGTGAAGTTAGGAGTGGCAAGAACTAGAGTTGTACACATGGCCTCCTACAATCTCTCAAATTCTGCATTAGCAAACTCATTCCAATTAAAACAATCCTTCTTCAATAGATTAGTGAGGGGTGCTGCTATATGACCATAATTCTTCACAAAACTTTTGTAGTACCCCGTCAATCCCAAGAAACCCCTCAATTTTTTAATGGGTTTTGGAATAGGCCATTCAATGATGCCCTTAATTTTTTTAGGGTCCACCTTTACTCCTACATGTGAAACTATGTGTCCCAAATACTCCACCTCCTTAAGAACAAAAAGAACACTTGGATGGCTTAGCATAAAGTTGATGATATTCAAGTATTTTTAATGCTTGATATACATGTTGTAAATGTTCTCTCCAAGTCTTGCTATAAATCAATATATTATCAAAGAACACTAATACAAAATTTCTCAAGAACTTCTTAAAAATGGAATTCATAAAACTTTGGAATTTATATGGTGCATTGGTAAGACCAATGACATCCCAAAAAATTCATGATGACCCTCATGAGTCCAAAATTCCATCTTACAAATGTCTTCCTCCTTAATACAAATTTGGTGATAACCATATCTAAGATCTAACTTGATAAAATACATAGCTCTATTCAATTCATCTAGAAAATCATCAATGACTAGAATAGGAAACATATCTTTAATGGTGTACATGTTGAGCACTCTATAATCTAGAAACATGCACCAAGTTTCATCTTTCTCATGTACCATCACCATAGGTGAGGAGTAAGCACTTTGGCTATGCCTGATAATTCTTGCCTCTATCATCTCTTCAACATTTTTTTCTATCTCACTTTTTTGTATGAGTGGGTACCTATAAGGCTTGATGTTCGATGGCTGACTCCCTTGAACTAGTTGTATGGCATGATCATGATCCCTCTTAGGAGGAATTCCTTTAGGAATATCTCCAAGAACCATTGAGTGATGATCAATTATTGCTTGTATATATGGATGAGTAGGAGCATTAGATTGAGAGACTTCTAATGAACATAGTTGGGCAACAAATCCATCCACTTCTTTCTTAAGAAACTTTTGCACTTGATGAGAGCTTACCATCTATGGGGAGTTTTCCTTCAACCCCCTTACCTTTGCTACCTTTCCTTCTAATTGAAATCTCATGAATATTTCTTGGAATTTCATCTCAATTTTTCTTAATATAGTAAGCCATTATACTCCTAAAACAATATCTGATGTACCCATGGATATCACATACATTGGGGTATCAAGTTGATAATCTCCCATGGATAATTTAATGCTATGACACTTCCCAGAATAGCTAACTATACCACCATCTACAATCAAAACCTAAAACTCTGGAGCTAGATATATAAAGCAATTCATACAAGTAGCCAAATTTTTTTTGATGAAACTATGAGTACTACTTGAATCAATCAACACTATTACTTTCTACTTCTTTAAGAAACCTAATACCTTGAGATTTTTTGGAGATCTGAAACCTGAGAGTGCATGGCAAGAAATGATTGGTTGAGAATCATGTGATTCCTCATTTTAATCCCTTCCATCCTCTAATATGGGTTCCTCCTCTTCTTTCTCATTTGGACCTTCAATATAGAACAATTTCTTTTCACTACATCTATGTCCACTATATTTGCTATCACAATTGAAACACAACCCTTTTGCTCTTTTCTCCTCAATTTTTTTTGGAGTCAACCTAGTAGGTTGAGGAAGAGAAGTTTTTTAATATCCTTTCTCTCTTCTCACATTATCCCATTGCTTCTTAGGAATCAAATACTTCTCCTCTACCCTACATGTTAAGAGAAAATACTCATTTATAGAGCTAGGACTAAACATGAGTACCTCATGTTGAATTTGATCCTTGAGACCACCTAAGAATAAATTATCCAAGTTCTCCTCTGTAATTTTATCCACTCTTAAGGATAGATTTTGAAATCGTTGAATATAATCCTTAATTGATCCTGTTTGTTGATGTTTAGCAAGCTGGCTAAAGAATTTGTCTATCACACTAGTTATTGCTATATTGTGCTTGGAGTTCCTCTATAAAAATTGACCATGAGATGGTGATACCCTTTTTTCCTTCTATGAGTAAAAATCCAACAATACCAAATGAATTGATCTGGTTCTAGATATAGGGAAGTCATCGTGACCTTTTTTCCTTTTGGGATTTGATGTACTTTAAAAAAAATCTCCATTTGGTTTATCCAAGTTAAAGGATCCTTACCATTGGACTTGTCCATATCAACCTTTGGAAAAAAAATTCCTAGATCCCATAGGAGTATTAATATTTGTGTCAATATTAGCTAACCTAGGATTTTCACCTTGGTTGCTTGAGAACTCCTTTCTTGGTTCATTCATATAGGCACCTAAAATGCATTGTATATCTGATATATCTCCTCTTAGGTCATACATATCTATCTTCACTAAGGAAATGTCTTCCTTGACCTTACTAATTTCCTGATTAGGATTAATATCCTCTATTGTTACCCCGTCCTTATCAGGAGTCTTCTCCAGTGGGACAACATTCCTTTTGCCCCTTGTTGTAGGGGCCATCATGATGGGAACCAATAATTTTGAAATAAATCACACAAATGAAACTTCAATTCTTTGAAATTTTTACTCTAACTTACTAGGGCCAAAATATCTCTCACCTCTAAAAATCTCCAAGAAATAAGTAGATTTGTAGCCTTGATAGCAATATTTGTGGAAACCCTAATTTTACAATAACTTGCTTATTTCAGCCCCAATTTCTATAAATTTTTTATTGTAGTCTCCTTTAATATTTCTTCAAAAACTCAATAAAAATAAGGCTCCAATTCAACAAGATGTGAGAGATATATAGATTCCAAAAAAATAGTGCAGAAACCCTAATTCTACAATTTTTGCTAAATTCTACTCAAATTCCTTTGAAATATGGACTATAGATTCTTTAATATGGTCTTCAAAAACCCTTTAAAAATTAGGAAAAATTTGTGAATATCTGAAAGACATACTCCTCCCGAAATCACCTCCAATATTGAGAAAAAATCTTGCCTCTATGGTGCCAAGATCATGCTCTGATACCACTTGTAATGAAATAACTTGCACAATAGAAGATGATATGAAATATTCCACAAATACTTAATAATAATTGAGAATAACAAGCCACTTCAAGGGGAAAACCTCCAAATATATCCAATGAGAACACAATTCACAATATGGTGATGAAATAAGACTTACAACCTGCTATGTATACCTATTTATGCCTAAGATATAGGGAAGCCATCGTGACCTTTGGTCATAAGCAGTAGCAATAGAAAGAAAAAAAATAATGGATGTTATTTTTGCAACAAGAGAAAATATCTCACCATAATCAACACCCTCAACTTGAGAGTAACCCTTCACAACCAACCTTGCTTTGTACTTCTCAATACCTCCATCTTAACCAATCTGTTTATTTAACACCCATTTACAACCAATAGGTTTTCATCCTTCAGGAAATGGTACAAGATCCCATGTATCATTATTTTTCAAAGATGTAATTTCTTCATCCATAGCAATCTTCTAAGATTTTGCATCATTCATACCTAGTGCCTCTTCTACAGATATGGGTTCATCCATGTTAGTATTCAAAGCAAAAATACATCTCCAATCATCAAGTGAATACCTTTTAGGTGGTTTTCTATGCCTTGTAGACCTATGAACAAGCTGATTTGGAGATTCTTCCTCCACTTCTTAATATCTAAAGCTAGATGAGCTCTCCTCAACTTCTTGTCTATCCTTGGGCCTCAATTCAACTTTCTCAAGTGTAGAAGGAAATTGAATCACATCTTCATGTTTACTTAGTTATGGCTGCAATGTAATAGAAGAAGGCTTAGTTTCTCTAAAAATAAAACTTATACTATGTATTACCTTTTGTGCAATAGGATCCCAAAGCTTGTATCCTTTTTTACCATAACTATATCTGATGAAGATACATTTCAAAGCCTTGTTCTCCAACTTTGTTCACTTCTCTTTTGGCACATGTACATATGCCTCACAACCAAAAAATTTAAGATGTCTTAATGAAGGCTTGTGATCCGACCATGCCTCTATAGGCATCTTATCAACAAGAGCTGATGTAGGAGACTTGTTAATTAGGTAATAGATAGTGGCAACAACTTCAACCCAAAACCTTTATTCCAGGCTAGCACCACTCAACATAATTCAATCCTTCTCCATTAGTGTCTTGTTCATTCTTTCTATCACTCCATTCTATTGTGGAGAATACAGAGCTATCTTTTGTCTATGAATACCACAATCTTTATAGAATCTATCAAAATCATTAGAGAAAAATTCACTGCCATTATCAGTCCTCAAACATTTTATTTTCTTTCTAGTTTACAACTCAACCATTGCTTTAAATTATTTAAATCGACTGAAAACTTTAGATTTATTCTTTACAAAATATACCCATGTCTTTTTACTTTAATCATCAATAAATGAAACATAATATGTGGATTTACCAATTGAAGGAATGTCTACAAGACCAAATACATCGGAATGAATAAGATCCAATACACCATAAAATTTATGAGAACTTGAGTAAAACTAAATAGGGTTTTGTTTTCCATAAATGTAATTCTCACAAAAATTGAATTCAAGATTACAATCAAACAAACCTTCAACAAGGATTTTATTTTTCAAGGTCCTTAGACCCTTTTCTCCAATATGGCCAAGTCATTGATGCCATAACATAGTTTTTCTCTGTAGGTAACTTTGTCTCAGAAGAAAGAGCAAACTTGGGCATCCAAAAGCCATGACCATCTGTTGAAGGTACTTCACTTCTTCTATAGACTTTTTTTTCACATAAGTACTATTGCACTCAACAACACATGCATCAATCTTATAGAATGTTCCATATTTGACACCTCTAGCAATCACTATAGCACCTCTGACCATCTTGCATCCTGCATCAGAAAATATTACCTACACACCTGCATCTATTAGTTTTCTCATAGATAATAAATTTTGTGCTAATCCAAGGATATGCATCACACCATTAATCCTTTTTATTCTACCATCTGGAAACCTAATTATAAATTTACCATGTACAATAATGTCTAAATGGGAATCATCACCCAAGTACACCTTACCTCCATTAAATTCTTCATATTCACAAAACCAATCTCTATTAAAGGTCATATGAAAAGATGCACCTGAGTCAATTAACCATGCATCATTACTTGCATGAGTTTCCAAAGCTACAATGAATGTGTCACCATCTTCCTTCTCAGACTTGAAACCATAATCAAATTTCTTCTTTTTCTTATCCTATTCTTCTATGCATTCCTTATGAACATGTCCAGGCTTACCACAGTTCCAATAAATAACTTTGTACTTTCCAAGAGATTTAGATCTCCCCTTGGACTTGGATTTTTCACGCTTCTCATTCTTCTTTCCTTTTTCCTTAGGTCTTCCATGAACATTTAGGGCCTCCTTGGTAGTGATGGATACCTTCCTCCTCATCTCTTTAGAAAGAAAAGAACCCACCACATCTTCAGTCTTCAATATAACAAAAGCACACCTAATTGCCATAACAAGAGACTCCCATGAATCAGGCAAAGAACAAAGCAAGATCTAACATTTCTCCTCCTCATCCATTTTGACACCAACTAATGAAAATTGAGCCACCAACATATTGATTACTTCTAGGTGGTCTATGATTCATCCACCCTCTTCCATTCTCAAGGAGTATAACTTATTTCCCAAGAAAATATTGTTTGCTAAAGATTTGGCCCGATACATCTCACCAAGCTTCTTCCATAGTTTTTTGTGCAGAGGTCTCTTCATGGAAGTTAATTAAAATAGAGTTTTCCAAGCACAATATAATTATACCCTTAGCTTAACGGTCCATAATATTATATTGAGCTTCTTGAGTAGTATCTGTAGGCCTTGAAAAATTCTCATCAACAACATCTAATAGATCTCGATCTATCAACATATCCTCCATATTTAGCTTCCACATCTCAAAAAAAAATCCAAATTTTTTTTCCACCTCTATTCTCCCTAATGAACTTTCCATCTAAAAATTCTTGCAACAATATCACAAAGTTTCTTTTGCATAAGCTCCCACTCAATTATGGATTAGTTCAAAAAACCCAACAAACCACAACTAAAACCAAAGGTGATCAAGCTTTTATACCACTTGTAAGGAAGTTAAGGTAGTGGAACAACTTACTACACTAATCTTGAGAGCAGAAAAATGTAAATCTTTATAGATCTTTAACAATTACAAAAACTTAAATAAAAATAAACACAAATATCATGCATACCACAACACAAATATTTTCATGGGGAAAACCCTCTCGGGAGAAAAAAATCTAAATTCCAAAAGTCACCCAATATATTATTTAGAAATCAAAAGATTACAATATACTTGTAGAGCAAGCTTCTCACATGAGTATCACCACTAGATATCAAGAGACAACATGATGACTATGAGACTCTCAAAATACACCACCATCTACATACATCCCACCTGCTTATAACAAGCTTTTTGGAATCTTCTATAATTAGGGTTTTAAAAGGTCATTTTTCATTTGACGTGTTAATAGAAAAGCCTTGACGTGTCACTAGGAAAAATATGTGATGTGTTAGTGTTAAAACCTTTACGTGTCAATGAATTTCTTTTTTGGGGTGATGCCCCTCACCCGACGTCTTGCTATGAGTATGTAGTATTTGCATGAAAATTTTCCACATAACAACATACATCCTATCAACAATAAATCGTAGGAGAGAAAGAATTTTTAATAAGAGAACCCCCAAAATGAGAGAAAGGAGGGAGTTTTGAGTTGTTGCATGGGTGGGAGGGGTCATTACTCTCAGAACCTGACCCTAGAGATACGTTTTGTCAGTCAAAGATTCTAAGATTCATCATTCTAAAGTGGAAAAACACAGGGACGCTAGCACACTATGCAAACATTCACATGCCGCTCAGGTGTCCAACTCATTATTTTTTAGTAAATGAGCTGGTGGATTTTTGTTGCTTCATCACTGGTTCTTATGGATTTGAAATCACAAAATTTTGACCCATAAGGTTCTTGTCATAAATGTGACCTGGTGTAATAAATGCAATGCCAAATGCGCAAATGTGAAATTTCCTCCACGGTGCACTTTTATGAAATTACATTTTTCCCCCACTTTAGTGGGATAGATTTTGGGAAAAATCTGCCACACTAAAGTATAGAAAAGACCTCACAAAGCAAACACAAAAAAATTATAGATTTACATACTAAAAATGAGATTGTAGACATGGTAGAGGTTTAGCAAGTAGGTACTGATGATGCCCCCGATGATCGATCTTAGTGAAAAATTACATCTTATGTGAAAGCTGATGCAAATTTTTGTTCTACAAAACTCAATTGTTAAGTCAAACCAAACATTAGAGGAAGCTACCAAGGTGAGAAGAATGCTCAAGAACAATTTGGTGGTTTGAAAGAAAAATATGATGGAGTCAGTATATGCCCCCTCCTAGTTTTTTCACCAACTGAGTGGAGTGAAATTAGGAAAAATGGCAGGACCATGATCACTAGAAAAAAAATTCCCCATGAGGCCTATATATACTTTGGTGGGCCTTGAGGAGGACCATTTTCACTATTCATTGCGAGAGTTTTGTTGTCTTTTGTGAGAAAAAAAGGTAGGAAAATGCCATGCAGATGAGACTATGCAAAGCCTAGGATTGAAAATCTTCATTAGACAGTCATAGAGGGCTGCAAGGTCATCCAAGTAAGTTTGAAATCCTCCTTTTTCATGCATTTTAAAATATTTTTAGATAGGCTTTTTGAAAAATTGTAGCATAGGAATCATGACGATGCAACTTCATCCCCCCAATGCATTGGCATCATGCTCATGCATCAAGGTCCTTTAGTTGTGTTATTTTCAACCTAGTGTGTTGGCATCTAACTAACCATTAATGGAAAACCTCGCATGGCATCACATCATGCAAATGTCTACTTGGTGTGCTTGCATCTCAGAGATGAAACATAGAAATTTTTTGATGTAGAAGGTAGAATTCTTGATGTTGGATGTTTTGACTTGAATTTTTTTCATTTTTGTAGGATTATGCTGATATTAGAGAGAATCTTGATTGATGGGTGCTTTGACTTATCTAGGATCAAGCAGGATGCTTGACCCAGCTAAAGGAGGAGCATCTATGACGAGTTGGGTTATGGTATGTATACACCATGCTAGAGATGTTTCACAACCACATGCTCATGGCCTTGATGGAGGGGTGGGATGCCACCATTTCTAATATCCATTTACCGATGGGTGAGATAACTATCACCCTTGAGGATGTATATCACATAATGATTCTCCCCATCCACGGATGGCAGGTGACTATTGATGATATGCACTTTGCTCACGAGCGTGCATAGGGAGTCCAATACTACATGGGTCATGGACTAGCCATATTTACATCCACTAGTTCAAGCAAGGTAGAAAAATAGTCATCTTGATATCATGAGTGATGGTCATCATAGTGTCCATGTGTGTCACCATGGATGGTCAAGGCTCTCACCTCACAAGGGCCTCATCCATACTATTAGGGCGATGGAGGGCACTAGATAATATTCGCATGGGGTTGTAGCATGCTTGCACACCTATAGCATGAGTTGGGTAGGTTTGTACATTATGAGTATTCTAGCCTCACCATATGCACCTTGTTATAGGTGTGGGCATTCATGCACATTATGTGTGTGCAACCAATAGGGTACCCTCAGTGAGGGATTACTCAGTGCTCATCGCCCACTAGTACAAGCTAGTGCAACAGTGGAAGTATAGAGACCTAGAGTTTTGGTGGCTATAGTATGATGTTTTATTTGTAAAATAGATTTGATAGCGGTCCTATAGGTGGTTTAGATGGGTAGATGACCATAGATAGCTATGGAATCTATAGTGCAGCCATTTTCCCCTAGGTCGCATGAAATATATTCTTATTCCCTCCTATTGGTGAAGGGTTATGCAATAGTATGACATTATTTAGACCATCCCTCCCATAGTCTTTTCCTACACATGGGCCATGAGGATTGATATGCGGCTAGGTGATTTTTTGATGACTCACCATCATCAACATCATCCATTCGGATGATGAGGAAAATGATGAGGATTATCCTCAGGAACATCCTATAAACAACGTAAGTGTCGTCTATAGCTTCTACACGTGGTGGATGTTGCATCAACCTACACCAATTATTATAGTAGATTCCCCCATGGGGGATCTAGGCCTATAGGGTGATGTATCAGCAAGGTGAGGAGGAGGAAGATATGGAGATCAACAAATGAGAGAGGAGGTAAGCACAATAGAGGCAAGGCTAAGGTGATGGTAGAGTATGTCCTCTCCTTCGACCACTATCCCAGTCTCAACACAAATGCTGACAATGTATATAGAACCAATGACATCCCTAGAAGCACTAGAGGTATTTTCTGGCATGGGAGGCATAGGACCTAGCGTTGTCACTCCCCTTGACCCACAATGGTAGGTAGGGACCTAGGTACAAGAGTTGGTTATACCATTTCATTTGAGTACTTTTAGTTTTTATCTCATGTATATGTATCATATGGTATTCATGATTCCATCCTCTCTATGGTTGTAGTGGCCACATAGGGATGGACTACACCTATTGTGTAGTGCATATTGGAGGTGGCCCCTACCATGCTGATTTAGAGTGTCATTCTCGAGGCATACCAACCAATCTTAGTGTGGTGACATGCACATATTTTTGAGTCAATCATGCATCTAAGGATGACATATGAGGAGGGAAAAGTACAAATTTTAAGAAGAATGGCTAATGCCACTACTATTGTGGGACAAAGAAACCAACTATCGATAGAGCTATGAATTGTGTTCTCTAAGAGAGATGAGGTGGTGAAAAGAGGTGATAGTGCCAAGGTAGCATCCGATGCTCTTTAGAGCCAAGTCAATGAACTTAGATGGCAAGAATAAGTTGTGATGTTGGTAGTTGATCAACAAATACAAGAGGCCTTGAGGAGAGCTAAGCTACAAATACCCTCCATGCAGGGAGAGATTAGAGGACTATGGCCATCGATCACAGTTTCTTGATCCCATAAATCTTTCTTTGTTTCTACTTTCTAGCCTCAGTTATAGCCACCAATAGGACCAAAGGGTTCTACTAGCCATGCACCTAGGGGCTATATGCCTCTTTTTTTATATTAGTTTTGTATTGATGACATATTTTATACATTATTTTGATGTACTTACATTTGATATACATATACAATCACTAGTTATTTTTTGATGATAGTGGCATGATACATATATATACACAAGATATTGATTCTGATGTTATGGTGTTTATTGCTTTAATTTTATGTTCTTTTACTTTCATATATGATTATTTGATGGATGTTATGCTTATGGATATGTGTTTAGATTAGATGCTATCATGATCTAAGAAAGACACATGGTTGTATGTTAATTTAATACAATGATGATCTAATTTCCTAACAAAAAAATGTAATGTAATGCATGGATACACAACATAGTAAAAAAAAAGTATGTATGCCTCTCTCTCTCACACACACGGTCACATTATAACAAAAATCTAATAATTTTTTTGTGAATGAATTTCAACATATGATACGTTGTGATCTATGAAAGATGAGTGTTACATATGTGACATAGACACTACATATAGTATCGACAAAGGTGTATTGCATTAACAGGTTCTTTGAGAGGCATCCCATCCATAGATGACAATTCATAGGCACTAGAACCATACACAAAGATGACAATGCAAGGGCCTAACCAATTAGGATTGAATTTTCCTCTTTGATTAGGCAACACATTTACATTTCTCTAATTCCCGTAAGGAATTAGATCACCTACCTTAAAAGTTCTAGGAAGAACACCTTGACTATATTGTCTAGATAACAATCATTGATAAGCTTTAAGATGGTTGAGGGACTGTAATCGATGCTCATCGAACAACTCAAGTTGATGCAAATGATTAGGCCGATAAGTTTTTTCATCAATTAACCCTTTAAGGGAAACCCACAAAGATGGAATCTCTAACTCTAAAGGCATGATAGCTTCAACACCATCCACAAGGTTGTAAGGCATTGTCCCTATCACCATATAAACACTCATGTGATAGGCCCACAAAACATAAGTTAATTGAATGTGCCTATACTTACCATTTTTATTTACTAATTTTCAAAGAATGAGCTCAAAATTTTTATTAGATGCTTCAGCTTGACCATTAGATTGAGGATACTAAGATGTAGAGAATCTATGTTGAATATGAAACTTCTCTAGAAATTCATTAACTTCTTTATTCTTGAAAGATGTTCCATTTTCAAAAACAAAGGTAGAAGGCAATCCAAAGTGAACAATGATATTTTTTAGAATAAAGCTAAAAATGGTTTTAGCATTCATGGATCAAAGAGGGATAGCTTCAACCCATTTCATGAATTAATCCAAAGTAGTGATGATAAAGACATGTCCTTCAGAAGAAGGAGGTGATATTTTACCAATAATATCCAACCCCCATTTTCTGAGCAACCAAGGATAGGTCTAATTTTGAAGCTCTTGAGCAAGAGCATGAATATGATGACTATGTTGACATTGTAGATACCTCTAGATGAAATCGAAGCAATCATGTTCCATTATCTGCCAAATGTATCCCATGTGGATCAATTTTTGCACCAGGGATTTGTCACCAAAATTTCCACCACCAAAAACCGAATGGTCTTCTTGAAGGGTGAGGGGTATTTCCACTTTAGTGAGGCAATGAAGGAGAAGATCATTGTAGGAATTTTTATTAAGGACATTTGTTAACACAACATAGTGGACTAAAAGTTTTTGTATCTAAGTGTGGTCATTCTTTATCACATCATTGATAAAATTTCTAGCCTTTAGATAGTTGTAAATGTTAGATTACCATTCTTTCAAGTCCACATGTGCAAAGACGGGGGCATCAAATTCAAGATGATTAGAAATAGTAGGAGAGTGAAGAATATGAGCCATGAAGTGGTATTATTTTGTGTCCTTATCTGAGGGAACTAGGGAGGTAGTGCTCACCATGTCATCCATGTTTTGGTTTTCTCTCCTAGGAACACTATCTATTGTGAAAGAAGAGAATTGATCAAGTAAGGAAAAATCCAAAGCTTGGTACCAAGATAATTTACTTTGTTTAGCTTGATACGTTATCATAATTTGATTCACAATAAGCTCAGAGTCACCATGTATGCAAATATGTTTTATGTTTAAGGAAATTATGGCATGCAAACTAGGAATAAGAGCTTCGTACTTAGTGATATTATTATTGTAGTGAAATTCTAATTGAAAGGAGAGAGGGACCATCTTATCTTTAGATGAGATTAAGACTAAACCTACCTCGAAGCAATTCTAACATCTTGACTCATTGAAATACATCTCCCATACAATATCATGACTAATTATAAAGTTATCATCATTAGGAAATAGATCCAGAGATGGGTAGGATTGAGATGAGGGAGTGTCTACTAATTGATCAACAACCACTTGACCCTTTATCAATTTCTAAGTTATGAACTTTATGTCAAATTTAGAAAGAAACATTACCCACATTGCTAGCCTTCTCACAAGGTTTGTCCTAGTGAATAGATGCTTTAGAAGATCACATTTCACAATGACATGAGTTTCGAAATGAAGAAGATAATGCCTTAGCTTCTGCATTATAAAGATGAGAGCAAGAAATTTTTTCTCCATGGTAGAATAAGGAGTTTCATTGTCAACAAAAATGTGGCTAATTTAGTACACTGCCCTCTCTCTACCATCATCATTATCTTGGGAAGCAAGGCTACCAAAGCATAAGGTGATGTTGTGATATAAAGGAAAAAGGGTCTATCTTACATAGCTAGCATCAAGACAGGAGGATTGGCTACATAAATTTTGATTGATTCAAAATATTTTTGGCACTCCTCATCCCATATGAAATGAACATCTTTCTTCATAAAATGTGTGAAAGGAATGGTATGATCAGCCAACTAAGATATAAATCAATGAATTGCATGAATATTTCCTTGCAAGCTCTATAACTAAGAGATTTTTCTAGGTGGAGGCATGTTAATAATCAAATTGATCTTATTATTATCAACCTTGATTCCACGATGAGAAATTATAAATCCTAAAAAAAATATCATGTTTACGCCAAAGACACACTTAAGAGGATTCAATCTCATCTTATAGAGATGAACCATTTCAAGATAAGATGAAGATTCCCTATGTGATCTTGATGAGTTATATATTTTACCAAGATGTCATCAATGTAGTCTTTTAGAATCTTGTGAATGAAATCATGAAAGATCAGGGTCATCACCCATCAATTGGTAAGTTTCACCTACATTCTTCACCCCAAAAAAAATGACCACATAGAAAAAGGTACCCAAAGGGGTAGTGAAGGCTATCTTATACTGATCCTTTGGGTTAATATGAATTTGGCTATAGCCTGAGAAGGCATCCATGAAGGACAAAAATGAATGCCTTGTAATTGAGTCTACAATTATATCAATATTAGGAAACAAATAATCATCCTTAAGAGAAGCCTTATTAAGATCATGAAAGTCAATGCACACATGAATATGGCCATAAGGTTTACTAATGACAACAATAATCAAGATCCAAGGCGAATAGTCCATAGGATGGATAAAGCTTGCTTTAGTAACTTCTCTATATTAGTCTTAACCAACCATGCAACCTTGGGATTCATCTTTTAGATCTTTTATTTCATGAGCTTTGCATCAAGACATAGGATGATATTATGGATTAGTATGGACTAAATACCAAGAATATGCTCATATGACCAAGCAAATATATCTGTATAAGAGTTTAATAGATTGGAGTGTTCCTCAACTTCCTCTATGGAAAGGAAGTTTCCAATCTTAATCACCTTTTTAGAATTTTAAGGATCCACAAAACTTCAATAGTTTCCCCTTTGAGGAGAGGACTACATTCTCTAGGGTGAGGCAAACACCATCATCCATGTTAGATAGAGGAGCCTCCTCATCCATATTCGAGGTAGATTATCCAAAGTACACATGTTTATGCAAGTGATATGAGAATCATCACTTATGGTGAAAGGGGGGAAAGTGGGAGTAGGAACCTAATAATTCTTCTAGAACTTCCTCTTAAGGGAAGATATCCAAAGGAACTTCATTAGATCCTAACTTATCTTCAATCAATTTGGGATAGACTAAATTGATGGCTTCAACTAAAATCATATTAACACTCCACCATGGCTTTTTCATAGCTTTTTTAGGAATGCATCACAATCCTAAGTGACATTTACAAGTTCTAGCTTGGATAGGGACCTAAATTCCTTGTTTGATACACCCAAGACCTTTACGTTGTACCCATACTTAGAGACAAGCTTATATTTGGGGCCATAACATGTCTATAAAGCTTGAGAGGAAGGTGGTTCTACATAGAGAGAATCATTATGCTTCTCATCAGGATTAAAACATTGGCCTCCCTAATAGAATCAAGATTCCCCTCCTTAGTAGGGGAATAGCTAGGGCCCTAAATAAGATTGCAACTTTCCTTCTCAATAGGAGGATGACCAATTTCCTTAATGAAGGTGCTCAAAGTTATTAGAAGGTCAAGGTGGATGGAGTTCACTTTATATTCTACAATAAAGAACTTGAAAAACTCCAAGGATCCTCAATTATCATCGAGACATGCATTTTATTTAGAAGAGGAAGAAGACAGGGAAGACTTAGGACTCTGCTTTTGGATGCTCTGCTTTAGGGACATTCATTTCTCGGGTAGTATCTATGGATGACACCATAGAAGAAAATGACAACACATCAGAGGTTAGAGATGAAATACAATTCTTAAGAGTTGAAATAATCAAGCCTCAACTAGCCGCAACTAACTAACAAGGGTGGAAAACTTTGAGATCAACCTTGATTGTAACCACTTAATTATTTGCTACAAACTTTAGGGAAGGATACAAGGTAGAAGTCACAACTCCCATAGCATGAATCGAAGGTATTCCCAAAAGAAGATTGTAAGGTAAGGGGCCAGGCATCACATAAACTAGAGTGGGTAAGGTAACAGGTCCTATCCATAAATTAAATATTATCATTCCCAAGGCTTGATCACCGGTGTTATCGATTTCACAAGTGTACAAGGAAAAAGAAACTAAGGAACAATAATCAATTTTATTTTTAGGTAAGAGATCCATATCACAAATTTTGAGAGTTGAACTGATATTAATGATTGTATGCCTAATACCAATTTTATCAACACTAACTATAATCATTAAAGGGTCTGTGTGTTTCTATACATCTAAGGAAGGAAGTTCCTATAGATAGAATGTGATATTTGGTGAATCCACACAAATATTAGTCATAAACATATTAATGTCCACCATCCTAGTAGAGGTAGGAAAGAGGATGTTTTGCAAGGTTTCCGAAAGCATACCTTGATAAACCAACACATTTTGAAGCAAATCCCAAAGTGAGACATTGGCTAGAGTAACACAGAGTTGCATGACAAGATCCTAATCACTAGGTGCTTTAGTCAGGTATTTAGGTGTTGAAGGAAGACTTGGTTGAGAAGGTGGTAAAGAAGTAGGAACTAGAGTAGGTTGAGATGTAGGTATAGAATATTTCTGATTCAAATTCTACTCATTTATTATAGTATTATATGTGTATGCCACAACATTGTAAGAAGTAGAATTTGTAGCTTTTATGAACCTTGCATATAGATCCATTGATTCATTACGATATGGGACCCCATGGATAGAATAATTTCTCTTAGGTGAAGGGCTAACTGAATTCAAGTAAATGATGGGTCTCTTAGGATTTTGAGGAGCCACAAAGACTACAATAATATTCACCAACTTCTCATCTTGTGAATAAGAAGTAGATGTTTTCTCAAGAGGTCAACGGATAGGAGAAGATTCTTCTAAGAAATCTTCTAGAGTATCATCTAGCATATCAAAATATTCCTTATAAAAATAATTATCTTAGAGATTAAAACATCATAGAAAAATATCTCACATGTTCACATCGAGTTCACCAAAATGTAGAGAAGGGGGATCCATTGCTCATAAGTCTATTGCTTTCTAAGATAATCCCAAGGAATGGAATTCCCTAAAATACATTGTGCTTTACTTAATAAAACTAAAAGGAAGAATGAAAAATATGTAAAGAATAGTCTATCAGAAATAGTATTCAAATAGACTAGTTCATAATCTAAAAGAGCAAGATGTCAAGATCTCTTCCTCATAAGCGATGACTCTTGACCAAGGGACAACAATGTGGAATCAGGATGCCAGCGTGGCACATTGGAGTCTATAGGATGTGTTGGCATCTTGTAGGACTAGAGTACTAAACCCTTAGATAGAAATATTGTAATCCTACTAATGTGTTCATATCCAAGGTCTATTTAATTAAGTAAATTAACAAAAAGCAGGAAATACCATAAAATACAAAGCAAAGCAAGGAACCAACATACAAAGTGTCTTGTGATCGAGATATCCCTCCAAGCTTGACTTGGAAAACCTACACACAAGGTGAATGAGGAAAAATGTTGGGGTTGTTTCAAGGCTTTCCATAGTCAAACCACCATTATGGTGTTCCCACCTCTAGGGATAACCAAATTGATAGAAGAGTGGAAAAAGTAAACAAATGTGAAGTGATAAAAGCAATCCCAACTCAAGGAGGAGAACTTATATCACAAAATAAAAAAGTAACAAGTTATCTATTTGTATATAGATAAGAAACAAGATAGTGTTACCAAAAATCCATGACCCCCTCTTGACTATAAAAACACACTGTTGAATGCTTGCAAGAGAGATTTGGCTATTGGAGGGCCCTCAGTCTAGCAGAGCTTCACTATAATATCAAGATGGAGAAGAGAATGAAATGAAAAAGTGGGAGAGAGAAAATTTAGAATGAGAGAACTCCCAAAAATAGAGCAAGAAGGGAGCTTTGTATTGTTGCATGGGTGGGAGGGGTTGTTACACTCAAAACCTTACCCTAGAGACACATGCCATTGGTCAAAGATTCCAAGATTCCTCATTCAAACATGGAAAAATGCAAAGATGCTAGCACTCCACACAGATGTTTTCACACCACACAGGCATCCAACTCATCATTTTTTTTAGGAAATGAGGTGGAAAAATATTGTCTCTTCATCATTGGTTCTCATGGAGTCAAAATTGTGAAATTTTGACCCATAAGGTTTTTTCATAAATGTGACTAGGTGTAATAAATGTGGGGTCAAATGCTCAAATATGAAATTTTCCCCATGTTGTAATTTTACAACATTACACTAACAAAGAAACAATCATGTTACATCCTAGCTAGCTATCATGATAGGCATGTCTAGGGCTGCAAGGTCTTGTAGGTTCTCTAAAGAATTTTGTAGTGTCTAGTCAATCAAAGGTGATAAGCCAATATAGTAGATATACATATTTCAAAGGTTTAATTAGAGGATAACATCAAGAATATTTCCATGATATCTTACATGTTTCTTGCAAGTGATGTGCGTAAATTTCCATACCTAAATAAGTGTACATGTCATAAGACTTTATGTCTTGCAATGTGTATATCAGCCTAGATCATAGTACATGTGTACCAACATGCTTTTCCCCCATATAACCATGTATATTTCTTGTATCATATGAAAAACCCCCCCATGAAAGTGTGTGCCTCATCCATCTAGTGAGACTACTAGTGCTAAAATATCAATCATGATCCATCAAAAAATAGGAACATCATCACCCACATGTAATAACCATTGTAACTAGATCCACCCTTGGCCTTCCCATGATAAATTATGATTTTTATAGTATATTTAATCAACATGGTTCTCCTCCATAGTCCTCCCCTCATCATGCCTCATGATACTACCCCAGATGGGTAGTTGAAGAATGTAGTATACATCCTCCATGGTGATCACGATCTCTCTTGTTGGAGAATGGAAGGTTGAGTTTTTGGTATCCCACCACTTCATAAGTGTCATAAGCATATCATTGTGGTACCTCATGGTAGGCATGGTGTACACCTAGAATAAACCAATCACACATAGGTGACACTACTCTAGAACTTAGAGTTGTGTGTCCTAATCACAAAAAAATGTGACCAAGTGGCCACTTTGGTGTTTCTGCATGCATGGACAACTCTATAAGAAAAATAATGATCATTTATCAATAACACATTTAAGGAAAAATTAAAATTAAATAGAAAATTACATGTTCTAGGACTCTATGCTTAGTCAGGGGCACCCATTCTAGTCTAGGGGTCCCATGTTGGTCAAGGGAACATATTTTTCTAAAAATAAATTAAAAATTCTTAAAATTAAGCTCCTAATTATATGGAAAATAAAAACAAAACTCACCTCTCATGATGGTGTACCTCATACGATAAGCTCCCTCAAAGCCATGAGCCTCGATGTATGGTATGGTCATCATTGCAATTTTATTTTCCTAGGGATGAGAATATTAGCTCTTAGTGATCTCAAATAGAAAAAGTTAAAAATGTTATAACTTATAACTAAATTTGGTACTATATCACTCACACTATGTTATCTTAAAATCAACAGAGCTTGAGCTTGTGAACTCCAATTTTTATGTCATCTATTACGTTGGAACCTAAGTTCAACTCTCTTTCATATTATATGAATTTTGGTATTTGGTATTATTTTTCATGATTGTACCATAAGAATTTTAATCAAAACCATAATTAGTTCAATGTGGTGAGATAGCTACCTTGCTTCCACCTCCATAAAGAAAGCAAAATCAAGTTGGAATACAATTAACCTAAAATTTCATTCTCTTTAGAAGTATTGGAATAACACATTTTTTTGTATGTGTAGGATGGTTTATTTATTTCTAACAAATTGATTTTGTAGGGTACAACTCCTAATATTGTGGTTTTGCTAATTACTACATTGCAAGCTTTATTCTCTCGTTAGAAAAATATTTACATCTTCTAGAGTATCCTTTTGGTTATCCTTTTATGATTTTATTTACTTTATTTAATTTATCTTGCATATGCACATAGTGTCATATGTCTACTAAAGTGGTGCCTAAATGTAGCATCAAAAATTACACTCCCTTTAAGGTGAAAATACAATTCCATGCTCTATTTGGAACATGCTTTAGTAACTTTTTCATTAATGCATTTTAGACATTCCATTGCCCTAAATTTTCCTATAAACCTCGGAGAATATGTCAGTACTACCCTAGAAAGTATTATATTTATCAAATAGCATCAAATTGGCCTTAAAAAGTTCTCTTATGTTGGAGAAGTAGTGATAGTAGTATACCCTAAACACCTAAATTAAATTTTGTTGTGCAAAAAAGAGCTGGAAAGGGCACCCAATGCCTTATTCTAGGTATTTTTCATGACAAATTTAATTTCCCATTTTTGTCAATCTCTAATTTCAGAGATGAAAATTAAAATTTGGGCCTCGACAATAAATTAATCCTAAAAATTAAAATTAAATGATCTGGACAACACTTTCATTTATTCTATGTTCTACTCTATAAACATGAATTATTATTTCAAAGTAAAGGAGAAACAATTACAAATACAACAAGAATCTACCAAACTATATATATTTTGATGGATTTTCAAGGATAATTTTAGAATGATTCAATTTATGAAAATGATTAGATTTTTATGCCAATAGAAGAACATGATGAAATATAGGTTTTAAAGATAGCCTTGGCTTCCTTATTTTTATAGTGTTTACATTTTCAAAATTTGATCTACTTGCTATCCTAAGCAAGGTATTTATACATTTAGATTTCCCTAAGGGTATTTGACTTTCTCTTGGGTTGATGCCATTTTATGTCATTTAGAAATTCTTATCTAACACATTTGATTAGGATTTTTATCATTTTAGCTCATTACAACCATAGATGCACTTAAGGTTAAGAGCACACATTTTATCAGTCAATCAATCAATTATTTGTGAGGTAGAAATACCAAAATAGGGATTTAACCTTGTTAAAATCCTATAGCTAGTTCCCCTTCTCCTCTTTGTTACGATTTTATAGATTTAGATTTGAAGATGGAATGTTATAGAGTAGAATTACAAAGTACAAACCTAGGATCCTCAAATATAAAAGTTGCAAAGTCAAAAATCACTCTTACTCTAGGGAACTTAGCTCCCCTATGCTCTTATTTTAGACTCAAATTTACATCACAGGTGCACAAAATTCTACCTTTATTATATTTGTCTTTTTTTTTCAAAATTTTAGTTTCATTTGTGCATAGAAATTGTGTTTCTAGATTAGGTTGCATAGTTGAGTTAAATAAATTAATCTACATTAAATTCAATCAATTTATAGAGCAACAAGAAATCTAGATCTAGGGTAGATTGGCTCTCCTTTTAGGTTTTTATCCAATCTCATACCCTCATTAGTTTTGCTTCTAATTTTAATTTGGAAAAATATCGATCTTAGTGATCTATATTATAGGTCTAGGATCCCTTTTTCCATACAATAATAGGAAGGATGAGATTTACACCATAAAACAAATGGTGAGGGGAAATACATAATTTTGATTTTATCCTATTCCTATCTACCCATAAAGAAAATTTTAAGAGAGTATGCCACTCTCTAAGATTCCTTTCATCTATAAAGTTCTTGTTAGTTTATTTTATGAATTAGTTTCCTTATGGATGGTAATTGGAAGAATGTAATGCCCCGCCACACAACCCTAGAGGAAGTTGCAATTTACTACTCAAATGTACTAATTTTTTTTTTATTTAAGTACAATTAACATGCAAGTTCACTACCCATTGCCAACAACCTCTAGGGTCACGAGACTAAGTTTACTTAAAACCCAAACAAGAAACATGAATTGAAACCATAAAATTTAATTACTTAATAAATTAAGTACACATACATTCCATACATGACAAATTACATTAAAGCATATGAGATACCAAATGTTTTCAATTAATGATAATTTACAATATGGTTACAACTCTCATTCCCTGAATGAGGTAAATCCAATAAGCATGGTTACAAATTACATCTTCCACCTCGATACCTTGATAACACCTAATCTCTAATAATTTTATTTCTGCTATCACTTGATTAAATAACTTACAATGAGTTACCCTGACACCACTTTGTGTGTTGGACCTCATTGCAAGCCACTCCTCTAAGACAACACATGGAATAACTCCACAACCCAAGGGTACACAAATGCGACCTAAGGATAATAACTCCCTATCCACGACATAAGGTCCACACATCCCGTTCATGATAACTGGGTATCTAACTGGATCCAATAAGACACACTACCCAAGGAAATTCAAAGGTTGACTAACACGTTATGACAACCCACGAAATTAAAAGAAAACCCAATCTAGAAGATTTACATAACAAATAACTTCATTTGCCCAACATCACAAAAGAGGGAGATTTCATAACAAAAAGACAAATTAGGAAAATTACTATCCTACTTGAGGATTTCCTAAATCCAAGCAAGGCGATAACATATTACATGTAATCAAATAAAAATAATTAAAATTATTTGCAACTACTCAAACACAATTAAAATTACATTGGCAATGTTAAGGAACTTAACTAATAATTTAATTTTGTTTTCTCCAATTACAGATAATAATAAAAATCAACTTTTTAAATAAAATCATTTGTTACAAAGTCAATTTTATTTCAATCTATGATAATAGAATAATCATCTTAAAATCCATATATTTAAATATTTAAATATTATTTAAATATATAATATATATATATTATATATTTAAATAATAATAAAAATATTTATTTAAATTATAATATATTATATATAATATATATATATATATATATATATATTATATAATATATATATTATATATAATACATATATATTATATAATATATATAATAATAAATAAAATTAATAAATAAAATAAAATTAAAATTTTAAAAAAATGAATTATTGTTGGCCCCATGGGCCTCCAAAGGGAGAGGGGACGCAACCATAGGCTACACCCAGCCTCCCCTGTGGAGGCGGCGCTACCTGTGGCAGCACTTCCCCCACACAGGGTGTGGGGAGCACTGCCACAACAATGCCCCTTCACTGGGCGTGGGCTATGTGCAGCCATGGTTGCCCCCTCCCCTGCCACTAAATATATTTTATTTATATATATATATTTTGTTTTAATAAAACAAACACAATAAAAATAGAGATCCTCTATTTTCACAGGGGTTTTTCTAGAAAATAAATTTCTGAGAAATTTAATTTTCTTTAAAAGAGAAATTCCTAGCATACTTCATATAAATATATATATAATATATATATATATATAATTTTTTTTTATTGTTTTACAGTCAATTTGAGCAAATTTTCTACAGAAAATTTGCAATAAAACTAATTTTCAAACTTAGTTTCCTAATTTCAATTTCAAATTTGGTATGAAACATTTCAACTTTCAAATAGAGGTTTTCTAATTTCATTTTGTTTTCTTTCCATTTTTCTATTGTTAAAATTGAAAATTTATGTTGCAAGTTTTTTTTTGTTTTTCTACAAAAATCTAAATTTCTTCAAGATTTCAACAAGGTTTTCAAAAATGTTTGCAACAAGTTTTCAAAACTTAAAACCAGGTTTTCAAAACTTAAAACCAGGTTTTCAAAACTTAAAACCAGGTTTTCAAAACTGAAAACCAGGTTTTCAAAACAATAAGAAAAGAAACAAGAAGAACCTATTTGAAGCTTGAAGGAGAATCTGGTGTTGAGTTGAAATTCTAGTTCTTCCAAAACCTTTTCAAATCTTCACTCCAATCCCAAGTGCATCCACATCAAGAGAAAATCCTTTCCTTTCTTCCTCATAGCCAAATTTTCAATATTGCATAAACCAAAACATGAAAATCTTCCTTTTTTTTAACAACAATACATTTATTTTTAAAATTAAATATCTTCCCCCATATTTAGTCAACCTTCCCCAAAATATCCCATCCACCATAGTTATTACTCCTCTATCCATTTTTGGAGACATTTTTCCTTTTTGAAAAAAAAAAAAAACAATTTTTTTTTCAACATGACTTTATTATTTTATTTTATTTATAAAAATTCTATTTCAAATGAATTTAAATGTTTTAAACATTTTCATTTCCAAAAGGAATTTAACTTTAAAATTTTCTTTTCAAAAAACTTTAACACTTTTAAAATTTCCATTTCAAAAATAATTTAACAATTATAATTTCCAAAATGAATAACTTGATTTAATTCCACACAATTAATTTAAATAATCAATAAATAAATCTAATCCAAGATTAGATTATTTTATTAATTAAATTAAATTAATTAATAAATTAAGTAACATTTCTAACACTACAACTAGATTTATATAATAAACAACCTAAATACCAAAAAACCATTTATTTACCTTTTTCAACATGAAATTAAATAAATCGAGGAGAAATAAACAACAAAGAAGCAACTTAACCCAACTAAAACTCGACGACACACTATGACTATGGTGATGACTTGGCATGGAAACCCTAGCTACTATCTCCCAATCAAAAACTGTTGGCCAATGGACATGCTCAAACCTATGAAATCAAGTGGAGTCGATGTCCTATACCTATCAACCTGCGAACAAAAAGTATATCGAGCATGCATATATATAATATAATAAAACACACTGTGAAGAGGAAATCTCAGAATCGTAGGGCGCTCACAAGTGAGTGGTACAATCCCATCCCCTTAACCAATACAAAATTACTAACTGATGAATCTAACATCAATAATATACTCAAAAGCATAAAGCATCATTAATTAAATATCTGCTAAGCTAATTCAAAGTATGCCATAATGATAACATCAGAGTAAAATGCCATCACATCAAAATATAACATTTACATCACTTTATAGTTTGCGATCAAATAGTAACCAAGTACCATAGTCAAAGTAATAATATAACAAAGCATAACAAAGAAAAAACTATCCAATCAAAAGAGCCAAAATGGAGGGGTGCTACATCCTCCCCCCTAGGGTCAGGCTTCCTCCTAGAAGCCTAAGAACAAATAGTGATAGAGCTCCCTCATTCTAGCTGCATCTTCCGAAGTGGATGACATGTCATCCCTAGGATCCCACTAGACCCTAACCTGATCAATATCTCGCCCTCGAAGAGCAAGCATTCTGTGCTCCATTACGGCCATGGGCTCCAAAGCCAGCTGCCCGTCCTCTACTTGTAATCCATTCCAATCAAGTACATGAGAAATTTCTGGATGGTATGACCGAAGAACTAAAACATGAAAAACATCGTGAATACACGAGAGACTAGGTGGTAAAGCAAGATGGTAAGCAACTGGACCAATCTTCTTGAGTATCTCGAAAGGTCCAACAAAGTGAGGTGCAAACTTAGAGCCCTTCCTATAATGGATGTGACTCTTTTGTGGATGCACCCGCAAGAAGACTCTATCACCTACAGAAAACTGATGATCCACTCTATGTGCATCCACATACTTCTACCTATCCTACACTGCCACCAAGTGCTCTCTAATCCTATCCACCTGTTGCTCCATATCTTGCAACATCTCAGGACCTATAGTCACTCTGTCCTCAAGTCGATCCCAACTAAAGGGAGTGCGACATGGTTGCCCATACAATGCTTGGAATGGAGGCATGCCGATAGAACTCTGGAAACTATTATTAAATGCAAACTCTACTAAATAGAGATAATATTCCCATCGTGTCTGCTGGTCCATTACATACATACGTAACATGTCCTCAAGGATCTAATTGACCTTCTCAGTCTGTCCATTTGTCTCTGGGTGGTAAGCTGAATTGAAGTTCAACTATGTCCCCATCGCATACTGTAATGAAGTCCAAAGAGCTGAGGTGAACACTGAATCCCTGTCAAAAATAATCCGATGTGGAATACCATGTAACCTCACTATGTCCTCCATGAACACTCTAGCTATGGACGATGCAATATAGGAAGAGCGAATAGGTGAGAAGTGTGCAACCTTTGTCAACCTATCAACTGTCACCATAATCGCATCATTCCATCTCAAAGAGTTGGGTAAACCAACAATGAAATCCAATGAGATAATATCCCACTTCCACTCCGGTACTAAATGCGGTTGCAAAAGTCCTGTTGGATGCTAGTGTTCAGCCTTCACCTGCTAACACTCAAGACATCATGACACATAATCCACAATATTGCACTTCATTTCTGGCCAAAAATACAACTGACACAGATTTGCATACATCTTCACCTCTGGATGGGATGAATAAGGTGCATGATGTGCTTCAGTCACGACCAAGGTGCAAAGATCACCTGATGAAGGAACGTATATGCATCCCATGTGCCTCAATATCTCATCTAAATCCAGAGGATATCCTGAATACCTACCCTCAAGGGGTCTGCCTGCCTTAATCTCTATCCTAACCTCCTAATACCAACTATCCATTGGAAGGGCAGAAAGAATCTGACTTCAAAAATCTACAACAAGATTCAACTCAGATATCTCATGTCTCCTCCTACTGAGTGCATCTACTATGACATTCTCCTTTCCCTAGATGTATTTCACCTCGAAGTCATATTCATAGAGAAACTCCATCCAATGCCTCTACCTAGCATTAAGGCTGGGCTGCGTGAAAATATACTGAAGGCTTTTGTGATCACTGTACAAATCAAACCTATGGCCAAGAAGGAAATGCCTCCATCTCGTCAATGCATGAATAACTGTCGCTAACTCAAGATCATGTGTGGCATAGTTCAACTCATGATCCTTGAGCTTACGTGACTCGTATGGAATGACATGACCCTCTTGCATCACCACTACACCTAATCCCTCCAAGGACTCATCTATACAAACTACAAAGTCCCCAGTCAGATCTGGTATTACAAGTATTGGCGCACTGGTCAACTTCTCCTTAAGATCCTGAAACACTGCCTCACACTTCTCTAACCACTCAAACCTCTTCCTTTTTAATTGAAGGGATGTGATAGGATAGCCTATCCTCAAAAAACCCTACACAAAATGCCTGTAATAACCCGCTAGCCCCATAAAGCTATGTATCTTTACCACATTTGTGGGCATAGGCCAATCTGAGATCACTTGGATCTTTGCAGGATCCACTGAAATACCTTCCCCTGAGATCACATGACCAAGGTACTGGACCTCAGTTTTGAAGAATTCACACTTCGACAGGTTAGCATAAAGTTGATTATCTCGTAAGCACTGTAATACTTGCCACAAATTTTCCTCATACTCTTCCACTATCCTAGAGTATATCAAAATGTCATCAAGGAACACAAGGACAAATCTGTCTAGGTACATACGAAATACCCCATTCATCAGAATCATGAACAAAAAGGGTGCATTCGTCAACCCAAATGGTACTACTATGATATCATAGTGACCATACCATGTTCAAAATGCTATCTTATGGATGTTCGATTCAAATATGCGAAGCTGATGATATCCTGACTTAAGATCAATCTTTGAAAAGATTGTGGTACCCTTGATCTATTCAAATAGATCATCAATCCTAGGAAGTGGATATTGATTCCTGATGGTCACTTTGTTCAACTGTCGATAATCAATACATAACCAAAGTGAACTATGCTTCTTCTTCATGAAGAAAACTGGTGCTCCCCATGGAGAAACACTAGGGTGAATGAAACACTTCTCTAACAACTCCTTAAGCTACAAGCAAAGCTCTTTCATCTCTTGGGTGGTCATACGATAAGGAGCTTGTGAAATAGGTTCCAATCCTGGTACAAGGTCTATTTTGAAGTCTATATCCCTCTGAGGTGGCATCCCTGGAATCTCATCTGGAAAGACATCAAAATACTCTTGAAGAATGGGGTGACTATCAAGAGAGACTCTCTCTTCTCCACCTCCTAAATCCAAATCTCCACTGTAACAGCAAATAACTAGCAACCGTGATGCACACACCTTCTCAACTACATAGCTAAGATGACCCTCAAGAAAATTAGCCTCTGAACTCCCACTATCTCTACCTCTTTTCCAAATGCCTCAATGCGTCAAATCAACTTACATCGATAATCTATGACCACACTATGCACCTCTAACCAATCCATCCTTATGACAATGTCATAAGAACCCAATGGAATAACTTGAAGGTCCAACGTAGGATGGAGAGGTCCAACCTCCAATCTACAACCTGGTACAAGCGAATGGGATGCAACTCTCTCACCCAAGGCTAACTCAACCTGCCACCTATCAACTTGACTTACTACACCCAGTCTACATTGTGTCACAATGGAAGAAGAAATGGAGTCTGACGCTCTAGAATCAAACAAAATGGTAATTGGGTTACCCAACAACA
Source organism: Sequoia sempervirens (assembly GCA_007258455.2). NCBI lineage: Eukaryota > Viridiplantae > Streptophyta > Pinopsida > Cupressales > Cupressaceae > Sequoia > Sequoia sempervirens. The sequence continues at coordinate 339,666,521 of VDFB02075321.1, read as the reverse complement.
TACCATATGTCTCAACAATAGTACCCTGATGCTCTACCTGGTGATTATCAATCGTTGCAAAAACAAAATTCCCTCATCCTACATCTCCAACTATCGGCTCAAATGTCGTTGGTCCCTAAGAAAACCTAGATGTGCCCATGTTGGGACACATTCCAGCTATATGACCCTGTTGGCTGCATGCGAAACACCCAGTACCTCTTCCATAGCCCTTGCCTCCAGGTGGTGTGCTAGACTACTACTCACTACCCCTAAAGGTGGAATGAGAACTTTGTGTTGGCTAATCAAAGCTTAAGCATTTAATACGCCTCCAGTTCCTATCCCATTGTCTCTATTGGAAACCTTTATGTTTCCCCTTAGATACCTGCTACTGCTACTGACCACTCTGCGATGGTCCTTGCTAAGCCCTAGAAGGTACACCTCCCTAAGACTCACCTCCTCTAGCACTAGACCCCACTATCAAACTGTTACCTATCTGAATACCCATATGGCCTCCCAATGCCAAAGCCAAATTCTCCTCAACAAAATGTGCTTTCTCCACCATTGCCTCCATGGTCTTGGGTTCGAAAACCCTCACACCTTCACTAAGATAGGCATTTAAGCCCCTGACAAAATGGTGGACCAACATCCCCTCATCATCTCCTTGCCCTACATATTGTTTGAGCTCATAGAAGCATTGCCCATACTGCTCAATTGATAAGGCCAACTAACGCAAGGCGTGAAACTCATCACCTCGACGCTCACACCAATGCTTATATAGGAAATGAGCTCTAAACCGCTCTAGGAAAATCTCCCAAGATACAGAGTTGATGTCAATGTGGAGCTTCTATTCCTCCAACCTCCACCATGTGGATGAAAATCCCTACAGATTCATGATAGAACATCATGCTTTGGTATTGCTACCATAAGGATGCATCGTAAAACACCTATCCAGGTCTATGAGCCATGTCTCAACCTCTAACCCAGTGCCTACTCCATCATACAATGGTGGATGTGCCCTGAGTAAATCTCTCATATGGGTCTCTATCTAAGGTGGAACTTCCCTCTCAATAATATTACCCTGAACCACTGCCTGCCTCTGACCAAGGAGCACTAATGCCTCCTCAAGTGCTCTACGTGTAGTCTCAATCCCTAGAGGATTCTACTACTGATCTATAACCCCTGAAACATTTTGAGATTCTTGGTGTTCTCCCTGATCTGGTATAAGAGGAACAAGAGGAGGAGAGTCATGCTGACTCTCATCACAACCACCTACATGGCCATGTCCATGCCCTCTACCTCTTCAGTGTTTCTGAGGCATAATCCTGCATAGACACATCAAGGTATTAGGCAAGGTACACAACTTAAAACCTACACAACTAAAAGCTTAATGGGTTCATCATAATCTCAAAGTACCCAATGTTTAAACCTAAGCTCTAATACCATGTTGTAATGCCACGCCACACAACCCTAGAGGATGTTGCAATTTTCTACTCAAACGTACTAATTTTTTTTGTTTAAGTACAATTAACATGCAAGTTCACTACCCATTGCCAACAACCTCTAGGGTCATGAGAATGAATTTACTTAAAACCCAAACAACAAACATAAATTGAAACCATAACATTTAATTACTTAATAAATTAGGTACACATACATTCCATACATGATAAATTACATCAAAGCATATGAGATACCACATGTTTTCAATTAACGATAATTTACAATATGGTTACAACTCTCATTCCCTGAATGAGGTAAATCCAATAAGCATGGTTACAAATTACATCTTCCACCTCAATAACATAAGAGGGGTAATAAAATACAAGTTTCCAACTGAAATGAATATAGAATGAAATGAAACTGGAAACAACGAGCTCTCCAACTAGAAATCTCATCCACACGAACAAGAAGAAGACCCAACATATTAAGGTGCACGTTCCACCCAACCATGAGATACCCAAAGGCTCACCCCCCATGCAAGGAGATAGTAACAAGGATTCCTAGACAAGACCATCCACCTCTAGACATAGGCTAACACATAACTGAACTAAATTAAATACAAGTACAACATCACTTACACAATGGTTACAATGCTTCTAGAGTTAAACAATCAATTGCATCACTGATACAAACATACTGCTAACTTAGGAGAAGTGTCATTACAATGTTACATGGGATATCCTGGTAAGTCTTCCTAGGTCCCAGGGCCCATCTCGGGATATCCTGGAAACCTCTAACGACTCCCGGCCCCTCATGCAAACCAATGAGGAATTAGTTATCTCTGATAAAGATGAGATAATGATTTTTCCATTCTAGGCCTTCTCATCCCATCCCAAGTCTATACAAGCCCTTGCGTCCATGAGCGAGGAAAAATTAATCTTATTAAGTGTTTGATACCACCTAACCTCTAATAAGTTTATTTACGCTATCACTGGATTAACTAACTTACAATGAGTTACCCTAACACCACTTTTCATGTCAGCCCTCATTGCAAGCCACTCCTCTAAGACAACATGTGGAATAACTCCACAACCCAAGGGTACACAAGTGCTACCTAAGGATAATAACTCTCTATCCACGACATAAGGTCTACATATCCCGTTCATGATAACCGGGTATCTAACTAGATTCAATAAGACGCACTACCCAAGGCAATTCAAAGGTTGACTAACATGTTACAACAACCCACAAAATTAAAAGAAAACCCAATTTGGAAGACTTACATAACAAATAACTTCATTTGCCCAACATCACGAAAGAGGGAGATTTCATAACGAAAAGACAAATTAGGCAAATTACTATCCTACTTTAGGATTTCCTAAATCCAAGCAAGGTGATAGCATATTACATGTAAGCAAATAAAAATAATTAAAATTATTTGCAACTACTCAAAGGTAATTAAAATAACATTGGCAATGTTAGGGAACTTAACTAATAATTTAATTTTGTTTTCTCCAATTACATATAATAATAAAAATCAACTTTTTAAATAAAATAATTTGTTATAAAGTCAATTTTATTTCAATCTATGATAATAGAATAATTGTCTTAAAATCCATATATTTAAATATTTAAATATTATTAGCTCCTGCCGACAGGCAGGAATACTTATGCATTCGCCTGAAATGCATTTAACCGGTGGCATTGACCAATCACATTTCACCATTTAACATATTACTTATTTTTTTGTATAGTTTGAATTTGGAGAGCTATTTTATATATTGGAAAATTAGCATTTATCTATTTTTCTATTCGTCCTAGTAGCTTTATAAATCATTTTCATTTTAAATATTCGAGAAAATGCCAACGCAAAAATTGATTGAATAAATTTAAGCAAAGCCATAGTTTAAAAGTTGGCGGCTAGAGGTACGTAATGCATTAATACAAATTAAATGCATTGAATGGCATCTGGCTTGAGGTGAAGGCACTAGAATGGCTTGGAGGCCACGCGTGGCCAGGGTACTTTGGTCATTTAATATAGAGTTAAGTTACTTTGTATGCATTTATGTTACTTTGCGTGTGTTATTTTTGTCTTCTGTGAGCGCGTGTTCTGAAGGAGAGTTTTAGCAACTGAGCAGGAGATGTTATAGTTGCAGAGTCCAAACCCAGAAACGAGTTATTTGAGGTGATAATTTGGTAATTTTCAGAGTTTGGTTACATTAAAGTGCATAAAGAAGCTATATTTCATAGTGGTCTATTGTGTGGCCGAGCAAGGTATTTTGTAGTTGCAGAGTTACATGCTGTACAGTGAGAGATGAATTGCTTGAGGTCAGAAGAGGTAACTTTTCATTTTCTTTTGTCTATTTGATACAAGAAATGCAAGTAGGGTTTCATAGTGCTTTAAGGCATTTGTATACTTTGATTATAAATTCGTATTTTAAACTATTTTTAGTATTGTTTATTCGAATATCTTGTTGAAATGCGAAGGTTTCATCTGCGTTTGATAGGAATTATGTAGAAATCCTCTTGTCCATTTTACTTCATGCATGTGAGCCCTGTAAAGTTTGTATATTTTTTATTACTGCAAAGCGGTCCCATAAAGAAGGCTTTCGAACCAAAATTATGTCAACGTGTGCGATAATGAGAGCTTTCGACCAATGAGTCGACAGTTTGTTGCTTTGAGCTTTTCCGTTGTCATCAAAGCATAAAGGATAGAGGGGTTTTGTTAAAAGTCGTGGTTGTTGTCCTCGTAGGCATAAATCCTCTTGTTCATTTTACTTCATGCATGTGAGCCCTGTAGAGTTTGTATTTTTTTGATTGCTTCAAAGCGGTCCCATAAAGAGGGCTTTGTAACCAAAATTATGTCAACGTGTGTGATAATGAGAGCTTTTCAACAATGAGTCAACTGTGTGTTGCTTTGAGCTTTTCTGTTGTCATGAAAGCATAAAGGATAGAGGGATTCTGTTAAAAGTCATGGTTGTTGTCCTCGTAGGCATAAATGCAAACAATGGTAGCATAAAGAATGTAGTAGAAACCTTTTTCCTACCAGCAAGCATAAAAATTCTTCCAGGTGTTGTCGTTACTATTTTTGTATCTTGGGGTTATAAAAAACTATGTCAAAAATGTTATAGAATCCAAATTACAATGTTACCATATATTGCTATTCATTTAGAAAAATAAACACATGGTTTTTGTTTTCTAATCAAAGCTTTTTACATGGTGCAATGCTTTTGGTTGGAAGAAAAGAGGTCGTGTAGCGGTCTAGCTATGGAAAATTCTTCAAGCAAGCAGTTCCAGGTGAGTTTCTAGAATGAACCTTCTCCTTTGTTTACAATTGCATATATAGTAGATAGAGAAAAGGTTAATTCAAGATTCTCACTGCATTGATTGTACTTGTAATCATATCGTTGCTTTTAGTTACAAGGACAATCTTAGCAAATGGGTATTGTGAGTGGCATATGCTATATGGTTCATAAAAATTAAGCAGTTGGGGTTCAAAAGTAGAACTTCGTTGGAGTGGCATGATCTCATAAATGCAATAACTATCCAATCAATTTTTTGGGTGGCTGATTGCATTTTATAGTTTAAACCTACCTTTTTTAATTTTGACAGTTTGATTTTGAATCCATATGCATACTTTGATTAAAACTAGTGGCTAAAAGTGCATAATTCATTTATGCAAAAACAATGCATTTAATGGCATCTGACTAGAGGTGAGGCTGTTTGGATTGCTAATTAGTCTTTGAATATATAACAATTAAAAGAGATAAATAATTATAATTATCCTTGGCCACATTTCACATTTTGACCTTTCAATCAAAGTTAATTAACAAAATAACAGTTAGACGTACAGAAGGTTCAAGGACTATGCTGGTAGAAAAACATATTTTGGACAACGGCTAGACAATTTGTTGAAATTGCTTTACAAACTTTGAAGCAAATGCATTTTTCCTTCTGTTATGGGGGCACGAATAACTTTGGATAGGCTATGGCCACCCAACCCTATTACACCTAGCTTAGGAGCCCCCATAGTCTCTTTAGGCTCCACGCCATAACCCATCCAATATTAGCCAGGAACCACCTACCCTTCCAACACCATATTACAGAGATAGTCAGCCAGTACACCATATTTACTCAACCAGCCCTACCCTCCTTACTCCCACAGATATTCACACTTGGAAAAGAAACTCCTACTAATTAAAAAACTATCATTGTTGCACATGTTCACATAATTTTGGTTCCAAACCTCTCTCTATCAGACCACTTTGCAGTGATAAAAAATATACAATCTTTACAAGGCTCACATGCAACCATGCATCTTGCCAAAAGATAGACGTATACATGTATCCATGTGCACTGCAATGCATGCATCTATGTACACATGTAGCCATGGATATATGTATCTATGGAACTTCATATGCAATCCATGGATATTTCCATACATGTATATTTAAGCATTTATGTATCGAGCTATGCATCTATCTATCTATCCATGCAACTATGTTTATATGTATTCTTCTACTTACAGATGCATCCACGCATATATGTATCTTTGTTTCTATGTGCAAATGTATACAGGCATCTATCCATATATGTGTTAATGTATCTATGAATACATCTATCCATAGATACATGTATCTACACAACTATGGATACCATGATAGATGTCCACATCCATGTATGTATGGATACATGTAACGAGTAGCTCGGTTCCAAGTCTTGACTCTGCAGCAACAACATCTCCTGTGATGACATAGATCTGCAAAATATCAAAAAATGAAATGATCAAAGTAATCACGATGTATCTCTAGTCAGTAAAATCTATATTGCATGGTAAACAAGCAAGAACTTTTGAGTTGATGAAGGTCATGAACATTGAACCAATAGTAGGACAGTCACCACAACATTTAAGTAAACCTATGGTGCAGACTCTCTTTTCCATTGTCAATTTTATTCCCAATTTCATCCATGAAGAACTTTGTCAACCTATGCATCCATGAATCCTATATCGTTGAGGATATTCTTCATGGATGAAATTGGGAATACAATTGATAATGAAAAATAAAGTGTTGAGCATAGGTTTATTTAAATGTTGTGGTGACTATCATACTATTAGTTCAACGCTCATGACCTTTATCTACTAAAAAGTTCTTGCTCATTCATCTAAGTCTTGTAGGCAATGTACAACTGTCCTATAAAGAGAGCTTTGGAACCAATGAGCTGTCATAAAGGATAGAGGAATATTGTCAAATATTGTGGTTATTGTCCTCATAGGCACACATGCAAAATATGGAGGCATATAGAAAGCAAGTTAACTCTTTAATAATCCCATGAAACATAGTATTCAAATAAACAATACTAAAAAGTAATCTAAAATACGAATTTATAATCAAAGTATATGAATGCCTTAAAGCACTATGAAACCATACTTGCATTTCTTGTATCAAATAGACAAAAAAAAATGAAAAGTTACCTCTTCTGACCTCAAGCAATCCGTCTCTCGCTGTCCAGTGTGCAACTCTGCAACTACAAAATACCTTGTTCAGCCACACAATAGACCACTATGAAATATAGTTTCTTTATGCAGTTTATAGTCTTTGTATGCATGCATGCATACAGGTTTGCATGTATATATGTGTGCATGTAATTGTGTATATATGAATGCATGTATCTATGTTGCCATGTATGTATGTGTGTATATAATAGATTACTATTGCATTTGCTTTAAATGCATTTTTTGTGGATGGTGCTGGCTAGCCATCCAGTTATATTGTGGTTGTTGTGCATATTGCTTTTAGAGATATATGAACTGAATTTCGTGAGTTATATTTCATATTGGTAAATTGGCATTTATCTATTTTTTGGAGCCCATGGGAGTGGCTTTTTGATATGTGCATTCATGGATACATGAATGCATATATAGATGTAATCGTGTGATCATGTATGTATGTGTACATGTATATATGTGTGCATCCATGCATGTGTCTATGCATCTATGCATTGAGGCATGTGTGTAGCTATGTGTCTATGAATACATTTTATCCAGTAATCAATGTTAATTAATAGACTAGCACTCGTACCTAGAGAATGTTCAAGGATTGTGCTGATAGAAAACCATATGCATATCAATATGTTAGAGAGCATGTGTCTATGCATGGGTGTGTATAGATGCTAATTGTTCTGAATTTTGGTTGCATGTGATTGCATTAAACAATTAAGAATAAGTACTAGATAATTGAAGTAAAATGACCCCATTCAATTAACAGATCAATTTTTCTCAGCCCTTTACATGTTAACTAAGAGTTTTGAAGCTTTTGCTATTCATTGACAGTCTTTGAAGCTTAAATGTCATAGTATATGTAGCATTTTACCCAATAGCTCTATCATTCATGATGATTTAGGCAAGTTCATATTTCCTCATTGATCCTTGTATTGTCTCATAGCTAAATAATTAGGCAATTGCTAGTTAGCCTTTAAGTACATAGCAATTAAAAGAAAGAAATGATTCCAATTATCCTTTTGTACATTTGAACTATTAATCAAAGGAAATCAACAAAATAGCCCTAGAAAACCATTCCCATGTTAATGTGTTGAATACCATGTATTTGTGCATATGTATCTATGTTTCTATGTGCAAATGTATACATGCATCTATCCATATATGTGTCAATGTATCTATGAATACATTTATCCATAGATACATGTATCTACGCATCTATGGATACCATGATAGATGTCCACGTCCATGTATCTATGGATACATGTATCAAGTAGCTCGGTTCCAGGTCTTGACTCTTCAACAACAACATCTCCTGTGACTACACAGATGTGTAGAATAACAAAAAATGAAATGCTCAAAGTAATCATGATGCATCTCTAGTCAGTAAAATCTATATTACATGGTAAACAAGCATGAACTTTTGAGTTGATGAATATCATGAACATTGAACCAATAGTAGGATAGTCACCGCAACATTTAAGTAAACCTATGGTGCAGTCTCTCTTTTCTATTATCAATTTTATTCCCAATTTCATCCATGAAGAACTTTGTCAACCTGTGCATCCATGAATCCTATATCTTTGAGGATATTCTTCATGGATGAAATTGGGAATACAATTGAAAATGGAAAAGAGAATGTTGAGCATAGGTTTAATTAAATGTTGTGGTGACTATCATACTATTAGTTCAACACTCATGACCTTTATCTACTAAAAAGTTCTTGCTCATTCATCTAAGTCTTGTAGGCAATGTACAACTGTCCTATAAAAAGAGCTTTGGAACCAATGAGCTGTCATAAAGGATAGAGGAATATTGTCAACTATTGTGGTTATTGTCCTCATAGGCACACATGCAAAATATGGAGGCATATAGAAAGCAAATTAACTCTAATAATCCCATGAAACATAGTATTCGAATAAACAATACTAAAAGTAATCTAAAATACGAATTTATAATCAAAGTATACGAATGCCTTAAAGCACTATGAGACCCTACTTGCATTTCTTGTATCAAATAGACAAAAAAAATGAAAAGTTACCTCTTCTGACCTCAAGCAATTCATCCCTCACTGTCCAGCGTGCAACTCTGCAACTACAAAATACCTTGTTCGGCCACACAATAGACCACTATGAAATATAGCTTCTTTATGCACTTTATAGTCTTTGTATGCATGCATGCATATAGGTTTGCATGTATATATGTGTGCATGTAATTATGTATATATGAATGCATGTATCTATGTTGCCATGTATGTATGTGTGTATATAACAGATTACTATTGCATTTGTAAAATGACCCCATTTAGTTAGCAGATCAATTTTTCTCAGCCCTTTACATGTTAACCAAGAGTTTTGAAGCTTTTGTTGTTCATTGAGAGTCTTTGAAGCTTAAATGTTACAATATATGTAGCATTTTACCCAATAGATCTATCATTCATGATGATTTAGGCAAGTTCATATTTCCTCATTGATCCTTGCATTGTCTCATATCTAAATAATTAGGCAATTGCTAGTTAGCCTTTAAGTACATAGGAATTCAAAGAAAGAAATGATTGCAATTAGCCTTTTGTACATTTGAACTATTAATCAAAGACAATCAGCAAACTAGCCCTAGAAAACCACACCCGTGTTAATGTGTTGAATACCATGTATTTGTGCATGGGTGTATATGGATCTTATGAGTTGTGATTTCTACCATTATGTAGTGCTTACTATTACTTTGATGACAATAGAAAAGCTCAAAGCAACACACTGTTCACTCATAGTTCAAAAGCTCTCATTATAGCACGTGTTGACATAATTTTGGTTCCAAAGCCCTCTTTATGGAACCACTTTGCAGTAGTCTATAATATACAGACTTTATAGGCCTCACGTGCATGAAGTAAAATGGACATGAGGATTTCTACATAATTCCTATCAAACGCAGATGAAACCTTTGCATTTCAACAAGAAACTTGAATAAATAATACTAAAAGTAGTTTAAAATATGGATTTATAATCAAAGTATAGCAATTTCTTAAAGCACTATGAAACCCTACTTGCATTTCTGTTTGCATGTCCCTGGTTTAAACATTTAATTATTGGTTCTTGATAATGGAATGAAATGAACTTGGACAAATGGAAATAGAATGACCCCATGGAATTGGAACATCAATGTTTGCATGGCTTTAACATGATAGCAGATTTGCGTGCATGAGACTTATTTGAATCTCAAATGTCATAGTGTATGTGGCATATTAGCTAGTTGGCTTAACATGATAGCTTTCAAACAAGTTAATTCAGCTATCAATCAAGCTAATTGGCTAATGAATTAATTGTGTTCCATGGTTAGTCATAGCTAATTATTGGTCATCTTTATCCTCCAAATCAGTTAAATTAATGTTGCTTATTCACATTCACAGATACACAATATTTGTAAACATTTTGCATGCTTTTAATAGGAAAAGAGCTTTAGAATAGGATATGTACATTCATCTAAGCATCATAAGACGTAGATTTCTGACAGATATAATGGTTTGTAATGCTATCATGAATATGCATACCAAATATAGAAGCACAGGCAAAAACATTTAATTGATAAGTAGGAGGTATTTTTCCATAGCGAGTCAAATTATGATATTGCTATCAGGATTCAACCGTGTAGTTTCGAGTCAAACTCATTGACCCATGTTTCATGAGTAGTGGTTCAACAAGAACCCATCTCTCATGATATTGAATGGTCCACTTAGCACTCATTGCATCTAGGTGATGCTCACAGAGGTGAAGCACTGGTCAGTCCCGGGAGGTCACCCATCCCAGTACTGCTCTAGCTCAAGCGCGCTTAACCATGGAGTTTTCTCCAAGGTTAAGCCCGCTTGAGTTGTTACCCCGCAAATGTTTAAACTGTTTGACAGAATTCCTCGAAGAAATGTTGGCTCTTGGTGTGTAGTGATTGCAAATTATGCAAAGAATTATTTGTCAAAAAAAGCTTCTTACAAACATTCAAGCAAATCAACTAGATAGCTGATCAAGTTACTTGGCTAGTCAATGGAACTAGTTCATTGATAGATTAGTTTTCTTGAATAGTTAATTATAGTTAATTAAAAAACATCTTTACACACCAAATCAATTAAACCAATCATGGCCATTCATATGCAATAAAAGGAATTTCTTGAAAAGGCTTTATAGACAAGGAAGCAAATGCAATTGCTAGGAGTAAACCGAAATTGCAAAATCCTCGCCAAAATCTTCCTTTTTGTTTCTTGTGCTACAAATATTCAATAGGCTATAGCTGTCCATATTAATTATATCCCTTCACCTATGTTGAAGCCTTCTGTTTATTCTATTGCTTTCACTATTATTTCATGAAAAATGAAGCATCATAGTATATGTAGCGTAGCAGCTAATAAGTCCATCTCACATTTTGGTCATGGAAATTTAATTTGTCACATTTTTCTCTGAACCATTAATCAGAGTCAATTAGCAAACAAGTCAATCTTACACTTCACTCATGCAAATTAAGTCAATTCTATTTTTTACTCATTAATGAAATTAACTAATCAGCTTAACAAGATAGCTTTTAAAAAAGTTAGGTCAATTATCAATCAAGCTGTTTGGCTGATGAGTCAATTGAGTTCAATAGTTAATCATAGTAATAGCAAATAAATGCTTGTTAGATGATGTCATTGTTGAAACCCTACTTGCATTTATGTTTGCATGTTCCTGGTTTAAACATTTAATTATTGGTTCTTGATAATGGAATGAAATGAACTAGGACAAATGGAAATAGAATGACCCCATGGAATTGGAACATCAATGTTTACATGGCTTTAACATGATAACAACTAATAAGTCAATCTAACATGATAAATCCTTGTTTGATGATGTCATTGTTAAATTTTCTTTTGTGTCCCTATCTGCACTTTTGCTACAGCTTGAAGCAATGATGCTTCATGGTTCAAGTATTAAGTGTAATTGGAAACCTTTCTTGACTTACATTCATTGATTTAAATCTATTTGGAAACCATACTTGTAGTGGTTCTTTAGGCACGATGCAAAACAACAATGTAGTTAAAATGCATAGCAAAAGCATGTAGAGAATCATGCTTGCACTTGTGCATGTTAGGATTTAGGTGTCATCAACCTTGTAAATCCTTTATTTTTATTATTCTCCTAAAGTTTTTTGTACATTTACCCATAAGAGGTGAAACTGTTTGACCAATAGTGGTGAAAGAGACTATGTAAATGCAGTGTTACCATTATCGTTTATCCTTATGGAAAAGGACAAATTAGCTAGGCATCCCACCTTGGAATCTTCTAAAATAAGGTTGTGGGTCAAAATAGGGTGTTGTAAGAGCATCTATGACATGCATGCAAGTTGTCATAAGATGCTATGACAGTATGATAGATTCCCTATGACAGTAATATGCTATTTTTAGACCCCGCGCCCATGCATAAAAGATGCCTTATGACACCTGTAAGAGCATCTGTAAGAGGCTATTTTGGTATTTTTGACCATTTCAAGGAGGGAGGCTGGGTTTTTCTAGGTGGTATTGCTGCCTATTGTTTGGTGAAACCATGGTGGTTTTCATCCTCACAAATCTCTATAAATTGGGGCCTTGAGCTAGTGTTATTAGAATTCAGTTTTGTAGGGGTAACAAAAAAAAAATGTTGAAAAACAAGGTGAAGAAAGCTTGCATTCACACATTTAAGTTCATATTGCAAGCTTTCTTCACCTTGTTTTTCAACATTTGGTATCAGAGCTAACAGTTTTGTTAAGGAAGGGACGCTTTCCTTTTAGAGTGTTGAAGGTTTTTTGCTGCAGTGGGAGCTTTTGTGTTGTGGGTTTTGCAGATTTGTGAAAGATTGCATACCATGGCCTCCACCTCAAGTCTAGATATTGAGAAGTTCAATGGATCTAGTTACGAGATGTGGAAGTTGAAAGTGGAGGACCTTCTTGAGGAAAGAGATCAGTGGTTACCAGTTTCAGTTGAAAAGAAGCCATCTACTTCAACCTTGTCAGATGAAGATTGGAATAAGTTAGACAAGAAGGCTCGAGGGACTATTCAGTTGTGTCTCACAGATTCTGTCCTCCTGAATGTCTCTTCAGAAGACACGGCATACAAGCTTTGGAGGAAGATAGGTGAAATCTACCAAACTAAGAGTTTGTCTAATAAGTTGTATCTCAAAAGATGTTTGTATTCGTTAAAGATGAAGGATGGTGAATCTATTGCTGAACATTTGAATGATTTTAATTTGATTATAAGTCAGCTTGCATCTATTGATGTTAAAATAGAAGATGAGGATAAATGCATTTTATTGATTTGCTCTTTGCCAGAATCTTGGGAAAATTTAGTTATTGCTATAAAAAGTGGGAATACTGGAATGGCTTGGAGGCCACACGTGGCCAACATACTTTGGTCATTTAATATAGAGTTAAGTTACTTGGTATGCATTTCTATTACTTTGTGTGTGTTGTTTCTTGTGTTTTGTAAGCTCTTGTTCTGAGGAAGAGTTTGTAGCCACTAAGCAAGAGATGTTATAGTTGCAGGGTCCAGACCTAGAAAAAAGTTACTTGAGATGATAATTTGTTATTTTCCACAGTTCCTTTCCATTAAAGTGCATAATGAGGTTGTGTTTCATAGTGCTTTAGTTCACTATCACTATCACTTTCTACCTACTGTGTCAGTGCATGTATGTATGTATGCATGTTTCTACGTGCATATGCATTTACCTATGTGCATATCTATGTAGACATTTGTAGGTGCATATATGCATATATGCATGTGACTCTTGATATATCTATGCATATATGTATTTATGCATATATGTATGTGTGTATAGATGCATCTATGTGTGTATGCATGCAATCATATCGATGCATATATGTTTATGTCCATACATGCATTCATTTGTCTTTACATGGATGTATTTGTACATATATATACATGTGTATACATATATGTGTGTGTCGATATGTCTTTTCTAGGAAAGAGTTTACAGTGACAGGAAAAAGGTTGTCATGGTTCCAAAAAAGGACACCTGCAGACAAGCTACTCCACATTGAGTTCCACAGTGCTCAGCCTATGCTATTCTTCAGAGACTAGTTCCTTGGACAAGCAATTGTCTTTTGTCCTATGTGCAATGTGAGAGCTTAAGAATAACTTGACGCTTATAAGTCCTGTAAAGATTATATATCTTGAATTACTGCAGAACTATTCCATAGTGCAAGCTTTACAGCCACTATTCTATTAGCATGTCCCATAATGGGACCTTACAAACAATATGAGGACAATGTGTTGAGAGGAATTTACAAACTGTCAGGAAAATGCAATTTACAGATATAAGCCTAAACTCCACAATTGTTTTCATCTCCCTCGTTGTCATAAACAAAGTCAATTAAAAAATCTAATTCCACTTGTTCACTAATAGTATTGGCATGCAATTTCCTTGAAAAGTCTTGAAAAATAGAATTACTCACACACCAATAAGGATTCTGATTTGTAACGTTCCTATCCAAATCATCTTCATTGAATAAGATGTTGTGGCATACATTAATTGGATGTATCTCATCATCTTTCTTATCAGGATGCCAACAACCTTGGTTTGTATTTCTCCTTGGGTGTGTCTAAATGCCATGAGTTATAAATTCTACTTGCATGTGGCTTCATTGCACAAGTAATAGTAAGTGCTACATAAGGGTCCAAAATAAACTTATGCATATGGAAATGAAATGACCCCATTTAGTTAGAAAATCAATACTTACGTCGCTTTCACTATTAAGTGATAGCTGGTTTGGCATTGAACAATAGCTAGAAATTGTTTCCACCAGAACTTAATAGTGCTAGCACAAGTCTATGTTGTTTTTTGGCTTAGTATTGATAAGTTGTTGTGGCCTATTTACACTTTTTTAGGCGCTTAAGCAAATATGGGATCTATTCCATTGATTGCTGTTACAAAGCTTATGCCATCATTGCAATAACAGAATTACACTAGTGCATTCATATGCAAAAAAATGTTCTATATTATAGGGTACACAAATAGCAATAAGTATTTAAAAATTATAAAATGCAATTTGCATTTGAAGAGACAAAAGTTCTTACTTGGGTTGTTTCTCGTTCAAATGAATCTACATAAGAATTCTATTTTGTTTTTTATGAATAGCATAGTATATGTCACTCACTGTACTCATTTGTCTAAATTGTCCTTGTAACAGGGATCAATGCTTTCAACTATATTTAAACAATCATGCACAAACTGTACTAGGGAAAATTGCTTGTGCCTATCACAATTTTTACTTTCCTACAATTATACTTGATTGTTCAATAGCAGATTGCAAGGTCAGTTTTCCAAATTGTCTTTTTGCTTTTCTTGAAAGGCAATTGAAATTCTTCAATATAATAACTGCATAAAGTTCTTTTCCATGTATTCATTTTGTCATCTTGTATTCCTCATTTCTTTGAAAATAAATCATTTAGAGACCTGCTTCCACATATACAAATAGGGAAAACACATTTTCCACAATTGCAATAGTAATTTGTCTTCAGACAATAGAGCAGGTTTTGCTTATGTGTTAATAAGTTATACTTCTATACAATATCCATAGAATAAAATGAATTGCTAGCATGCAATTTTTAAACCCTATTTGTAGTTTCAAATAGCCTATAGAGTCATAAGTCTTTGTTTTATGTCAATTGGTTTTTACCTATACGCATTTAAGGCAATTTTTTTCATAGAACTGCTTATATCTGTGGCAAGTTGCTCTGCAGTATGCAAGTTAACATATGTTTAATCTTCCTGTATTGCAAATAAAAGCTTACAAAGTTAATTTCAAAAGCTGACATGGCACATGAGTACAATGAATGATGTACTACATCACTCATAGACATGACGCAGTATTTTCCCATGGTCTTGCTTATATGCAAAAATGACATTAACCACAATTGTTTTTTGCTCACATTGCCAATTTTACTCTGTTCTTTAAACCTCTAAAGTAAGAGAAAACTGAGGAAAGAAACTATTTATTGCCTTAAGTAACTCGTTTCTGGTTCTAGATACTGTAACTATAACAAAATATGCTCAATCGCTATAAACTCTCCCAGAACAAAGACTTGTAGAATAGAAAAACAATTTGTACAAAATAGTAGTCATGCTTAACAACTGACTTAACTCTATAACAAAAGAACAAAGAAGCCTAGCTATACATGTGCACCAAGCCATTCCAGCAGTTTCTCATCCACTCACATGTTATTTGATGGATTTCCTTTGCATATATGCACTGTGTGCCTGTACCTCTGAGTTTCAATATTTTTTTTTTAATTATTTAATCAATCTATGCCTTCACTTTTGCTTAATGGACCTATGCCTTTGCATTTTCCTCAAATTTAAAAAACATAAATGATTTTACAAGCTATTCCCACAAATAAGAAAAGTCATAGATCTTCTTTGATCAAACAATGCTTTTGCATTTCCTTGATTTTCTTCAAACATAAATGATTTGTGAAACTATTCTCTACATGCCACTTAATTCATGTTTATCTGAATAGCTTTTAAAATCATTTATTCTTTGGAAAAAATCAATCGCTTTGAAGTACATAGAAACAAAGGAATCCAATTACACAAAACATTTAAATACCATAGGATGAGATTAATAATGTAAGCAAAAAAATTCTTGTCAACCATTTGTTGCATGTAAACAAAGCCACCTGAAAATATTGTTTTGTGTTTATGGCATTGAAAGTATACATCATGCATTGTACTCATTTATCCATTTTTCCAGTGTAATAGGAATAAGTACATACAATCCTGCGGGGGGACAATGGATAACAAGGTTACGTTGAAGAATTAATACTATTTTCCCCTTGTGCTTCTATTAAATTGCTTGCTGTGTCATATGTAATGTAGGCTTCTGCTACTACTCAAGATCCATTTTCCAACATATATAGAGATTATTAACTTCCAAGATGCTTGACAACATGATTAATACTATGGAGTGCTGTTGAGGAAATGCACATAGGCGATGATGTAAACAATTATAGATTTAGTAATCTAGATAATAGCATTAGATGCTATTCATACACAACATTTGCTATTCTCAAACACATCAGGATACACGAGAAACAAAGAAAATGATAGACATTGACACCTATGAATTAACAAAGCGCCCCCAAATATCAAACATGCAGAAGACATTGTCAATGATTATGGCATAATGCAATCTAATGTCTTCTGTCTCCAAGAAACACATATGCATTCATTTGAGCTAAATACCTTGTTGCAGTATTTTGATAGCTTTTCCATACATAGCATACATGCCATAGCAACTTTAACTAGAAAACATTTACTCCTGTCAAAAACAACACAACATGAAACCTCAAATATTGAAGCCACCACATCAACAGTAATGCTATCTAAAAATGAACTCAATGTTTGGAATATTTATGCAAGAGCTGCAACTCCCATACATGAAGTAATTGCAATGTTGCAAATAATTATTGGATCCACAAATTCAGAAAACATGTTGTACCTTTTAGGCAATTTTAATGTTGACATGTCTCCAGAAAGAAGAAGAAAAAAAATGCTTCACAGTTATATGCATCAGCGCAATATACAATTTATGTTGAACCAACAACACAGCATGGGCAACTCAGTCATTGATCACATTTGGTCCAACACAACTACAAATATATGCTCTATCTATATATTAGAAGCATATTGGACTGATCACAGTCCAATTTTCCTAGAATTGCATGTTTCCCAATAGACAAATTCAAATTTATAGAACTTATAGCCTTATATCACCTTTATGAATTGCAATGTCTTTTCCAATGCTATATCCATTATTTGCAGGAGATCTATGGATGAAACTAGAGGACAGTCAAAGCAACTACAAACCACACAAGAAGAATCAACACAACGGTAAAGTGCTGATAGTATTATTCCTTCATACTCATTCACCCAAATCACAAATATTCAAATAGCATTGTTCCAATTCTTTGTAGGACACCAAAAGATGTATCAAAAAGATAAGCAAAACAGGTGCAAATTGCACAAGAAGAGTCAGCACTATGGTAAATTACTTAGTTCTTCACTATACCACCATTTTCCCAGCTTGCTAATATTAAATTAGCATTCAATTGACATTATCCTTGTTCCTTGTAGGACAAGAGTCAAGAAACCTAAGATTGTTTCAATCGAATAGCTAAATGCAAAAAGAGCTGGAGACACCTCCCAAGGTGATGTCCTTGTTGTCTACAAAGAAACATTGGATAAGGCCAACAAAACATGCAAAATGCTACGTGCTGATCTAACAGATCGCAAAGCAGAAATGACAATCATGTTAAATGTTATTGGAAACCTTGTGTATCAACATGAGCCTAAAATAGTCTCGGGGTCAGCTATTTTAGTCTCAGATTTCCAAGTTGCACCTAGGATAGATTATGACACAGGTGACTGTGATTGAATTTTGATCTTAACAGACATAAGCACTACTGAAAACATCCCCCGCCTCTGTCAAGAGTACAAATTCATTCCAAGCACAACAATCAGCCAATTGTTAGCAACTGTAAATGAGTACCCAGTTGGCACAATAGCTGCACTGGTAGTTGGTGCCAAGAAAATGGGTACCCAATTTGCAATTGACATCAAAGATGGCCACACTGACTTAGAAAGAGCACAGGTATTTCAGTCTACAGTACCTTTACCTCTTCTTTCAGTTTCAACCTCTTAATGTTCTATGGTGGTCTCTATAACAATTTCTGCAACAAAATCTAATTCTGTCATTGAATTGCAGCTGCTATTATGGTCAACATATGAGCAACAATACTTTGCACTCGAAGACTAGTTGCATACACATAAAACACCTGCAATGCTTTTCAAGAATGTTGTAAGAAAAACATATCAAAAGAACACATTTCACACATGTTGATCAACATTCATCTATACCTTGAATGACAAAAGAAGCTTGGAAAAACTCAATAGCCTGCTACATTTAACTTTCAAGGTAACAACATTCTTTTTAAAAAAAACTAGTGCATCCAAACTTGTATTTTTGTCTCCTCTAGCAATTTTGAACCATATTATATAGGTTTTAGCTACTCTAAAAGCAGCAAATGCATTTTCCAATCCATTTCATGCATTCTGTCCAAAATGCAAATTCAAATTCGATGCTTATGGCACACTCGAAGAAAAAAATGCTCACTGTAAACAGTGCAACCAGCAAGTCAATTATACATTCTATTTACAACTAAAAACTACGATAACAACTTATGACAATCAAAAATTCAGTGTTCAATTGACCAAGTCACCATGCACCATCTTTTTCCCACACTGCAAAGGTTTAGCTATGAAGACTATATCAAGGACAAGTCAGCAGTGATATTCATCCTACGGGACTTCAGTGCTGAAGGACATTTTAGCCTTGACCAAAACAATGCCATTGTTGAAGCCATTTGCATTGACAAATAGACAAGAAACATTACCAGAAGGTAATAAAGTGATTCATATGTAAACTTCTCCTCTTCTAAACCAGTAACTCAAATAACTATTCATACAAACTATGTTTCTAATACATAGCATTTCGTTGGCTTTACATGAAACTAGGAATACAAGAGCACAAATTTACATTGTTCAGACTTTTACTTTTTCGCCTTTTCATGCTCCAAGACATTTCACTAGTCTTCACATGTTAAAGACATCTTTGGTTTTAAAATATTGTATTGCTATTATACATTTGGACACTTCTATAGGTTACTATGTTAAAGTCTTCTTGAATATGGGCATTTGAAACTCTGATTTTGTTTTTGCACTTATGAAGAAAATGGTTATCTATGTACGTCTGACATATATGTTCAATAATTATTACCCCTCCATGCATAATGCCATTCAAACTATATAGTTTAAATGTTCCGTTTTGCATTATGTTCTTCCTAGCTTTTCCAATATTTGCTTTCTGATTCTTACATTTTCAAGATTTTATGGTGACCAAGTGCATGTTGTTATGGTTGCACACTCTAGACCCATTAACAAGTTACCTGAGACAATAAATGGTTATTTTCCTTTGGCTTTTTTCATTTTATGCTGTTAATGCAACCAAGGCTCACCCTTGCTTTTATGCATTGTACTTTATAGTCACTTATCCATCATGCATTGTAATGTATAGAGTACACTCCTATATACACAAATCCATATGTTTCTTTCGCTGCATATATGCATATTTACATGTATATATGCCTCTATGTCCACATGCACATATGCACACATTCATGTATGCATGTATTCATCTAAGCTTCTATGTATCCCTTTATACAACTGCATATACATGTGCCCATGTATTTATGGATGTGCCACTCTAGCCTTGTACCAATTTATTATGTTATATGGATATCGCATATAGTAACATTAATTAGCTCTTTCACTGTACATAGCAGTCATTTTCATAGATGACAGATCGGGCTTATATGTATCAGGATACATATATACTCACACTAAAAACTACTGAATTATGATCTCTATTGTTCCATTTTTGTAGACATGTTACTATTGCAATCAAATGTGTAAAGCATTCGTGTCCAACGAATTTAGATACAGGAATAGCAATATTTTACACAACCTTGTCTTATGCCTTTATAGCAGTTTTTTCATTGCATTTCAAAAAAACCAGAAACTAGAATTTTATTCATATTATTTCATCTATGGAATTTATAGCTTTTCCAATAATTATTACAAGCATAGAGTTTAGTCTTGAATAGTTCTATTGTTCATGTCATGGCTTCAACTTTGTTCATGCCAAATTGCATTATCTGACAAAGTTACCATGCAAAAAACCAAAGTATCCATTGTCAACACTTATTGCATTCCATGGGACCACATTTATTTGAGGTGTCTTTTTGAACAATTCGCTTCCTTTGTATATGTTTCCATATTTTGCATATGTTCCTATGAGCACATTAACTATAACAGTTCACAAAATTCTTTTATCCTATATGCTTTCATCATAGTGGAAAAGCTCAAAGCAATTGCAGAATCTAGGTTTTCAAAATACAGGCTTACAGAACACAAAAACAACACACACAAAGTAATAAAGATGCATAGCAAGTGGTTTAACTCTATATTAAATGACCAAAGTACCATGTCCATGCATGGTCACCAAGCCACTCTAGTGCATTCACCTCTAGCTAGATGTCATTTAATGCATTTAATTTGCATTCATGCATTGTGCTCACATTTTCTTGATATTTTAATGCTTCTAATCTGTATTCATGGATTATGTACCTCTAGCCACCAACTTTCAAACTATGCCTTTGCTTAAATTTATTTAATCAATTTATGCATTCGCATTTTCCTGAATTTAAAAAAAAAAAATGATTTGTAAAGCTACTCAAATGAATAGAAAAATAGATAAATGCTAATTTTCCAATATATAAAATAGCTCTCCAAATTCAAACTATACAAGAAAATAAGTAATATGTTAAATGGAAAAATGTGATTGGTCAATGCTACCGGTTAAAAGCATTCCGGGCAAATGCATAGGCAAATTAAAAATGGGCTCATAGGAAAGAGCTTTTGATTCTGCATCCATATGCATACTTTGATTCAAACTAGTGGCTGAAGGTACATAATTCACTGATGCAAACTCAATGCATTTGATGGCATCTGACTAAAGGGAACGTTGTTTGCACTGCTAGTTACTCTTTGAATATATAACAAGGTTAAAGGGAAAAACTCTCACTATCACACATGTTCACATAATTTTCATTCCAAACCTCTCTTTATGGAATTGTTTTTCAGTAATAAAAAATATACAAACTTTACAAGCCTCACATGCAACCATGCATCTTGCCCGGAGATACACATATACATGCATCCATGTGTATTGCAATACATGCATCTATGTACACATGCAGCCATGGATATATGTATCTATGCAACATCATATGCAATCCATGGATATTTCCATACATGTATATTGAAGCATTTATGTATCTAGCTATGCATCTATCTATCTATCCATGCAACTATGTTTCTATGTATTCTTCTACCTGTAGATGCATCCATGTATATATGTATCCGTGTTTCTATGTGCAAATGTACACAGGAATTTATCCATATATGTGTCAATGTATCTATGAATACATCTATCCATAGATACATGTATCTACGCATCTATGGATACCATGATAGATGTCCACATCCATGTACCTATGGTTACATGTATCAAGTAGCTCGGTTCCAGGTCTTGACTCTACAATAACATCACCTGTGACTACACAGATCTGTAGAATAAGAAAACATGAAACGCTCAAAGTAATCACAGTGCATCTCTAGTCACTTACATCTACATTACATGATAAATCCACATTCTGTTTAATGCATTCACTTTGAAAGACAATCAAGTGAACAGCTAAATACCACTTTCCAAATTAAAGAAAACAACTTTGCGAACATCAACTTCCAGAATTAAATACCAATATGCACAAAGTGATCATATTACTCTAACTAGACAACTATGAACTGCATGTTACCTATGCACTCTAAAATCTAAAGATACATACCATCCTTATGCATCTATGCACAAATACATACTGTCTAACATATATACATAATTACATGTATACATATATACATGCAAACCTATATACATCGATGCATACAAAGACTGTGTTTCATGGGATTATTAAAGAGTTCATTTACTTTCTATATGGTTCCATACTTTGCATGTGTGCCTATGAGGACAATAATTACAGTACCCATAACCACAAACAAGTTACTTGAGGCAATAAATAGTTCCTTTCCTCAGTTTTCTCTTACTTTAGAGGTTTAAAGCACATAGTGAAACTGGCAATCTGAGCAAAAAAAAATTGTGGTTCACTTGCTCATTGGTTCCAAAGCTCTTTTTATAGCACAATTGTGCATTGCATCCAAGACTCAGATGAATCCTTGGTATTTCAAGGAAACATTCAATTGGATAACACTAAAAATGGTCTAAACTATGATTCTATAATCAAAGTATCCAGATACATTGCAGCAATGTGAAACCCAACTTCCATTTAACATGTACAATGAAAGTAAACAGAACGAGAAATGCATTTGCTTCAAAGTTTTTAAAGCAATTTGAACAGATTGTCTAGCCATTGTCGAAAATATGGTTTTCTATCAGCATAGTCCTTGAACCTTCTTTAGGTCTGACTGCTACTTTGTTAATTCATTTTGATTGAAGGTCAAAATGTGAAATGTCCCCAGGGATAATTATACTTACCTCTTTTAATTGTTATATATTCAAAAACTAATTAGCAATCCAAACAGTCTCCCCTTTAGTTAGATGCAATTCAATGCATTAATTTTGTATCAATGAATTATGTACTTTCATCCACCAGTTTTAATCAAAGTATGCATATGGATTCAGAATCAAACTCTCAAAATAAACGCATATATAAATGTGTCTTTTTCTTCATTTCATAATGTATCTATGTATCCATAGATGCAATCATGCATATATCGATTTATGCATATATCTTGTCATCTCTTTATGCATTTGTCTATATATGTATGGTTGTATCTATGGGTGCATGTATACCTCGATTTATGTATATTTGCACCTATGAATTGCATACACACATCCATGTATATATGCATCTATCGATGACTTCCATGGATACATGTATATATGCATCTATCAACTCATGTACCCATGTATATATGACAGCTCACTGGTTCCAAAGCTCTCTTTATAGGATAGTTGTGCATTGCCTTCAAGACTCACATGAATCCTTTGTATTTCAAGGAAAGATTCGAATGGATAACACTTAAAATGATCTACACTATGATTTTATAATCAAAGTTTACAAATACATTGCAGAAATGCAAAACCCAACTTCCATTTAAGATGTATAATGAAAGTAGACAGAAGAAAAAATGCATTTGCTTCAAAGTTTCTAAAGCAATTTCAATAGATTTTCTAGCCATTGTCCAAAATATGGTTTTCTATTGGTACTGGTACCTATATGCAAATATGCATACATCCATGTATACATGTGTTCATATCTCCATGTCTCCATGTAGCTCTGTTTTCTATGTATTCATGTGTCTTTTGATGCATCCATGCATATATCTGTGAATAGCTCTACATATTTCTCTCTCCATGTTTTTAATGTTCTCCACTGCATCAGCATTTCCATGTCCTCAGTTTTATGAGCTTCCATTTTTTTTTTCATAGTATATGCATAAGAACTTCCACTTTGTCTTCTGTTTTGACTCTTCTATCCATAAATATCATTATATTTTTATATCCACTCTTCTATTGTTGCATTTCGAGGAAGCTCAGGGATCTCAGTACCTTGTTCAGTACAAAGGAGAGTGAGAAATGCAACATGGGTCTTTTTTCTGTGTTTATATTGACAGACTCAGCCCTATGATAATTTTTAAAAGCATAACCAATACCAAACTAGACATTCTTCCACCCCTTGTTGCAAGAAATAATCACTTCATACGCTATTGATTCCATTCATTTCCATTTCCACCCTTGCACGTCCTTTTTTCTCAAATCAAATCCATTTCAAAATACATTTATTTGCTTGTGTTGCATCATACCAATGTGTTGCATTCCTTTTTTCATTAAATCCACCTCTCTCATTGAAATTTTCATTTCTTGCATTTAATTCTAAGCATATAACTTACAAATCATAAATTCATACCATTTACATTCCCATTCATTCTCATGCCCACCATCTGATATCCTTGCCTCCCATGTCAAATACTTTTTATAACTTATTCATATACCTTATTTGTATCTCATCATTCTCTCAATTCTCTCTCTTTCTTCCACTCACATAAGTCATTCTTCTTTTTAACACTCACATATCTTTATCTATCTACACCTCAAATATACCTTCATCCATCACAACAAAACTCACACCATACCAAACAAAGAAAAAGATGAAGAAAATATCAAGGTTATGCAAATAAACACTAAGGGCTTCAAAAATAACACTCATAACATAGAATTGTATTCAAGAGTTATTTTCAAAATGTCTTTTCTAAACCTTGTTTATTACAGATCCCTAAAAGCACATATAACAGTTTCTTCAACCCTATAATGTGTAATCAGATTTAATAAATATTTACATGTTTCCATGCATTCAAATGCATCATTAGGTATCCTTTATACACTTGTTCAAAAAACAATATTTTATATGTTTCAAATGCAAACTGTTCCTAACATTTCTTGCTTTATGCACACATGCATTTTTAGACTGTTCTCTATGTACCAAATTACATGGACACATCTATACATCCATGCATACATAAATGTTTACATGGATCCATATATTTATGAATTCCTTCGATATATGCATTGCTGATATATAGTTTGTTTTCCCTGTTTTCCTTTCACATGCTACTGCAAATGCTACTTGAGCCTCAATGTGCTTTCATAGATTTGTATGTCTACTTGATTTTACTGTTTTCCATTCAAATTTCTCGTTCACATGTCATGTATGCTTTTCACTCTTCTTTGCATTGTGTGCACATGGATACATGTATACATGCTTGCATGTATACATAGATGCCTCAAGCATTATTACAAATGTTTAAGATTATTTGCATTCAATACTTGAAACAAAATAATAATACTTTTTTGCTTCCTGGGTAAGATCATAAAGGAATGTGTTACTGTAAATGTAAACATGCACCCATGTAAAGGTACTAGTATTCATTGGTGTTTCTTTTTTGACTCTTGTATCCTTAAAAATCATTGTATTTTTATATCTATTCTTCTCTTCTCACATTTCAAGGAAGCTCAAGGATCTTGGAACTTTGTTTAGTCCAAAGGAGAGTGAGAAATGGGACATCAGTCTTTCTTTTGTATTTGTATTGAGACACTCAGCCCTATGATGATTTTAAAAAGCATAACCAATAACAAAATAGACATTCTTCCACCCTTTCTTGGAACAAAAGTTCACTTCATACCCTATCGAATCCACTCATTTCCATTTTCACCCATGCACATCGTTTCTTCTCAAATCAAATACATTTCAAAATCCATTTATATGCTTCTCTTGCATCACACCAATCTCTTGCATTCCTTTTTTCTCTCAATCCAGCTCACTCATTCAAATTTTTATATCTTGCATTTAATTTTAAGCGTTAAACTCGAAAATGATAAATTCATATCATTTACATTCCATTCATTCTTACATCCAATTTCACATATCCTTGCTTCGCATATCTAATACTTTCCATAAGGCATTCATATACCTTACTTGCATCTCATCATTCTCTCAATTCTTCCTCTTTGTTGCACTTATATCACTCATTCTTCTTTACCACCCTTACATATCTTTATCTATCTATAGCTCAAACATACCTTCATCCATTAGAACAAAATTCACACCATACCAAAGGAAAAAATAAAGAAAATATCAAGGTTATGCAATTAAACACCGAGGGCTTTGAAAATAACTATCACAACATAGAGCTATATTCAATACTTCCTTTCAAAACATTTTTTTCTATTCTTTTCAAAACGTCTTTTCCAAATCCTATTTCTTACAGATTCCTAAAAGCACATATGAAAATTCCTCAAAGCCTATAATGTATATTCAGATCTCACAAATATTTACATGTGTCCATGCATCCAAATGCATTGTTAGATATACTTTATACACTTGTTCCACAAACACTAATGTATTGCTGTTTTGTTTCAGTCACTAATGTTTTTAAAGTTCCTATTTAAGATGCAAATTGTTTCTAACATTTCTAACTTTATGGACGCAGGCATATATAGATTCTTCTTAACATAACAAGTTACATGGACACATGTACACATTTGTGCATGCATATCTCTTTACATGGATCCATATTTTAATGCTTTCCTTCCATATATGCATTCATACTAACTAGTTTATTTCTCTTGTTTTCTTTCATTTAATACTGCATATGCAACTTCAGTCTCATCACACTTTCAGGCTTGCTCAGGTGCCAAAGATGCTTTTCACTCTTCTATGCATTGTGTGCACATCGATAAATGTATACATGCATCCATGTATACTTCAATGCTTCAAGCATTGTTACGAATGTTCCTCTCTCAATAATTTGGATGCAAAGTGCTACAAACATGTAAATTATTTTACTGTACCTACATTTTATCTTACCCAATAAGATTCTATATATCTTTTCAAATTATTTTTTGTTTAAAATATATACACAAAAAAATATTCATTTGTATTACATTAACAACATTCAAATCTAATTTATAATAAAATCAATACCTTTGTACTGTTTAATCTATGAATTTATCGTAATATTTATTCCACTTATTACATTTTAATAACTTAAATTATTACATTTTATTTTATATATACACAAATTTAATCTTAGGTAGTGAGGTTCTTTATTATATTTTTGCAAATTACTTATTCTTTATTATATAAACACAAATTTTTATTCATATAACATAAAAAATATTAAAACCTTATTTATAATAAAATCAATAGCTTTCTAGTCATTCATCTAACAATTTATTGTAATATAATTACATCGTTCTATACACAAAAATATCTTATCATATTACATAGATAGGATTTAAATCTTACACCTATCAATCTTCCAAAAAAAAATTGACTAATCTTACAAAAGTTTTTGCTCATATGAGCTACCCCTATCAATCTTCCACCTAACACTACTGTTTCTATTAGCACTTACATATTGTGATATGATAAACTAAAATAACTCTATTGTATTAATTAATATAGCATGTGTTTTACAACAGTACACTAGAAACATAATTTTATTTTCAAATAGACATACAAGAAAACAAAAGAAATATGGTAAATTTTGTTTCACCATGCATATAAATATGGGCCATGTAAAGAATGCATTTCCCTATTTTGCCCGTACACATGTTTTCTTGTAAATAGTTGCAAATGATATTTGATCTTTAAAAATATCTCTACATCAAAAATTTGTTCCATTTAAAATGACTAATGAATTTTCCGATCAAAAGGTTTTCTAAAAAATAAAAATTAAAAAACATTGCACTAGTCATAAATAGTTTATTTCTCTTGCTTTCTTTCATTTAATACTGTTAATGCGAACTAAGTCTCCTCCTACTTTAAGACTCGTTCACATGCTGACTATGCATCTCACTCTTCTATGCATTTATGTCTCAAGCATTATTACAAATGTTTCTGATTGTTTCCATTCAATAGTCAATTCAATTTAATAATGCATTCTTGCTTCCTCATTAAGATCATAAAGAATCTTCCTTCTCACAAATCTATACATACAGACACAAAAAAAAAAAGTATTCATCGGCATATCTATAAAAAAGTCCATGTATACATGGTACCCATAAATAAAATTTCCCATTCATCCATCCACACGTGTTCCCTATTCACATGTCCCTATGGACCACATTGCCCATGCACCCTAAAAATTCCATGCATTACTGCACTACTAAAAATTACTTCAAACTTCTCTAGCTATTTTTAATACATTTATATTCCTATTTGCTATCTAAAAACTTTTCCTAACTCATAGCTACATGCCTTTTACCTCTCGGTAGGAACTCGACGCTTGCGTCACTTGTTTAAATATATATTTTAAAAAAAAAAAATTTATATTCCTACTAATTAAAATAACTCCCAATTATTTAAAATATATAATATATATAATATAAAATAGAACTAATAAAAAAAATAAAATTAAAATTTTAAAAAATGAATTATTGTTGGCCCCATGGGCCCCCAAAGGGAGAGGGGACGCTGTCAGGGTGCGGGGGTGGCACTGTACACGGCACCTGCCATAATCGGCATGGCTGTGTGCAGCCATGGCTGCCCCTCCTCCCCACCACCATCAATATATATATATATATATATATATATATATATATATATATATATATATATATATATATATATATATATATATATGTATTTTTAAATAAAACAAGATCCTTTGAGTTTTAGGGTTTTTCAAAACAAATTTATGGAAATTTAATTTTATTTAAAAGAGAAAATCCCAAGCATACTTCATATAAATATATATATATATATATATATATAATTTCATTGTTTTATAGTCAATTTGAGCATATTTTCTATAGAAAATTTGCAATAAAACTAATTTTCAAACTTAGTTTACTAATTTCATTTTTTTTTCTTTCCATTTTTATATTGTTAAAATTGAAAATTTATGTTGCAATTTTTTTTTGTTTTTCTACAAAAATCTAAATTTCTTCAAGATTTCAACAAGGTTTTTAAAAATGTTTGCAACAAGTTTTCAAAACTGAAAACTACGTTTTCAAAACAATAAGAAAAGAAACAAGAACTTGTTTGAAGCTTTAAGGAGAATCTAGTGTTGAGTTGAAATTCCAATTCTTCCAAAACCTTTTCAAATCTTCACTCCAATCCCAAGTGCATCCATAGTAAGAGAAAATCCTTTTCTTTCTTCCTCACAGCCAAATTTTCAATATTGCATAAACCAAAACATGAAGAACTTCCTTTTCTTTTAACAACAATATATTTACTTTTAAAATGAAATATATTCCCCCAAATTTAGTCAACCTTCCCCAAAATATCCCATCCACCTTAGTTATTACTCCTCTATCCATTTTTGGAGATATTTTGCCTTTTTGAAAAAAAAAAAAAACAAATTTCTTTTCAACATGACTTTATTATTTATTTATTTATTAAATTCTATTTCAAACAATTTTAAAACATTTTCCAAAAAAATTTTGTTTCTTCAAAAAAAACTTTAACATCTTTAAAATTTTCATTTCAAAAAGAATTTAACCATTATAATTTCCAAAATGAATAACTTGATTTAATTCCACACAATTAATTTAAATAATCAATCAAATAAATCTAATTATCCAAGATTAGATTATTTTATTAATTAAATTAAATTAATTAATAAATTAAGTAACATTTCTAACACTACAACTAGATTTATTTAATAAACAACTTAAATACCAAAAAGCCATTTATTTACCTTTTTCAACATGAAATTAAATAAATCGAGGAGAGATAAACAACAAAGAAGCAACTTAACCCAACTAAAACCCAACGACACATTATGACTAGGGTGATGACTTGGCATGAAAAACCTAGCTACTATCTCCAAATCGAAAACTGTTGGCAAATGGACATGCTCAAACCTGTGAAATCAAGTGGAGTTGATGTCCTGTACCTATCAACCGATGAACAAAGAGTATATCAAACATGCATATATATAATATAATAAAACACACTATGAAGAGGAAATCTCAGAATCATAGGGCGCTCGCAAGCGAGTGGTACAATCTCATCCCCTTCACCAATACAAAATTACTAATTGACGAATCTAACATCAATAATATACTCAAAAGTATAAAGCATCATTAATTAAATATCTGATAAGCTAATTCAAAGCATGCCATAATGATAACATCAGAGCAAAATACCATCACATCAAAATATAACATTTACATCGCTTTACAGTTTATGATCAAATAGTAACCAAGTACCATAGTCAAAGTAATAACAAAACAAAGCATAACAAAGAAAACACTATCTGATCAAAAGAGCCAAAATGGAGGGGTGCTTCAAAGAAAAATTTAAAAGAACTTCATATTCAAATTCCCAATTAGAAAAATTAAAGATAAAAATGCATGGTTGTTATCACATGTTGATAAATAATCTACTCCAAACCTATTAATGATGTTTTCTTTTATAAAATTAATCATAATTTAAATTGTGCATAATTTGTTCCATGATTCTTCCCTCTATTTGATATATAATATTTTATCATAGTTAATGATACGAATCAGGGAGGAAATCAACCATTGATCACAATTCCAACTAATTTCAACAACCCTTCAATCACCAAAACCCTAACTAAGGCGATTCTTCATACAACCTCTTAGTTTCCCTTGTAGGTCTATAGACCTAGTTTATTGAACATATCTTGTAGAATACTTCACAAACCCACAAAACAAATGGCATTCCTGATACCCATTAAGCATTTTCAAAACATATTACAAAACCTCATATGGTTCCTTTGGAACATACTCTCCAAATTGATGTTGCTACACTGGCCTCCTAGGCCAATTAGGCCACTTTTATAAAGCATCACCCACTCAATAACTCTCTCAACTAAAAAAATCAATTGAAAGGTCTCAACCAGACTAAAAACAACCAAAATCCACAACTTTTGTTAGAAGAAACACTTCCCAAATCATCTTAGCACAAAACCCTCATTTTATCCATTTTCAAGGGGGTTTATTGAAAATCCACACTCCCAATCTCTTTTCACCTTAACAACACCTAAAACCCTTCACAACAGGTCTGCACATGCTCCAAAAACCTTCACACAACCTTTACCTATGCATTTAATGCAAAATTCAACTTGGAGCCATCATTTTAAAGTCAAATTTCATGGAAAAACACTTAGGGAAACAGTCAAAATCCACCAAAACACCTTCCCTACTCTTGAAACCACCATTAACCTCTAAAAATATCCTAAGGAACCCATTCCACCAAGTTATAGAAAAATCCAATGGTGGAATGGGTGATAATTACATTTTATTTTCTCTCAAACCCTTATAACAAGGTTTTTAGACAGATTTCAGAAAATCGCTTGTAATTCACACAAATCTCAATGGAAAAAAATGAGATGAATTGCAAATGAAAAAGGATTCAAAACTCCCTCTATTCCAATCAAAAAACTAAACAGCTACATGCCATACAAAGCCTTTTTAATGACTACAGCAGCAAATTCCTTATGAAAATGTAGGGAAATCAATATTCTTTATTGCATCAAATCACCAAAATCCCATCAAAAACATCTTCTTTGAGTCTTTTAAGCATATTTAAACTTGACACCACAAAATAAAACCAACTCAACTAACTTTTTAACCACCCAACCGTTGGTATTCCAACTTTGTGCATTTTTGCACTTTTGACAACATTTCATTTTTACAACTTTTGCAAGTTTTACCATATTTTCCCAATGAACCTCTAATGACTCAAACTACATCACCCATGGTCTATTATGACCTCATTTAAATTAAAAAATAAAAACACACCTAAAACCTATCATTAGACCTCACTTGACCACATTTGCACAAATTGAACTTGGTGCCCTTGCACCAGTTAAAACATACTTGTGGTCAAAATATGAGGGTGGATTTATATATCTAATATAATATAGTTTTTATTTTGAAAAGGTATGCATCTCCATAATAAGCTGCAATGGCTGAGCAAGATTCCTTCCTTTAGTGGAATAAATTTGACAAGTATGGAAATATTCCATGTGATGCAAGTTATCCCTAAAATTTTAGGCCAACAACATCCCACTGTGAGGATCTAATGAATAGTATACAAATGAGATTTGTGAGTTGTATCAAAATTTTAATGGAATTCTTTTAGGATTTTATCTACTTCAACATGATCTAAGCACCTAAAATAAATTTCTTCATGTTTCTTTCTAAAAATAAATCCTCCTTCGATCATTTAACTATAATATATTCTTTCAGGAGCCTTAAATTTAAATAGCACTTGTTAATTATTAAATACTAGATAATTCCTAAATACTAGTCATCTTTGAAATTTATTTTACTACATATTGATGACTAGTCATCTTGGGATCAATCTATTCTATGGTTTTTATAACACTTAACCTCTTACTAAATTCGTTGGGGTAATCTCTAAATAAAATTATTTTTGAATTGTGATCAATTTAGATCTCTTATTTACCTAGGCTCAATTTTCATCAATATAATTTTAACTATCAAGTCAAGCATCATTACTATCACTTGGCTTCTCAAAATATAATTCTTGAATTTATTTATAGATTTAACTAAAGAAAGTGATTGTTTCTATCTATTTAGATATCTCAAATCTACATCTTTGAAGGGCGAGATCATGAAAGCTATAGGTTTTTCTTCTTTTTTCTTATTTTTTGAGTTAGAATGGTTGCACATGTGTTTTGAATCAAAGGAATAATGTATTTAAGAAAATAATAAATGTAGAATGGTCTAGTATATTCTATAGTAGACAAAATAGGAGCATTGGAAATTAATTTCTTGATATTCTCAAAGGAAAATTTATCTATGGGCATCCATTCTATATTTTCTTCCTTCTTCATCATTGTACTCAATGTTTTATTAATTTCAGCAAAACCAATAATTAATTTGTAGAAAATTTTATCTTATCAAAATAATATTTTTTCTCTTTCTTTATTTTTTTTATTATTGGATATTTATGATTGGATTGATTCTATTCAAATAAATAGATATCCCATTTTTAGAGATAACATCACTAGGTAACTTCCCTTCTATAATGTAAAAAATACACTTCTTAGAGTTAAGGGATATGACATGTTATTGGAATTTACATAGCTCTTTCCTTAAATCTTCAATGTGATCTCCTTTATTCATTAAAAAAAAACTATTAAACAATCCATGTATATTAATATAGATTTTTCAATCAAGTCATCGAATGTTATATTCATATCTCTTTGAAAGTTTGTTTCAATACTTAATAGTTCAAATAATATCCTTCTATAAGAAAATGTCCTCCCTTAGTGTTGAAAATTGTTTTTAGTCTATCTTCTTGATCAAACATTACTTGATTATATATCCAAAAATACATCAAAAAAGGACATCATTTGCTAATAATTAACAATTTATAACACCTCGTCTAATGAAGAAAAAAGATAGTTGTCCTTTTCAAATGCTTTCTTTAAATTTATAAAATCAACACATATGTTATATCACCATTTTTTTCTTCATAAAATCCAAATTTGGAACAAAGGTGGAGTGTCTGATTGGAAACTAATTTTATTATATAACAATTTCTTCACTTCCTAAAATATTAAATGCTCTATAAGTGTATTGATTTGCATTTTATTTCTTCTAGAGTGCAAACTTTACCAATTATAACATTTTAGATTCACCTTCATCTGCTAGGTTAAAGGGTTCATATTTTCCTCCATCTATTTTTGGGAAGATCCTTTTTGTTTCTTAATTTATCAATATAAAATAATCTTTCTAGTTTAATCATTCTCTTGGGAATTATAGTATTTTTCAAGTTAATAATAATTTCTTTTGTTAACTCGAACTCTTATTTTTCTTCTTAATCAATAACTTGGGCTTCAAATACACCAATATTTATGATCAAGTCTAAAATATGATGGTCATCCTCAAAAAAATTAATATTTACTATATTATCTTAAATTGATGGAGTTTAAACTATTTCAATTTAAAATATCTTCAAATCTAACATGATTAATGATTCTAATGTGTTAGCTTCAATAACTAGTGCATTAGCTCTATGGTTGAATTTACTAGGTATGTTGGATATTGAAAGCATCAAACTTTAAAACTAATCTAGGACATGATGTTTACAATTAGATAACTTATTATAGTGGTAAACATATTATTTTCTAAATTATTTTGCCACATGTTTTGAATCTCCTTGAATTTTTAGCATCTTGAATATAGTTTTCAATCCAAATAATAAACTATGAACCAAAGCTTCATATTCTACAACATTATTTGTATAATGAAAATGTAATTTATGTGTTACAATGAAAAATATACCTTGGGGATTAATTAGTTTAATTCCAATTCTAACTCATTTCTTAGACTTTGATCCATCAAACTTTAAAGTCCAAATTTGGTTGTTTTCTCCAATTGGAATTTTGATTCTTGAAATATTTGGAGACACACTCCAATAGGTTTTTCTATTTCTTATTTTTCCACTAAAGTTACTACTTCATGTTTCTCTTCTTTTATTTAGACACTTTGAATGAAATAATTAGATTATTTTGGTTGTATAATTTCTTCAATTATATTCTTAACAAGAACATGCTCTAATTTAGTATTCTTCTAATATTCTAAATAATGAATTTTATTTTATTGATTGATAGTTGTGAGGCATAAGGAACAATTATGAACTCTATACTGACCAAATTATACATTAGAGTAAGAAAATTCTTCATTCTTGGTCCCTATCAATTCTGATTTGATTTTGAATCCATCTCTAGGGAAACCACATGTGATAAAATTCAGTAGCGATGTATCTATTTAATGCTTTCGACCAATATTTGCTCAATAAAATTCCATAAGCTTCAAGTGTATCAACTACTTGAATGCCAATATAATGTTGCACCCAAGACTAGATGCTTATTGTATGTGCATATAGGTTAGCTATCCAATCACATTACATATCCTTAGAAATTTGCAAGTTCTCTTATACATCTTTATGTATACTATACTTTTGGAAAAATTTCTCGGGATTATTTGGTTAGTCATTATATACAATGAAGTGAATTGGAGAACCTACATTAAAGAAATCCATCAATTTTTTTGGAAAAATAAATAGATCTTTTTCTTGAAATTGACCAAATAAAATTTCTTTACTTAAGAGATTCAAAAATAATTCAAATAAATGGAGAACTATGTAAAGAACTAAATTACAATTAAATCTATCCCTCCTTCTACCACCACTTTTATTGAGGTGGTTTGTATACACAAAAAACATAGATAAAATATTAAAAATGAAATCTTGTCTCTCTTAAAAGAATTTAAATTTTTAGATGGAATTTATCACTCCAAGGCTTTGATATTCAAGTCTTGACATGCTAATTTTCACTTAGATATTGTTGTAGGTCAATTTCACAAAGTCAATTAGAATTTTTTTTTTTTTTTGGAACTAATGATGGATTAATGTACTAGATATTGTTGGAAGTTTGGGGAGATTTCTAGAAGTTGGAAACATAAGCATGTGGAACAAACAAAGGTATATAATGTTGTGTTGTTGTGTTGTCATTGATGTCAACATTATAAATTATGCTAATATTTTAGTTGTAGAACATTTTGATTAGTTCTAACATATTTTTGAGTTGTTGAGGAAGATATCTTTGCAAGATGGTTTGATCTGGAAAAGTAAGTTGTGTGTGAAATTAACTAAGTGTCAATTTAGCTAATTCCAAGTAACAAAGCATATGTTTTTTGGTCGAAACCACTTCACAAATGAAGGTATCACTCATCACTTCTAGCATCAGTTTACTAGATGTTAGATGTATCTAATTCCAATATTTCATCATGTTTTAACAAGTGGTTTGATAGATATGAGTAATAGAGGTTGGCCTAGAAAATTACAATTATTCTCTATGCAATGCATTTGTGTGGGAGATTCAGATGTCTTCATAAATAAATTTTTGGTTTTGCACATTTGAGGATAAGTTTCTAGATGGTAGTATAGTATGAATACTAGTTGGCATTAATTTTTGAGTTCTGTGTGTTGATATGTGGATACACAAATGAAGGATTTTCTTATGTCATGCCGACCTAACAAGTTTGAAGGTATGCAAAGGATAAATATGTGTTGAAGTCTTATGTGGGATCTAATATAGGTCCATGCCAACGTATTTTAAGTTGTGAGTTTTGGAATCTTGGCATGAGATATGTATGAAATTTTTGGAGCCAAAAAGTCATATTTTGAGTGTTACATATAATTAGGCTAACCTAATTGACGTTAGAGTTGATGTAGATGTATATGTTAGATCCTTTTAGTGTTTGCATGTATGGTATGAATATATGATGTGTGATGTGAATATTATTAGAGCAATGTGAAGTTAAGTTATGAATGTTGAGTTGAGGATCAAAGTTGTGTGAATTCAGAACAAAGTAGAGTGTTGAAATTGAATCAGATGAAGTGTGAAAATTTAGTTTATTGAGCTTCATTGGA
Source organism: Sequoia sempervirens (assembly GCA_007258455.2). Taxonomy (NCBI): domain Eukaryota; kingdom Viridiplantae; phylum Streptophyta; class Pinopsida; order Cupressales; family Cupressaceae; genus Sequoia; species Sequoia sempervirens. Next base: position 339,629,895 of record VDFB02075321.1, on the reverse strand, counting down.
ATTGTATTTCATGCATAATAAAGATGCAATTATAATAGTTCAAAATAGGTTGTGAGCCACCATCTCTCTTCTATATTTTTCTCTATAGACAGTGAACCCACTTGGACATTGAGTCCACTTGTAGTGAGCACTTCTATAAATATACTATAATCAATTATAATATATTGTGATCTAATCCTCATTGTGGTTTCTCCCATTTTGGGTTTTCCACATAAAGATCTTGGTGTTCATGTGTTATGTGGTGTTAATATTTCATGATTTCTTTCTTTATTACAGTTGAATATGCTTTGGTGATTGTATGTTTAATGTTTGAATGGTTTGAGAGAATACTGATTCAGCCTCCTCTCTTAGTATTTTCAATAATTTCTATAAAAGCTTAGTTCTTTGGAATGAGCTTAACTACTTTGGGAAGGTCTTGGAGGTTAAACACATGGCTGATAGAAAATTTCCTACTCCTCTGGAAGAGATTCCTATAGTTGGAATCATAGAAAAAGATTTCATGCTTGAAAAGATGGAGAACTCAAAGTTACCCTTGAAGATATTGAAAAGATTGAAGATGAAAACATAGATCTGAAAGAAAATATCAAAGAAGCAAATTAATGCATGAAAAAATTGAGAGAGAAAATCAAGAAGTTTAGAGAAAGGTATAAGGAATTCAATGAGAAATTGAAGCAAGCAAATGAATCCATCACTAGTCTGAAAGTGCAAGTTGAAGAAAAGAAAAGAATTGAAGAATGCTTGAATGCAATGGTGAAAAGAAAATTAGATGAATGTACAATGCTTGAACAAGAAGTGGTAAATCTGAGATTAGATTTGGATAAAGCAAGAAGTCATGAAGAAAAATTCAAAATGAGTGCTACAAAGCTTAATGAGATGATTATAGATTAGAAAGGCTTTAAAGAAAAAGGTGGATTAGGGTTTGAAATAGGAGAAAATTCAAAGTTAGATCAAATATCAAATACTAAAAATAATATTGAAGATAAGAAGAACAATGGAAAGATCCAAAATCAAAGAAATGAAGCAAGAAGACCATCGGTAAAACAACCAAATGTATAAATTTACCCATATTTCAATGTTTTTTTATTCTTGTAATAGATTTGGACATAAGGCAATGGAATCTAGAAGTAGAATGAATCAAAATGTTCCATCCTTTTTTGGTCAATGTTTTACATGCAATAGATTTGGAGATAAAGCTAGTGAATGCATAAGTCAAATGATGAATGACTATAACAATAGTAGAATGATTCAATCTTTCAATGGATACTAATATACATGCTATGGATTTGGGTATAAAGCTAATAAATGTAGATATAGAATTAATGGAAGGAATATTATTCATAAGAATTTTGTATGCTATAATTGCAACAAACCTTGACATAATGCTAAATATTGCATATATAGAAATATAAGGAAAAAAAATATGGTAAAGATGAATGAACTAGGAAAAAATGTGGATCCAATAGAAAAAAGAAGGAAATGGAAAATATTTGGAGAAAGAAGGAAGAGGAAAAGGTCAAGGAAGAATCTATGCCATCCTCCAGTGCAGATGTTTCCTCTAGAACTAAGCCAAGAGTAATGGCTTAGGAGAAGTTTTAATGGAAACATTTTTTCCCCCACTAGAGAAGAGGTGTTGATGCCTCAACACAAATATATATGATGTAGAACAAAATGCTTGATCTATTGGTTAATATTGTGGAAGAAAATATGATGATGTGGAAGTTTGTAGAGCTTTAGAAGTTGACTATGCACATAGATGAAGGGATGGAAAATTTATTGTCTGAAGCATTCAATATAAAATTAGGTCAAATCAAAGGATTATAAGTGATTTCACTAAAGAAAATTCATTTCGAAAAGGAATTCGAGAAGGAATAGAGTGACAAGGAAAGAATTCAAAATGTTAAGTGTGAATTGAGATTCAATGCATTGAAACCCTAGTTTGGTGAGCAAATAAAAAGGTATTTACAAATCTTGCTTAACCTAGTTTCAAAGAACTTTGTTGGAAAATTAGTTTAAATCTATTTTGCAATGGCTATGGTGGAGCCTCTAAGTTTTGAAATTTTTTGTGTTGGCTCCCTACCTTGTCATTATCCTATGTGTTTATACCCTAGGGTAGGGTTTAGGGTTTTGGTTCAAAAGCCCTCTCTTCAAATTTCATAAGTATTTTTCCCTTGGCATTCTATTCCTTCATTGACTTGCTATACTCGGTTGCAGGTCACTTGAGTCATGACTTAGGCTATCAAAAACATATTGTCACCAGCCCCTTAGTCTAGGTTTTTCAATCATCAAATCTTAGACCAACGCTTTAACATTTCCTAAGTTGAGCAAAAAATTTCTCGCTAAAATGATTTAAGCCTTAAGTCATTAATTCCAAGGGTCTTGGTCCCGTCAACCTAGTCGGTCCCCTTTCTTTAGGACTAACTTTTTTTGTATGTACATATTTTCCAATGGTTGGATTCATGGATTTAATCCTAGCCATTCCTGCTACCCCCACATGAATAAAATAATACTTTCCAAAAAGCAACGGGGTTAGCAAGCTGAAGACATGTGTATTGTTGTAGGTGTGGGACCCGGTCTCCACTAACATACCCGACACCATAAGCTTTTAAGCTGATGACTAAGCTATTATTAAGATTAAATATCAACCATTTCCCACTAACCCCACAAGAATAAAATAATGTTTTATGAAAATAAGTAGGGCTAGAACGTGACTACCACGTGGATTATCCCATCGCTTGGAAAGAAGGTGGAGCCCTCAAACTGAATGAGTCAACATTCTAGGTGGAAAAATATTATTTGTGTGGGATTGGTGAGCAAAGGTAACAAAAATTCAAACATTGTTGACTCAATCTGAGTCATCCAACGTGCCATCTCATAAAGTGATTAATGGCTGACATTCAAAATTGAAGAAGTGGCTATGGGAGCCATTTTGCTTCATGTGAGCGAGCAGTAATGGAAAAAATGACATCTAGACCTACCCAAATCTGATTTAAAAGGCACATAAAAGATTTCTTTTTGCATAATTGAAGATTGCAAATGAGTTTTAAAGCATCTAGGAGATCAAAGTAAATGTACCAAATTTCAAGACAATCAAAATTAGGGTTAGTTGACAAGCAACATTTTATCAAGGATGTTGATGTTCCATACACAAGGTGTCAAGTGTTCCAAAAGTCATTTGGGAATAGAAATTGTGGAGTTGTCATTTGTAACACCTAGAGTTTGGATATGGGGAATTTATTTGTGCCCAATGTATACATGGATGTGATTTACCAAAAGACATAGCTATGAGATCTGATCCTATCTCAAGTGTGATCAGGGCATATGATCATGTAGAAATGGTTAAGATAACCAAAGAGGAAATTACAAAAAAAATCAAGTTGCATGAATGGAGTCAAGATATTATTTTCATTTACCTTGACACTTTCACAAAAGAATATGAGAACACAAAGGTTGTATTTAGGTTAACAATGTTGCCCATGCATATTACAAGTACTAGGGTTGGGAAATCTAGGAAACAGATAAAAAATAGCAAGGATGAAAAGGACCCTTTCCTCATGAAGTACTTTCCTAATTACTTTAAGAAAATAGTTTATTCCTTGTGCCAAATTATTGGTTTTTATCCACCATCCACCATGCCAAGGGGTTGCATGTATATGGTTGCACATTATCAACACCCAAAATATAATGTAGTATATGACTATGCCACATATCTAATAGAATAGATGCATCAGGATCTATCTGCACTAAAGGGATGAAAGGATTGGGTGAGGTTCTAGTGTTATTATCTCCTAATGCACATGTTTCTATACAAGGGAGAGATGAGTTTTGGTGAAGACATGACACTCAAGAAGGTAGAGGAGGATGTTGATCTTCTTGTCTAGTGTTGGACTTATATTTTGGACAAGGATGATATGAATTTTTATCATGTTGTTTTCCACAATGTCTTTTCCTCCAAGTTGAGAAGGTTTTTGGTTTATGATCCACTAAGAATTCCTGAGGAGATACATTATTTTTTGAGGCCCTTGGGAAGGAGGCCTGATTTGAAATTGAATCACAATTGGGTGGAAATAGTTCCATACCCCAGTATAAAAATGTTCAAATTTTATGGTACAAATGTGAATCCACATGCTCTTCTAATACATGTGCCACTAAGGATTGGTTTTATTGAAATTATGAGGAAATTGGGAGGAGCATAAATGGTACATTTACTAGAGCAACTAAAGAAAGGCTCATTCTTTCTAGAGTGGACAATTTTTGTAGATTTTGTGATGGCTAAGAGAGGATGGAAAGACTTGGAGAAAGTTATTACACCATACAAGTTGAAAACTATGTGCCCAAGGAACCATGACCTTGAAGGTTCCATTGCTACTTAGAAAACAAAGAATAGAAGTGGCTCCTTCATCCATAATTTTTATTGTCCTGAAGATGTAATTAGGAACATTTTTTATTTTCAAGTCTAGGATGAAAGAAATGAAATGTATCTCACCTTCAACAAAATGGTGGATGATGTTAAAAATTCAGATCCCAACAATGAACCTCTAGCCAATATTAAGGGTGAGTTAAATATAATTATGTATGTAGTCGACAATTTTGAGAGTAGACTGGGTGTTTTGAGGAACACACAATAACTGATAAGGGGAAGGCCATGGCCATTGAAGAAGATCCAACAAAAACATTGGAGGAGAGACCCTCTTATCAACCACCACAAAAAGTTAGGGTGTACTCTAGGAAGAAAGAAATGATAAAGAAGCAACAAACACTTCCAATCCCTACTGCATCAGAGGGGTTAAGAGCATCTTCTCCTATGAGGTCAACACCATCTCTTCCCAAACAAGTTCCCCCTATCATAATTGGCATTGATTCACCTCAAAGAGGTCCATCTCCATCTTATTAGCCACCACCCAAGACGCAGAGGATTGAGGTTGGTGGGGTAGTTGATTACCTTGGGTCAAAAGAAGATGATATCTTGGTTACACCAGAAGAGATACAACAAGGAAAGCATTATTCCCCAAGGGAGGTTGCATTAAGAATAGAAGAGAGCAACCTCTGGTTAGCAAAGACAAATTTCAGTGGCTTGGGAAATTCTAATGATCCAAGGCACAAGGCTTGCAAGTCATTTTTGGAAGATAATTCTTTTGTGGAAACTAAAGCATTCAAGGATTATGTATACAGAGCTAATGCTCAAGAATATGCTAAAAATGTTGCAAAGGAGAGGAGTTTTCATCCAAAACTTCTAGAGGAAGTTGTGCAAGCTAATGTGAGGAAGATAATGAGGAAACAATTCCAAAATATCACACCTAAAGAAGGAAGAGATTTAGTGCATAAAAGTGGGGTATTATTGATACCTGAATGGGATAGTGTAGATGCAATTGTGTTAGACACAATAAGAAGGCATGAAAAACCCTTGTTCCAAACAAAGGAAGAAGCCAAATGAGCATTGTGGGGATCGACCTTTAGTGAATAATGGGATGCCTTGGCCCTCTGGTCACTATCTCTAGGGTCTAGAGATCCAAAAGTTGTAGAACCAACCGACTTCAAGAGGTGGCTGATTATCAAAAGAGTCTCTGACACTCCAACATTGAAATCAACAAAAATGGTAGTTAATGTTCTAAATTCACTAAGGAAATAATGGAGAATGTCACTACAAAGAGAGACATGTACACAAGTAAACATAATGAGATCATTGATGAGTATAACTGTAACGCCCTGTCATGCGAACCCCAAAGGACAATTAAACAATAATCACTACACATTTTTTTTTTTAAAGTAAACATAACATACATGTAATACATATTAAGTCATGACATGAAATTCATTTAAGTAGAATTCACTAACACATACATCCCTTGGGGTACACGAGGAGTCATTACGAGACTTAGATCCACACAATGACAATAAAGAATAAAAGCCAAAGATATAATCCATAACAAAATAAACATTAACAAATGTAACACATACATGATAATCATTGATAAGAACCCATCAGTGTACACAAATATAACATATACAAGATTAACTCAACACATTGAATAACAATTGCCATGGCCAATATCCACAGAAGGTTTAATGTTACATTACAATACAATGTTCAAGAGGTACAATGATACAAAAGTGTTTCCAATCATGAACGGAAACCATACAACAAGATAACATGATACAAATGACCAGATGAATACAAAGTATCATAACTGGCTCCAAAACAAATACAACTCTGGAGTCGCTGCAACAACACCAATCCGCACCTCTCGTTCCTTGACTGGGGACCCAATGGGGTGCTTAGCACGTTCCACCCGACCATGTGGGTCCAAAGAACCACCCCCCGTGCTAAGGAGCTGACAAGAAAGAGTCTTCAACCAAGAACATCCAAACACGGAACCACAAGACTCAACAACATACAAAAGTATCATAAAACTCAAG
>VDFB02075321.1:339571919-339623381 GCA_007258455.2 Sequoia sempervirens | reverse complement strand
CAAAGTGTTTTAAAGTGTTGTAACAAACTTTCACACTTTCTAGGATTTTCATGTTAATAATTTGGCTTTCTTATGCTTTAATTGGCCCCATTTTGCATCTACAAGCCTTACTTATGAGTATTTTTGAGAATAAACTTGAAAAACATCATTTAAAACATTTAAATCCCAAAACCCACCTCAAATTCCTAAGGTGGGATCCATTTTCCTAGAGTGGTGTGAATGAGTCCCCTTTGGTTTAAAATTCAAAATTAATTCAAATTTCTAGTAGGTTTTTATTTTCTAAGATCTAAGGTTGGCCTGTGATGATTTATTTTTGGGAATTATTGCATTATTAAGTATAAATATAAGGTTGTTCTACAAATTCCCCCAATCAATCTATGAAACATTCTAAGCATTTCAAGCATTTTCAAGTCGACATTCATTAGAGCCATTACTTGCATGTTTACAACATTCTACTTCAAGGGTTTGGTGAGTTGAAGAATTATTTCTTGTTCATTCATAATTCTCTTTCCATATTTCATTTCATTTCAAGGGTTTAATTGCCAACATGGGGTTTGACCAAGGAAAACCCCTATTCACTAACCCCACAACAATTTTCCCCTCTTTGCATGTGATTTGTAAGTTTAGGTTACAAATTTTTCAAAGAGAAAGATTGGAAAAGTTTCTATCAAGTTTCCAAATCCATTCAAAGTTGTCAAAGTCCTAAGATAAGCTTGGAGAACACCTATAGGTTCAATTTGATAGTTTCAGACCCAGATCTGAATCAGGAACAAAAGAGCAGACCAAGAACTACAAGTTCCACTTTTTAATTTTGTAGAAATTTGGAAGTGGACTGATTCACCATTAGTAGTGAATGAGTCCCACTGTAGGAGTCTAAAAAATATTTTTGCAAATTTGAGTACCCATTTGCCCGAAACTTGTTCCAGCATTGTTCATCTAAAGCAGGACTAAGTCACCCAACTTGGCATATGAGTCCTAGTTGGCCTAAAAAGTAGCAATTTCAGGATTCTAGAGCTCCATTCCATCTTTCTCCAATTTCCAGGTTCACACTTTAAATATCATAGTTTTATGAACTACAATCTATTTGCATTTCTAGGTCTTTTTGCATATCATAGTGTGTTTTCAAACATTTTGCATTTTCCAAGTTTACACTTGGTGGTGAACCCCTTTTATCTGTTTTGATCCTTTAAGACAATCCTATTTGACATATTTTGATCTCCTTTGCATTGAAAATTCAAGGGCTTGTTCTTGTGTGAAGCGTTTAGTTTTTTGTATCTCTCTTTTAGGTCCAAAACCCTAAAAGTGTAAGAGAGCCCCATTTACAAAAAAATATTCAGTTCATTTACCTTAGCAATATTTAATTTTGTTCTTATGTAGTAAATAGAATAAAATAATTTACCATCACATGATAATCATAATATCACTACCAATAGCAATAATCAATTCAAATCTATTAGACAATCAATAACCCATGACAACCAAGACAAACCAACAAGGCATAGGAAAATCATCTATGTATCATTACAATACTCCTATATAATATTCAAATATAGGAACATCAAAAATCAAATAAGAGTCATGGTATAATCAATGAAAAATAATATAAATAAGGATTGAAAAAGGTGGGGTCTCACACCTTTCCTATAATCCTAATATCTTCCCATTGTCCTAGCTCCCACAAATCTATCATCTTTATTCCTTACACATTAAATTTCTCATTTTTTCCCACTACCTTATAATAAATCACACCCCTTCCCATACGCTCTTGATTTCCTCCTATTATCGCCCATTTTACCATTGATACTTTTTCTATTTCACCCCCTACTACCACTCTATCTCCTCATAGATATTCTCACGAGTTCTTCTCCTCATACTATTTCCCTTATTATTTATTTAAATCCTTTTTCTACCATTGTTCCTACACTTGATACTTCTACCACTTTTTCACCTATTTTATGATGTTACTATTCCCATCTTAATACCAACTCTAATCATATCTAAATTATCCATCCCATTAATATCCCCCATTATCCCAGTCTCATCACAAGCCTTAGTTTTCTTCTAGATAACCCTTACATTAGTTGAGATGTTTTACCTCCTCTTCTCATAGAAGACTTATTTTATTTGGAACTTAAATCTCTAACCCACCTCCTTATACTATTCTTTCTATCACAGTGATATCAGCTTTTGTAATCTCTTTTATTAGTAAGTTATGCTTGCCTCTCTCTTTCTATGGTGGAATTTTTTTCCTTAGGGGTTTCTCGACATAAATATGGTGTCTTGTGTTATGGTTTTCTTTTCTTTCTTTAACTTTACATACATCTTCATATTAAGGGTTAATATTTGGATTTAGATTTAAAATTAATATTAATTAAAGTTCTTATTGCAAGCTTTATTCACCTTGTTTTATAAATCTAGTATTAGAGCTAAAGGCTCTATTGAGAAATGGATTCTTTTCTCTTGAGTTTTGAAGGTTTTTTGCTACAGTTGGAGCTTTTTCTTTATGTGATTTTTGTAGATTTGTGAAAGATTATAAAACATGGCTTCTACCTCTCTTCTCGATATTGAGAAGTTCAATGACATTGGTTAGAAGATGTGGAAGTTGAAGATGGAGGATCTATTTGAAGAGAGAGATTAGTGGTTGACAATTTCAAATGAAAAGAAACCATTTGAAAAATATGTCTAATATTCCTCATGCTAGTGTTTTGGTAGTTTAATTTATGCAATGGTTTGTACTAGACCAGATATAGCCAAGTAGTGGGGAGTTCTAAGAGGTTTATGTCTAACCTTGTGGAAGCATTGAACTTTGTTAAAAGGGTGTTTAGGTACTTGAGGTACTTTTGATTTTGTTTTGTTTATCATGGTACTGATAATATGGATAAGTCATTGGACATACAGGGTTTTTGCCGTAGATTGGGCAGCCTTGGATAGTCATTTGAGGTCCACTAGTGTCTATGTTTTTACTTTATTTGGAGTTGCAGTGAGTTGGATGAATAAAAGAAAACCTACAGTTACATTTCCCATCACCGAAGTAGAGTATATGGCTACTACACATGCTTCTAAGGAGGTAGTATGGTTATAGAGACTTGGTATTAGTATTGGTTTGATTGCAAGATAATAAGGATCAGATGTGATATTCAAAGTGTCATATGTTTGGATAAGAATCCTATGTACCATGATCATACTAAGCTTGTTGATGTTCAATATCACTTTGTGCAAGAAATGATTGAGAATTTGCATAGGTACTGATTGAAAAAAGAGAAACTTTGGATAATATTGTAGATGATCTCACAAAGCTAGTAACCATAGATGAGTTGTCTTGGTGTAGGAAGGCCATGTGCCTTGATCACTATACTTAATTTCATATTGATGTATCTCTATGGGTGTAATTGACAATGTATGATGTTGAGTGGGAGAATTTTAGGATTTAGGTGACATCAACCTTGTAAGTCCTTTAATTAATTATTTTCCTAACATTTCTATTTTTTAAATTACCCATAAGAGGTGAAACCATTTAATCAACAATGGTGAAAGAGCTCATGTAAAGATGAAGTTACTATTATCGTATGTCTTCTAGGAAAAGGAAAAAATAACTAGGTGTCCCATTTGGAATCTCCTATTTCTAGAGGGTTATGACATCCCTCATAATTTGTAAGAGTATCTATGACACTATGACAACTGGCATAAGATTCTATAATAACTATGCTATTGTTTATGATTGTATTTATGGAAAATTCCTTCCCTAGGAACCCATGCATGAGATATTACTTATGAAAGCTATAAGAGCATCTATAAGTTGCTATTTTGGGTGGATTTGGTGGTTGGGAAGGAGGTAGGTGAGGGTTTTTCCATGTGGTTTTGTTGTATGTTGTTTAATGATACCATGGTGGTATTCATCCACAAAAGTTTCTATAAATTCGGGCCTTGAGCTAGAATTATTCATTCAATCTTGTAGGTAACAGGTTGCTACTAGATTCTGTTGGAATCTTTGCAACATGAGCATGAAGTATGGATGGTTGTGTTTGTTGTTCCTATGTTGTCATTGATGTCAACATGGTAATTGTTGCAGGTATAAGCAAGTTTTGGTGTTGTCATTAATGTTGTCATTGATGTCAACATAGCTCAGTATGTTGCAGATTGTGCATATATAGATGAGATGTTGCTAAGATGTTGTGAGTACATGGATCTATCTTTATAGTTTTTTCGATGTGTTGGTTTGATAAGTTTCCAAGTGATTTTGAGAAAATTAATGAAGAAGAGAAGTTAGAATGATGAAGGTGTTCAGAATATGCTATGCATTTCTCCCGTGTTGATCCTATGCTTCCATAGATCTGAAGGTTTGATAGTGGTGATTTAGTAGTGATATCTCCTAAGTTTTAGCTTCTTGTTTGATGGTACATGAAAATTATGTTCACTGGTATGTGAACTATTTTGGAAAAGTTGGTCTTCTATAGACTGGGAGAAATATTGTTGCTCTACAATCCTCCTCTATTTCATTTTAGATCTTGTAGTCTAGAATATGTCTTGTGAAGGTCCTTTCTGTGCTTTGGCAAAGAGGTTTCAAGATTGGAGATACAAAAGTCATGTTTCAATATTTCAGTATGAGTTTATACAGTCTTGACAAACTAGTGAAAGGTGTTCAATGATTGAAGTTTTTTATTTTGTTGCAGATGTATCTAGAAGATTCTGAGATGTATTCTCATGCATAAGGAAGCATGTCATGGCATCCACGTGTCATATTCTTGTTGGGAAGCATGTACATCAATGTTTTTTTGTGTTTTAATTAGGTTTTGCCGACCTGGTGTTTACACTTCATTTGAAGAATAAAATTTAATTAAGGAAGCATGTGGTTGATTCGAGATATTATTTTTGATCTTGAAAAATGTTTTTTTATTGGTCCACTCTCATTTCTTTCCACCATAAGAATGTTGAGTTGCTAAACTATTTTGAATTTATGAAATGAGATATTTGTGGCCGACCTTGGAGAAAGTTTCTAAGGTTGAGGATGGTAAATAAGCAAGTTGAATTGTGAAGATTTGTATGAAAGTGTGATGCAAAGTGATGAAAGTGAGCCACAAATCATAAGAGTAGAAGTGTGTGTGTGTGAGAGTGAGTTGTAACAAAAGTTCATTGTGTTGAAGGAAGAGATAAAGGTTTCTGTAATCCTGCGAATGTGTGTAAATTCTTTTGGTGGATCTTTTGTTCTCTTTTGTATCTATAGGAAATGAGTCTCCCTATTGGACAGTGAGTCCTTTTTGTAGGCAGTGAGCCTTTGTACTTGGGCAGTCTCTTTAGGCTGATGGAGCGCAGTAGCGAGGCTCTGTGTTATTGAGTTTATAATATTTATATTGTGAGCTGCCCTCATGATGGTTTCCCTCATTCATTGAGTTCCATAAAAAATCTATAAGTATTCATTGTGTTGATTTACTTTACCGTATTTTGTTCATGCTCTTACCTAATAACAAAAATAGTGTAGTTATGGAATTAATAAGTATTGAAGTTTTAAGTTTGAATTTTGGGACAACTGATTCATCCCCCATCTCAGTTGTCTTGTGCCTATTTAACAATTTGTATCAGAGCTTTGGTTCCTTGGTGTAGAGATTAACCACTTAAGGAATATTTGATGGTGCATAAACTAGTGATGCATATGTTTGATGGAACTATTTCCACAATGTTGGAAGGAAAAATGAAATGATATATTATCTCTCTTGGTTTTAAGACTTGGAAGGCTGTTGAGGAAAATTATACACCCCTATTCGGTGGTCGTACTACTGCAGATGATATTTTTGCTTATGAAGAAAATGAGAAGGTAACATATGCTATTTGTAGTGGCTTGTCTAAAAATGAGTGAACCAAGGTTCTTTCTTTGGATACTACATATGAGGTTTGGAAGAAGTTGGAAGAAATGTATGAAGGAAATGAAAGAGTGAAATTGATAAAGAAGTTGGCAGCAAAGCATAGATTTGTAAATCTGAAAATGGAAGAAGGTGAAGAATTTACAAGTTTCTTTTAGAGGGTTGAATTGACTGCAAACGAAGTTAGAAATCAAGGAGGAAAGCTATCAAATGAAGATATAATTGAAAATATCCTGATCACCCTACCGGATTGCTACAACGATAAGATATTAGTTATTGAAGAAGTGTATTATCCTAATAAATACACTCTAGAATAGTTGTTTGGCACCTTGCAAGCATTTGAGATGAGAAATTTCTGAAAATAAGACAAGATGGAAGAAAAGATAGAAATGACATTTAAGGCAATGAAGATTGAGGATGAACCGGATAGCGATGGTGTTGATGAGTTGGAAGCAAACTTCACCAAGAAGTTGAAGAAAAGAACCATAAATTATAAAGGTATGTTGCCCTTTAAATGTTTTAGTTGTGGTAATATTAGTCATTATGCTTCAAGATGTTTGAATAGAGCTGTGCATAAGAAGAAAAAGGATTATAAGGATAAGAAATATAAGAAGTTGTACTATGTTAAAGAAGCAAAAATTTCTAATGATGAATTTGAGAATGAGATTGATGATAGTGAATGTTTATTCTTAGCTTTGGAAAGTAAATCCATATCCACTAACCCTAGAAAATGTGTAAGCAAGAAGGCTCTAGGAATAGAGAGAATATGATACAGAAGTACTTTGGTTACCACTTTCATGCAAGATAGGATGAAGACTACTGGGGTAATTGATAGTGGATGTTCTATTCACATGACTGGAGATAAGAGTGAGTTCACTAAACTTGAGAAATATGATGATGGTTTAGTTATGTTTGGTGATGATTCAGGAGCTAATATTTGTGGGAAAGGTTCAATTAGTTTTGATGGAGTGCACAATACTGATGATGTATATTATGTGAAGGGTTTGAGGATAACCTTCTAAGTGTTGGACAAATGTGTAGCAATGGTTTCAAACTTATGTTTTAGATCAATAACTATGAAATTAGAATATGATCCAGAAATGGAGATATGATTGCTGCTGGAAGAACTCATGGAAACATCTACCAATTGAAGGGTGTATATGGTCATTTTATTGTATCTCAAATTAGTGATTTAAGTTGGTTATGACATTGGAGAAGGGGACATGTAAATTTTGATAACCTTGTCAAGATCAATACAAAGGAGATTGTTCAAGGTCTTCCTAGAATCACAAGACCTGCTAATGCTATCTATAGAAGTTGTCAATTGGGGAAACATACAAGATGCATCTTTAAAGGAAACGAGCATTCTACTACTAAAATGATGGAGTTAGTTCATACTGATCTTTGTGGTCTAACTAGAACTAGAAGCTTGAATGGTGATAGATATTTCATGTTGCTTATTGATGATTATACTTGAATGACATGGGTTGCTTTTCTCAGAGAAAAGAATCAGACTCTAGATAGGTTTAAGGTATTCAAAGCAACAGTGGAAAATGAAGTAAATTTGAAAATCAAGTGTTTGAGATCTAATAGAGGTGGAGAATTCACTTTTGGTGAATTTAATGCATTCTATGAATAGCATGGCATAAGAAGACAATTTTCTTCTCCAAGAACCCCTCAGTAGAATGGAGTAGTTGAAAGGAAAAATAAGACTATATAGGAATCTTCTAGAACCATGATGAAAGAATCAAATTTATTGGATTTTTACTAGAGAGAGGTGATACATACTACTATTTATGTTCTTAATAGAGTTCGAATCATATACAACAGCAGAAAGACTCCTTTTTAGTTATGGACTGGTAAGACTCCTACTGTGAAGTATTTCAAGATATTTTGGAAGTAGATGCTATATTAAAAGAGATGATGAAAACCTTGGAAATTTTGATGCTAGATGTGATGAAGGAATCATTCTTGGATACTCTACTGCTAGTAAAGCATACAATTGCTTTAACAAAAGATTGATAAAGATTGTGGAAAGTGCTAATCTGAAATTTGATGAAGACATACACTGACCTATTGAGATAAGTGAAGTTGAACCTGATGATCCTATTTGTGGACATGCAATTGAGGAAAATAAGGAGAAGGAATAAGAAGAGAAAGAAGAACAAGTGGAAGAAGAAAAAGCAATTGAACCAAAACTTGTTGTTAGGACTCTGAAGTATGTACAAAAGAATCATCCCGAGGATCAAATAATTGGAGATAAAAGTGAAGGTGTGAAGACAAGAAAAAGAGTTGTAGCTGAGGTAAATTTGCGTCTATTATCCAAAATTGAACCCAAATCTGTAAGTGAAGCATGTGAAGATGAGAGTTATGAAAGAAGATTTGTAGTAGATAGAAAAGAATTAGACATGGGAACTAGTCCCTAGGCCTATGAATAAAAATGTGATTGGATCAAAACGGGTGTTCCAGAATAAGCTGAATGAAAGTGGAGAAGTTGTAAGGAATAAGGCAAGATTGGTATGCAAAGGATATTCACAAGTTGAAGATATATATTTTGAAGAAACATTTGACCCTATGGCCAAAATGAAAGCTATTAGGATGTTTTTGAAATTTTCTACCCACAAGGACTTCAAAGTGTATCAGATGGATGTTAAGTCAACATTTCTGAATGGTGAATTGGAGGAAGAAGTGTACATGGAGCAACCTGAAGGGTTTCAGTTATCTAACAAACTAGACATGTTTTGTAAGTTAAAGAAGGCATTGTATGGATTGAAGCAAGCTACCAGAGCTTGGTATGCAAGACTAGAAAAGTATTTGACAAAGCAAGAATTCAACAAAGGTTTTGTTGACAACAATCTTTACTTCAAAGTGGAAGGTAACAAAATGTTGATAGTAGTTGTATATGTTGATGATATCATTTTTGGTGGAAATGAAGGCACATGTAAAAGGTTTGTTGAAGAGATGCAATTTTTTTTTGAGATGTCTATGATTGGTGAATTGAATTTCTTCCTTGGTCAACAAGTGAATCAAATTGATAAAGGAATATTCATTTCACAATATAAGTATGTAAAAGAACCATTCAAGAAGTTTGGGATGGATGAATTGAAACCAGTTTGTACTCCTATGGTAACTGGATGTAAAATAAGCAAAGATGATGAATCTACTAAGATTGATCAAAGCAAATATAAATATATGATTGGTGGACTATTGTATCTTTCTACTACCAGACCAGATATTATGCATGCATTATGTTTAGTTGCCAAATTCTAAGCACATCCTCGAGAAGAACATGTTATAGTTGTAAAGAGGATATTTAGATATCTCAAAGGTACACCAGATTATGAACTATGGTACCCTAAGAGTGATGATTTCACCATGAGTGCTTATACAAATGTTGATTGGGCTAGATGTGTAGATGACCGGAAGAGTACCAGTGGTGGTGCTTTCTTTATTGGTGGAAGATTAGTTTCATGGTTGAGTAAGAAATCAAGACTTGGTTTCTTTATCCACTACAGAGGTAGAATATATTGTTGCATCATCCTGCTGCACACGAGTTTTGTGGATGAAGCAAACATTAAAAGGAATTAGTGTGGTATGTGATGATCCTATTGCTATTTTTTGTGAAAACACAAGTGCAATAAACATTTCAAAGAAATTATTTATGCATTCAAGAACAAAAAACATATCTATCAAGTATCATTTTCTAAGAGAAAAAGTGTTGGAGAATGAAGTCATATTGGAGTATCTGACAACAAAGGAACAAATTGCAGACATGTTTACTAAGGGTCTTCTAAAGGATGCTTTTCAGAATCTTAGGGAGAAATTGGGGTTCATTGGCCATCCAAACTAGGTGCACATGAAGGTGCATCAGTCTAGTGAATTCACAAAATCTTCATTTATCTGGATAGATAAATGGGTCTACTCCATAGGGGGAGTTGAAAAGGTTTTCATTGTTGCAGTATGAGTGTACTTCTAAGGGGGAGTAATTAGAGTAGTTGATCTTTGCCATTGATGTCAAAGGGGGAGAGAAAGTCATGCGAAAAATAGGTGAACAAGAAGAGAAGGTGTTCTCCTAGGATATTGTGTAAATGTTTGTATTTGATGGTTTTTCACATCATGTGTTGCCATCAATGACAAAGGGGGAGATTTTTACAGGTATAAGCAAGTTTGGTGGTGTTTTCATTAATTTTTTCATTGATGTCAACACAGTTCAGTATGTTGTAGATTGTGCATGTATAGTTGAGATACTACTGAGATGTTGTGAGTACATGGAGCTATCATTATAGTATTGCAGATGTGTTGGTTTGATAATTTTCCAAGTAATTTTGAGAAAATTAATGAAGAAGAGAACTTAGAATGATGAAGGTGTTCAAAATGTGCTTTGGTATGTGCTCCACATTTTCCCATGTTGCTCCTATGCTTGTGTAGATCTGAAGGTTTGATAATGGTGATTTAGTAGTGATATCTCCTGAGTTTTAGCTTATGGTTTGATACCTATGTGAAAGTTATGTTCACTGGTATGTGAACTGTTCTAGAAGAGTTGGTCTTTTATGGACTGCAAGAAATATTGTTGCTCTACAATCCTCCACTATTTCATTTCTGATCTTGTAGATCTAGAATATGTCTTATGAAGGTCTTTTCAGTGCTCTAACAAAGAGGTTTGAACATTGGTGATCTGGAAGTCATGTTTCAGTATTTTAGTATTAGTTTATATATTCCAGAAAAACTGGTGAAAGGTGTTTAGTGATTGAAGTTTTTTGTTTTGTTGCAGATGTATTTGGAAGATTTTGAGATGTATTCTCATGCATAAGGAAGTGTGTCATGGTGTCTACATGTCATATTATTGTTGGGAAGCGTGTACATCAATGTTCTTTTGTGTTTACATTAGGTTTGGCCAACTTGGTGTTTACACTTCATTTGAAGAATAAAATTTAATTAAGGAAGCATGTGGTTGATTCGAGATATTATTTTTGATCCTAAAAAATGTTTTTTATTGGTCGACTCTCATTCCTTTCCACTGCAAGAATGTTGAGTTTCCAACCAGTTTTGAATTTATGAAATGAGATATTTGTGGCCAACCTTGGAGAAAGTTTCTAAGGTTGAGGATGGTATATAAGCAAGTCGAATTGTGAAGATTTGTATGACAGTTTGATTCAAAGTGACGAAAGTGAACCACAAATCATAAAAGTAGAAGTTTGTGCATGTGTGAGTGAGTTGTAATAGTAGCTCTTCATTATGTTGAAGGAAGAGCTAAAGATTTATGCAATCCTATGAATGTGTGTAAATTCTTGTGGTGGATCTTTTGTTCTCTTTTGTATCTGTAGGCAATGACCCTCCCTGTTGGATAGTGATTCCTTTTTGTAGGTAGTGATCCTTTGTACTTGGATAGTGAGTCCTCTTTTGGGTAGTGAGCCCCTAGTAGTGAGCCTTTGTATTCATTTTATAATCTTTATATTGTGAGCTAACCATCACTGTGGTTTTTCCCTCATTAGGTTTTTCACATAAAAATTAGGTGTTCATTGTGTTGATTTACTTTCTGTTATTTTTGTTTCATGCTCTTACTTAATAATAGAATAGTGTGGTTGTGGAATTAATAAGTATTGAAGTTTTAAGTTTGAATTATGTGACAACTGATTCCCTCCCAGTTGTCTTGCACCTATTTAATAGTAATAACTAGGTATGTGTAGGATCATGATGGGCCAAAAGTTGCAATATCATGGGTATGTGGCTGACGACTATTTTCTTACCCAAAATTGATGAAACTAAAATGGTTTTAAAGGAGATTCTTAGCTTTCCAATCGATATAAATTATGCTTTACTTTGAATTTAATAAGGAATTATTATTCATTTTCTATTCAAATTATGACTAAAGTCTTGATTGATAGGTTGATTGAAAACATCTATAGCTTTCAAACAAGATCACATTTTTTAAATTCAAAACATGCACGTGATTCTATGCTTTTCATACTATAGGATTAAAAAGAAAAAAATTGAATTTCATGAATTTTTGACCAAGTTCGTGGTCGACATTACTAAATTTTATATTTTTAAAAAATTGTAAAAAATTCATAATTAATTATTTACATGGAAAAAAATTACAAAAAAATATACATCACATCGGGCATGAGTCCTCTACTTATATCTAAAATATTATAAGAAAATATTATCATTAAATTATTGTGGTTAGGGTGGTAAGACGTGACACCTATTTCTTATTTTTTCCCCGAAATTTAAGTACTCACATTGAAATTTCAAATTTTCACCAAATAGATTTTTTTAGTGGATTTAAAAAACCTAGTAGTTTAAAAATTACATTCAATTTGATATAGATTCTATTCTTACATATTTTTAAATAATATAGATAACTTATTCAATTTTTCGTCAATTTTCCTAACTCGATTTTTGAATGTTTTGCCACTTAAGGTGATTTTTCCATGTTGATCATTTTATACCTAACTACATGGTGATAACTATATGGGAAGTTTTCTTGGTTTACTAGAAGTTGTGCTCTACTGGTAATACTCCTTTGTGATGGATCAGTGTGTTGGTATTTGAGTCTAGAACTCACCACAAGATTTGATATGACTCTAATCTCTTAACCATGTGTTATTGACTCATTCAGACTACTATTTCTTTGATTTTGAGAAGTCTTTTTCTATGAACATAAAGTTATCTTTGACAAAGTTTAACTTTGTATCCTACTATTGTTCTATGTGAGGTATACTATGTGGGAGACTTCGCATTCTACTAAGATGAACATTCTTATACTATGGTTTTGCTGATAGTATCTTTACTTGTAGTATGATGGGAAATTAATTTGTTCTCAGATCTATAAGGTGTTTCCTTTCAGGATTATTTATTGGTTTGGAGAATTATATTTTAGTCTTGGCCAACTCAGTGAATACAATATATTATGAATACTAATAGCCGACTTGGAATAATGCACTACATGGATAAAATGTTCAAATCTTATATGGTACCGAAAAAGAAAGGTATTGATTATTTTTTGTTCATCCAATTATGCCAACCTAATTGATGAATAAGATATGCTTGTAATATATAAGATGAAATCTTGATAGAAGAGAGATGAATGAACAAGAGAGCGAGAAGGAGAAAGTGTGTGTGTATGCAAGAAAGTGAATAGAGGAGAAGATCAGAGCCTAAATGCTTTATCTGTAGTACAGATTTGATTCTTAGCTTCAGTGGAACTGAACTCTGCACATTGAATGTGTATTCCATCAGTTCATTCTTTTGGCAATGATCCACTATCATTGTATCTTGGTAGTGAGCCATCTTTTGTACTCAAACTATGAGCCTTTTAAGGATAGTGAGTCCTAGCAGTGAACCCCATAATATTTTGTATCCATATATATAATATATTGTGAGTTAACCTTCAATGTGGTTTTTCCCATTTTGGGTATTCCACGTAAAAATACTAGTGTTCATGTGTGTGATTGCATTGACTTATTTCTATGTTCTCTCTTGTTGATTCTATCAAAATTGTAATAATGGTTAAGTGGATTTTATTATCGATTTATGTAATACTGATTCAACCTTGCTCTTAGTATTCTCAAGGTTCAAAAATTGGTATCAAAGCTTGGTTTCTCAGAAGAAGCCTAACAACTTGAGGAAGGTCCCAAAACTTGAACATGAGAAATTTTTTCCCTTGGAAATAGTCTCTTCTAAATTTTTAGAAGAAATGGAATCCTTGAAGGACAAGTTGATAAAAGCAAATGAGGACATTGAAAATCTACAAAATATAAGTATGGATTTATAAGATCTGTTGACTGAAGGAGAAGAAATCATTACTAGCCTACTGGAACAATCAGATGAGAAGAAAAGAATTGAAGAATTTCAGGAAATTGAAATTCAAAAGAAGATGGATGAACATGGAAAGATTGAATTAGAAGTAGAAATCCTAAAATCTAATCTAGAAAGGGAAAATATTTTTGAAGAAAAATTTAAGATAAGCTCACAATGCTTGATGAATTGATTACATCTCAAATACTGGAAAAGGATAAGAGTGGTTTAGGGTTTGAAAAAGGTCATAGCTCTAAAGCGAAGAAATTCATTGGTAAGAAGATGTGGTACAAAGATAGACAAGTCAAGGAGTGAAGAAGAAATTCTAGAAAAATTCCAGTAAAACAACGTGATGCAAAAAGGTATTTATACTTCAATGGTGTTTATCATTCTTGCAAGAAATCTGGTCATAAGGAAAAGGATTGCAAAAATAATGATAATGATTCTAAGGGAAAGAAGAGTAGATATAAAGATAGTCTATTGAATAAAAGGGAAAATGAAAAGAAAAATGTTACTTGTTGTAAGTACAAAAAACTGAAACATCTTGGTAGTAATAGCAGAAGAAAGAAGAACATATATCTAGCGAAGAAGAATGATAAAACCTTTGATATGGAAGAAGCAAGGAAAGAAATGGAAAGAATTTAGAGAAAGGAATCATCTATCTTATCTTCGTTAACCGTCCGTAAAGATAATCCCATCAATTTCTAAATAAAAGTAGTGGCTAAGTGGGAGCAATCATCAAAAAATCTAATAAACCCCCTCATTAGTACTTGTGACATATCATGATAGAATTATATTTAATGTGGCAACAAGATTAAGCTATCTTATCAGTCACATGTGTGAAGAGTGAGGTCTGTAGAATTTGAAAGAATGGATACATACACAATTTTCAAGGCAATCTACCTCCAAGTTGAAACATTTATTACAAAATCATTCAGAATGAAAGAAATAAGTTTAGATAAAATTAAAGGCCCATGTATTTTTAGAGAAGTGTGCAAAGGAAATTTAGAATGGGATTCAGAGTTTCAGAATTTGAAGAAAATATTAGAAAAATTCGAAGTGAGCTCTGAAAATAGGACGCCTATACATTTCTTGATCAAGATTTTTAGAGGTATTTTTGTTTTCACAATCTTTCACTTTTGTTGATGGATAATTCAAAGATTGTGAATTGTGTGGATACAGCTAGGTTGAAGAGATATATGAGGAATGTGTCAGAAGAATCTGTTGGTGAATTTTCTTGCATCCCTCTGAGAGTGTTTCCCACATAATATACCTATTCATTTGTTTACAATAAGATTGAAGAAATGTCATTAGTTGAGTTGAATGTACTTTGGGAAATTAATTGAAAGAGAATCATGATGCCTATAGAGTATTAGTTGAGAAAAAGTTGGATGTTTGGATGAAAGTTCCTTTGTTTGAATTTGAGAAGAAGTATATTCGAATGGTATTGAGAAGAATTCATGGTGAATCTTTGTGGATTGATGAGGCACATCTGGTTACGAGAGAGGCAATTAGAGATGTAGTTGGTCCATGTTCCTCCGAAATGGTTCCCAAACTGAAGGCCATGAATGAGAAAGAAATAATTGAGGTTACAGCTACAAGTTCTAAAGGAAAATAAATTGGTTTGAGATTGATTGTTTATCTGGTAATAAGGTATTTTGTAATGGTCATTGGTCATAAAGTTTGTATCCCTAACAATGAGTATATAGTTTCTACTGTTGTGGTGAATATTGTTGTTGATATGGTATTAAGAGGTATGGAATATGACATGTGTGAACTACTTTGCATACATCTCCCAAGTAATTTAAAGGACATTAAGAAGAGCAGAAAGAATAATTTTTGGTATGGAAATTTGGTTGTTTGTCTACTCTTTTTCTTTTTGAAAGAGTTACCAGTAATAGGGTATGTGCAGGACCATGATGGTACAAAAAGTGGTGATATGATGGGTATGTGTAGGGTATATGGCTGATAAATTTTTTTTTACCCAAAATTGATGAAACGAAAAGGGTTTTTAAAGGATATTCTCAGCTTTCCACCAATATAAATTATGCTTTACTTTGAATTTAATAAATTATTATTATTCATTTTTATTCAATTTATGACTAAAGTCCGATTGATAGGCTGATTGAAAAATATCTATAGCTTTCAAACAAGATCACATTTTTGAATCGAAACATGTGTCACATTCTATGCTTCGCATACTACATTAAAAAAAAATTGAATTTTGAAGTTTTGACCAAGTTAAGGTGGTCAGACATACAATTTTTATATTTTTAAAATTTGTAATAAAAAATATAATTAATTATTTACTTGGAAAAAAATTACAAAAAAGTATGCATCACATCGGACATGAGTCCTCTACTTATATCTAAAATCTTATAAAAAAATATTATCATTTTATTGTGGTTAGGGTGGTTAAACAACACCTACTTCTTATTTTTTCCCTAAAATTTAAGTACTACTGCATTGAAATTTCAAATTTTCTCCAAATGATTTAAAAAAAACCTAGTAGTTTAGAAACTACATTCAATTTGCTACAAATTCTACTCTTACATATTTTTGAAATAATATAGATAACTTATTCATTTTTTACGTCAAGTTGCCTAACTCTAATTTTTGCCACTTAAGGGAATTTTTTTTCCATGATGATCCTGCACATACCCAACAAAAAGGTTAGAATTGTCAAATTCAAAGCCTATTTCCTATCAAATCAAAAACTTCATGATAAATCTTGGTAGTTTGGATGCACAAGAATCTTCCCTTGCTGCATTCTTTAGAACATTTTAGATGAAGATGAACAAAAGGTCTAGGATTCTAGTAAGTGTTGTGGAAAGATACTCAAGAAGCATAAATTTTCTTGTGTCTACAAATTTTTGTCACATGGAAGCAGTTGAATCAAGGTTAGTTTGGATATCTAAATTGGATTATGAATTGGTAGAGGTTGAAATTGATAAATATGCTAAAATTCTCTTGGAAAGCCCTAAGCATATCAATGAATAAAGTACCTCCAATAGAATAACTAGAACACAGAAGGAAAGGAAGAGTCTAGTGAAGCTAAAAGTTGTAGAAGGAAAACATTTTCAACATGAGCATGGAAGAATAAACATTCAAATAGCTTTGGAAGATTTGCAGAAGGTTATTCCTGATGCTAATTTTGATTCATCTATTTTTGTTATGGAGAATCCTCGTGGCATGATTAATTCTTTGAAAGTCCACATATTCAGGCTTGAAATGTCTTCCAAAATTAAGTTTGATGAAGAAGATTTGAATGATATCAAAGGAAAATGTGTGAATGCACATGATCAAGTAATGAAGGAATTTAAGAGTGTACAAGGTTTTGAAAAAGAGGCACAAGAACTACTTTGATTTTGTGTAGATTGATTTGGAAATACATTAGATATGAGAAATGAGATAAGGATGAGTGAGTCTTGACTAAGCACTTAAGCAAATACATATAGGTTAGTAGAAGATAAAGATAATCAGATGTCGTCCTACATTATGTAGCTTCATGATAATTTTTTCTCTCTACAAGACCAAAGAATAGATGTTATCAAGAAGTTTGTGGCACTCAAAGTCATGATTAAACTTAGACATACTTCAGTTTCTAGTGATCTTGGTTGTATTGGTGAATTATTAGAGATCAATCTTAGTCCCAATAATTCAACAGATGGTATAGAGTCTCTAACTAAACTTGAGCTATTTTGCAAGACTCTCGTCAGTGAAAAAGGTTCATGGGAAGAAGGTAAAGTGTTATGGAAGGAAATCCTAGAGAGTCTCAAAGATTCTTTATCAGGTTAAATCTATGTTCATATCTTTTTGGCTACATTTTTTATATACACATTTATACTAGACCCCTTCCTTTATCAATGATTTCAAAGGGGGAGAGAGATAAAGAGTTAGAAGAAAAACTTTTTGTGAAGAACAATTTTGATAGGGGGAGTAGTCATAACATTTAGCTGTGGTATACTTGAATTTTTTTTGTCATGTGCATGTTGCCATAAATGCCAAAGGGGGAGATTGTTGGAAGCTTTGCAACATGGGCATGAAGTATGGATGGTTGTGTTGGTTGTTCCTATGTTTTCATTGATGTCAACATGGTAATAACTACATGGTGATAACTATATGGGAAGTTTTCTTGGTTTACTAGAAGTTGTTCTCTATTGGTAATAATCCTTTGTGATGGATTAGTGTGTTGGTATTTGAGTCTGAAACTCATTGCAAAATATGATGTAAATCTAATATCTTAACCATGTTTTATTGACTCATTCCGACTACTATTTCTTGGATCTTGAGATGTCTTTTGCTATGAACCCAAAATTATCTCTGATAGATTTTAAATCTATATTCTACCATTATTTTGTGTGAGGTATGTAGTATGTGGGAGACTCTGCAATCTACTAAGGTGAACATTCTTATACTATGGTTTTTTTTATAGTCTCTTTACTAGTAGTATGATGGGAAATTAACGTGTTCTCAGATCCAGCAGGTCTTTTCTTTGAGGATTATTTGTTGGTTTGGAGAATTATGTTTTAGTCTTGGTCGACTCTACGAATGCAATATATTATGAAGAATAATAGTCGACTTGGCATAATGCACTACATGGATAAAATGTTCAAATCTTATATGGTGCTAATGAAGAAAGGTTTTGATTATTTTTCTTCATCCAAATAGGCCAACCTAATTGATGAATAAGATATGCTTGCATATATATATATATATATATAAGATGAAATATAGAAGAGATATAAATGAACAAGAGAGTGAGAAGGAGAAAGTGTGTGTGTGTGTGTGTGTGTGTGTGTGTGTGTGTGTGTGTGTGTGTGTGCAAGCAAGTGAATAGAGGAGAAGATCAGAGCCTAAATGCTTTATCAGTAGTATAGATTTGAATTTGAGCTTTAGTGGAACTGAACCTTACACATTGAAGGTGTATTCCATCAGTTCATTCTTTTGGTAGTGAGCCACTATCATTGTATCTTGGTAGTAAGCCATCTTTTGTACTTAGACTGTCAGCATTTTAAGGATAGTGAATCCTAGCAGTGAGCCCTGTAATATTTTGTATCTGGATATAATATATTGTGAGTTAACCCTCACCATGGTTTTTCCCATTTTGGGTTTTGCACATAAAAATATTTGTGTTCATGTGCATGATTGCATTTACTTATTTCTATGTTTTGTCTTGTTGATTCTATGAAAATTGTAATAATCATTAAGTAGATTTTATTACCATTTTGTGGAATACTGATTCCCCCTGCTCTTAGTGTTTCGGATGTTCAACAAATTCTATAGAGTTATTCAAATAATTTTATTATTATTGTAATATCTCTTGGATTAGTAATATACTTGCCTCTCTCTTTCCATGCTGGAGTTTTTCCCCTTAGCGGTTAATCCAAGTAAATCTAGTGTCTTGTGTTAAGGTTTACTTTTCTTGGTTTTATTTTGCAATCACATTTAGATTAAGGGCTAATCTTTGGATCTAGATTTGCAATTACTATTAATTAAAGTTCATATTGCAAGCTTTCTTCACCTTTACAATAGAAATATTTCCTTCTACCAACATGCCACCATCATAATCTTGGTCACTTCTAGTGGAATTTTATTTTATTCAAGAATTTGGTGCATGCCACTATATTTTGTTGTCATGTTAGTGTGGGAAGATCACATTTGAATTTGATATGGGAAGTTCAATCTTGACTTATGTTCGCTATCACCTACAATAACTACCTCCATCGACTTGAAAGAGATAAAACCTTAATAGTGGCATGGTGACTTGCATCCTTAAGGTTATATTCTACCTAATCCATATCCCTATCTCATAAGGAACTCAAATCCAAGGACTCACATTTACCTACAAATCTGCTATCAAGATATTGACCATTCATTGACAATAATTAAAATCCTTGATCAAGCCTTCGCATACTTTAGAGTTTTTTGGATTGTGTAGTCATTTCTTAACATTCATTTTAATAATTAAGGATATTTTTGAAGTTATTTTAAATTAAGCAACTCATGGGTATCCAACCTATGAATTATAATCATGTCGTTTTGGTTGATCAAATAATTAGAATCATAAATCATTTGCATCGAATGATCAACAAGAACCCACAAGTATTTCATTTTAGGATTTTCCTTAACTCCCATAAGCTATTAGATATTTGATTTAATGGATTGTAGGGTGTTATGTACAATACCAACTCCTCATTATTTCTTATTGATGATCCATCCAAAGACAAAGTGATCCCACTTGAAATTTTCCGTGTCACAACTTTGGGTTCTTGTTATTGTGTGGACCATGTATAAAATTTCAATTTTCTCAAAGTGGTCAATGTAAATACATATTTTTGTTTGAAGGGGTCCCTTGTTATTTTTTAATCAAATGATTGACTTAATATAGACAAAAGATAACATAATTAACACAAATAAAACAACTATACAAAATGGAAAGAATAACTTTTAGCACCCCTCTCCCATTATTTCTATCAAACATCTTTCCATTTACTATAAGTGTTCAAGCCACATTTTATTTTTTACTAATTCTTCACCCCCTCTTCCAAATTTTCATATCATAAGTATATTTATTTTATGAAAAGAAATAAATTAAATATCCATGTTATCATAAAATTAATCTTTGATAGATACCCCAATTGTTGGGATTAAGATGTCTCAACCTTAGAGTCCTAACATCGATTTAATTGTTGTAATTTAATGTATTTATTTGTATAATTTAAATGCCTATAGTGTCATGTCACTAATTAGGACCCACTGATTGGGTTGCATTCCCATTGGAGGTGACTAGATCACACATCATCATCCCAAGTGGACATAGGCATCCCACTTTGGAATCTATGACATATGATAATTCTATGACATGTCATAAGGCATCTTTGAATGCATGGGTGAAATTTGGCGCCCAAGTTGTGTTATGATAGGATGTAAGAGAATCAACTATTTTTAGTTAGTTGTGATAGATTCTCTTACAACTATAAGTGTTGTCAGCTATGACATGTATATTCTATGATAATTGTAAGATGTGTAAGGCATATATCATAGCCTATTTTTAGTATATTTTGGGTGCTCAAGCTTGGAAGAAGACTATTTGCATGTTTGAAAATTATTGTGAGTGTAATGGAATATTGAACATGTGTCCAAATGCATGTCTAAGGCATTGAATATTGTTCCTTTTGGATTTGGACACCCCTCACCTTCTAAATGCTTCATGAAGCTTGTATCACTCTATTTATTGAGTGCCTTGAGTTGTAGAATGCATAGTTTATTTGTAGGTAATGAAGTGCTACCAATATCACTCTAGAACAAGTGTTTGTTTGAAGCACTTTTAGAAGAAGGTTATGTACTTGGTGATGTATTGTAACTATTATTTGAAGTAATACAATAGTATTTTTCTTTTGGAGGGTCAAGTTTTTTACTCGAAAGGGTTTTCCCCACATATATTTGGTGTCACTATTTTATGCATCCTTGTTGTTCTATTCCAATTATTCTATGTGTGTGCTTCTCTTATTGTAATAGGAAAATGTGTTAAAATGGAATTTCTATAACTCTCTGCCACTTTGATTAGTGTAGGAAGTTGTTTCTGCTCACCCGACTTCCTTTCAGTTGGTATCAGAGCTTGACCAGCCTTGGTTCCTTTGTTGGGTAGAAGGGTTTTTTGATCTAATCTATATTTCAGTGGGAGTTTTTTAGAAGTGTGTGTTTTGTTACCTTGTTGCAAGAAAGAGACGGCAGGCACATTTGGAAGGATTGAGATGGAAAAGTTTAATGGTGGTAATTTTGAGTTGTGGAAGCTCAAAATGGAAGACATGTTAGTAGACCGAGACTTATGGTTTGTAATTTTTGGAACCAAACCTTCAAGCATGAAACAAGAGGATTGGGATCTCATGGATAGGAAATACAAGGGTCTTATTAGACTCTATTTGGATTTTTCCATTCTCATGAATGTCCATGAAGAGAAAACTTCTACTTCTTTATGGAAGAAGCTTAGTGATGTCTATCAGGCTAAATCCCTGGTAAACAAGCTTTTCCTGAGAAATAAGATGTATTCTCTAAAAATGGAAGATGGAGGATCTGTTGTAGATCAACTGAACTCTTTTAACATGTTGGTTGCACAACTGGGTTTCATTGGAGACAAAATAGATGAACAAGACCATTGCATGCTCCATTTTTGTTCATTTCCAGACTCTTGGGATCACCTAGTAATGTCTATTAGAAGCACTAATTCCACCTTCAAGATAGATGAGGTCGTTGTCTCATTAGTATTTGAGGAGATGCAAAGGAAGTCTTTTGATATGGCCAATGAGGGTCTTGCAATCTGTGGAAGACCAAAAGAGAGAAGCAAAAAGAAAGACAAGAAATATAAGTCAAACTCTTTGGGGAGATCAAATTCTACTGGTAGGAAGTCCAAGGAAAAATGTTGGAATTGTAGTGAAACTGGTCACATTCGAAAAGATTGTGAGAAGGAGAAGAATAAGATAAGCACATCTTTCTCCAATTATGAATCTGAGAAATCATCCCAAGATGATGGAGAAGCATATATTGTAGCCTTGGCAGCCCATGCATTAGGTGATGTGTGGTTGATAAATTCAGGTGCATCCATTCACATGACTTCTCATAGAGATTGGTTCTCGAAGTATAATGAGTTTGATGGTGGAGAGGTCTACCTGGGTGATGACTCTCATCTAAAGATTGTTTCCCGTGGAAGATTAAAAATTAGATTTCCTGATGGAAGAGTGAAGGGGATTGATGGTGTCTTGAATATCCCATGTTTGGCACAAAACTTTCTTTCTCTAAGTAAATTGAATGATTTAGTAGTGCAAGTTTTTTTCTCTAGTGGAGGATGCAAGATGACTAGAGAAGTTATGGTGCTTGCTAAAGGAGTTCATCTTGGAACTTTGTTCTAGCTTGATGCATGCACTATACAGTGCAATAGTTCTTTTAATGTACCAAAGAAGAGACCTTTGGATTCCTCATCCTCACCATCAGATTGTGCCAAGAAGAAACATGTTGCAGCTACATCCAATGGTCATGCATTTTGGGTACCTAAGGGTGCTCATTCCATGGAAGTGAAGCTTCCTGCATAGAAGAAAATGTTATGGCACCAATGAATTGGTCACATTGGTGAGAAGGGTCTTAGAACCCTAAAAAATAAGAGCCTTGTTAAATTCCTTGATGATCTTGTAATATCGAGTTTGACTTTTGTGAACATTGTGTATATGGAAAGCAACACCGTGTTTCTTTCTACTCTAGTTCTTATAAGTTTTCTGGGGTCTTGGATTATGTACATTCAGATGTTTTTGGTCCTATAAATGTTCCTTCATTATCAAAATTTGTATATTTTGTTTCTTTCATAGATTATTATAGTAGGAATTTTTTTTATTTTCTTAGAATTAAAGTTGAAGTCTTTAGTCAGTTTAAGGAGTTTAAAGCCTTGGTTGAAAATTAGACTAGCATAAAGATTAAGTGTTTGAGGACTAATAATGGTGGTGAGTTTTGTTCGATAGAGTTTGAAAAATTCTAGAAAGAGCATAGTATTGAGAGACATAAGACTACTCTCTACACTCCACAACAAAATGGAGTTGCAGAGAGGATGAACAAAACATTGATGGAGAGGTCTAGGAGTATGTTGAGTGGTGCTAGCCTTGAATATAAATTTTGGGCTGAAGCAGTAGCCACTACATATTATTTGATCAATAGATCTCCTACATCAACGCTTGTTGGAAAGATGCCAATGGAGGGATGGTCTGGTAAAAATCCTTCAATGAGATATCTTAGAGCTTTTGGTTGTGAATTTTATGCTCATGTTCTGATTGTGAAGAGGTCTAAGTTGGAGAACAAGTCTATTAAGTGTATCTTTATCAACTATGGTGTTGGTGTGAAAGAGTACAAGCTTTGGGATCTAGAAGCATAGAAGGTTCTCTATAGTAGAAGTGTGATCTTTAGAGAGATGAAACCTTCCACTATTGAGTTGCAACCAGAGAAAGAGAAGAAACTAAAGAAGGAGGTAGTGTAGATTCCACCTACTTTGAAGAAAGAAGAACCAAGTACTCTTGTTGGACCTGATGATAAGGAGAACTCAAGTATCTCTAAAATTTTTGCAGAAGGAGAACCTCAACCTCAGCCTTTGAGGAGGTCTAAAACTTAAAATTTGGTACCTTTGCCTACTAGATGTAAACTTGTTGGTTGTAAATGGGTTTTTAAGAAAATGTGTGGTCCTGATGGTAGTATTGAGAAGTATAAGGCACAGTTGGTCGCTAAGGGGTATTCATAGGTGGAGGGAATTTCTTATGGAGATATATTCTCTCCTATAGTGAATCTAACATCTATTCAACTTTTGTTGTCACTTGTAGTAGCATATGAATTAGAAGTGGAAAAAATGGATGTGAAGACTACATTCCTTCATGGTGATTTGGAGGAAGAGATATACATGTCATAGCTAGAGCATTTCATTGAAAAAGGTAAATAAAATTTGGGTTGTAAATTGAAAAGGTCTCTTTATGGTTTGAAACAGTCTTCTAGAATGTGGTATTAGAAGTTTGATACCTATGTGTTGTCATTGGGTTTTCAGAGATCTAAATTTGACCATTATGTATACTTTAAAATTGATAATGGTCATATTCTCATTATTGTTCTATACATAGATGATATGTTGTTTATTGGGAATGGTAAATGTATGATTTCAGATTTGATGTTTCAGTTGTTAGCACAGTTTGAGATGAAAGATCTAGGTGTGGCTAGGTACATTATGGGAATGGAAATCATGAGAGACAAAGCTAATAGAAAGCTTTGGTTAAGCTAGAGAAATTATGTGAACTCCATGTTGGAAAGATTCAACATGGTAGATTGCAAATAGTAAGTTGTTCCTATGATGCAAGGAACAAAGCTTTCTATGAATGATTGTCCAAAATATCCCACTATAATGGAGGACATGACCATTGTACCATATGCAAGTGCAATTGGTAGTTTGATGTATCTAATGGTGTGTACAAGACAATACATTTCCCAAGCAGTGGGAGTCCTTAGTCATTTCATGGCTAATCATGGATAGGTGTATTGGGATGATGTTAAGAGAGTGTTCATATATTTATGAGGCACTTCTGAGTATGCCTTTTTTTTTCATGGTTATCCTACTATAACTCAACATTTTGTGAGCATTCAAGGATATGTGGATTCAGATTGGATAGGTGACATTGATATTAGAAGATCCACCAGTGGTTATGCGTTTATGATGTTTAGTGGTGTTATCAATTGGATGACTAAGTAGCATGTTGTAGATATGTTGTCCACGATAGAGGAAGAGTATATGGCAGCCACTCATGCCTGTAAGGAATCCATTTGGCTTAATAGGTTATGTTTTGATATTGGTTTAGATACAGGACAAATTACTATTTGTTGCAATAGTCAAAGTGCAATTTGTTTAGCAAAGAATCCTACCTTTCATGCCAAAACAATGCACATTGATCTATAGTATCATTTTGTTTATGATATGGTAGAAGACAGAAAAGTGAACCTCAAGAAGGTTGACACTTTGGTGAATGTTTTAGATGCACTAACAAAACTAGTGAGCATAGAGAAGTTCAGATGGTGTTTTGATTCCATGGGCATTGGGGCCTTGAGCAGATGATTCCATATGACTCTTAACAGGTCTTTGACAAGTGGGAGAATATTGGGATTAAGGTGTCTCAACCTTAGAGTCCTAACATTGATTTAATTTTTGTAATTTAATGCATTTATTTGAATAATTTAAATGCCTATGGTGTCATGTCACTAATTGGAACCCACCGGCTGGGTGGCATCTTCGTTGGAGGTGACTAGATGACACATCATCATCCCAAGTGGACATAGGCATCCCACTTTGGAATCTATGACATATTATAAATTCTATGATGTTTCATAAGGCATCTTTGAATGCATGGGTGAAAGTTGGTGTCAAAGTCTATTTATGAAGGGATGTAAGAGAATTAGCTATTTTTAGTTAGTTATGAAATATTCTCTTACAGCTGTAGGTGTTGTCAAATATGACAGATTCCATGACACTTGTAACATGTGTAAGGCATATATCATAGCCTATTTTTAGCATATTTTGGGCACCCAAGCTTGGAAGAAGACTATTTGCATGTTTGACACTTGTTGGGGGTGTAAGGGAATATTGAACATGTGTCCAAATGCATGTCTAAGGCATTGAATATTGTGACTTTTAGATTTAGAAACCCCTCATCTTCTAGAGAAGCTTGTATCACTCTATTTATTGAGTTCCTTGAGTTGTATAATGCATAGTTTGTTTGTAGTTAACAAAGTGTTGCCAGTATCACTCCAGAATAGGTGTTTGTTTGAAGCACTTGTAGAAGAAGGCTATGTACTTGGTGATGTATTGTAACTCTTATTTGAAGTAATACAACAATACTATTATTTTGAAGGGTGTGGTTTTTTACCCAAAAGGATTTTCCCCACATATATTTGGTGTTACTATTTAATGCATCCTTGCTGTTCTATTCCCATTATTCTATGTATGTGCTTCTCTTATTGTAATAGTAAAATGCGTTAAAATGATTTTTTTTAACTCTTTCTTGATTAGATTAGCATAGCAAATTGTTTCCACTCATCTGACTTCCTTTCACCAAGAGCATGCATAAGTGGTGAATCTATTGTCATAGCATATAATGTAGAATTCTCAAAATAAAAAATAAAAGAAAAAGAATTTTCTAGAAATAAAAAGTAAAACTGTGTTCCTTCAATATTAGTTTAGGTATGGCATAGTGCACAATATTATAGTTCAATCCTATTTTCATATTACTTCAATTAGTGTCACTAATAATCTCCATAAAAAACTATTCTCCATGTTTAAAATCATGTTAAAAGATCATATTTCTCATAATAGCTTCTCTTGAAGTGATTTCAGAGATTAATTTCATTGTATTGTGGCAATCAACACATTCTTGAAGGTTCCTCATAACTCTAATTATTATTCTTGGGGGCCATATCTAACAAACCAAGAGAAACTATCATGTTCTCATTATTTTGGCAGAAAAAATAATTAATTTTCCTCTTCCACATCATTGAGTAAATATCTTGAATCTAGAAAATTTCCTACTACCTCAATCTCTCAAGCCAATTTCTCCAACTTTGCATAGAACTATTGTGTTTGGATATGATTAATCTCCTATAATAAACATATGTACCATTTTATGGACTTGAATCCAACTACATCTAAAGATCTTTTTAATTCTTTTATCTTTCATTACGCTCTTTGTTAATTGAACCTCACACCATCTACCCACTTTTGTGTAGATGTTTGAAAAAGTCACATCATTTTTAGGATGTAAAAGAAAATTGTTGTAAATACTCCTAAGGCTCCAGTACCATTGAGGGGCTTCAAGAACTTTTTTTTATGAAGCAAGGTTTCCATAAGGCCAAAAGAATTACTATAGGAGTAGTTAGAGACATTTCCTGATAAGTAGGAGTTCCTACTTTCTATATTATGATTTCAAGAAAATGCATTTAAAATGGTGCTAAATATTGTTCCCACTAGCTTAAGAAATTTTCTGGCACTCATCAATCTTTATTTTTAAAATTCTCAACAATTAATATTTATTATCATTTTATATTTATATATTCTATTAAATTTAATATGCAAAATAATAAAATTCATGAAACCATAATTTTTGTAAATTTTAAAACTTAAACTTTTAAGCTTAAACCACTATAAAATTCATTGGACCATACCAATTTAAAATACTCCTAAAAAATCTCAGTAACACCTCTACTGAATTTTTTTATTAAGCCTCCCACATGAGATTGCAGCCTAAGACTATGTTCATATGTAATTTGGAGACACCAAGAAAGCACAATCACACAAGAACCATAGGTTTAACTAACACCTAAATGATAAAGCTTAGTGTGTCTACAAAATATCCAGCACAGATAGGAAGGTGAACCATGCACACATAGTAATCAGTTTTACGTATAATGCAAAGGGTTACTCATGATTGCAATATGTACAACCCTCATCCACTAAACCTACATGACTACACACACACGTTGAACACAAGGAAAACTTATAATATCAAGTGCTTTATTAATTCGAGTATTTTAAAGGCATTCTTGCAAAATTCATTTTATGCGTATCCTACAATTATTGAATTCCTTGAGATCACATTTCTTTGAGGCATTGTGTTGTACAACTCTTGTGCGTTGCTTCCACATTTCAGGTACATTCCTACCAAATCATTCAACTACAATATCTGAAAAAATCCCCCTTACATTAAACTTCAATGGATATCAATACCCTATTCCAAAACTCCCGTTTTGCCACAGACGGGGAGGATGTTGGCTTTACAACCGCCAATTTCATTTTCTTTAAGGTTTCTTAAACCTTGTCAAGAAAACCATTTTGTGCATATCCTGCGATCGTGGTATTCCACGGGGCCACATTTATTTGAGGCATTTTGTCAAACTGTTCACTTGCCTTGCCTATGCTTCCATTTCTTGCATACATGTCTACCAAAGAAGCAACAACTACAACATCTTACAAAATTCATCTATCCTTTATGCTTTGATGGATGTCCATACCCTATTCCAAAGCTCTCATTTGACAGAGGCTCAAAGGATGTTAGCAAGGGTTAAAGAGTTTTTCTTTACACCTACCGGTTGTATTTTTCTTCTTGAAGCCTTTTCAACAAATCCATTTGCAGAATATCCTGCAATTATAGCATTGTATGTGGTGACATCTCTTTGAGATATTTTTTCAAACATTCAAGTGCCTTGTCTATACTACAAAAAAAATTCCTCTATCCATACCCTATTCCAAAGATTCCATTTTAGCACAGGCAGGGAGGATGCCAAATGCCAACAAAGGTTGTGGAGACAGGTTTCACATCTTCTAATTGCATTTGCTTCAAAGTTTCTAAAGCCTTTTCCACAAATCCATTTTGTGCATATCCTGCCATCATTGTATTCCATGAAATCACATTTATTTGAGGCATTTGGTCAACAGCTCATGTGCCTTGTCTATGCTTTTGAAGCATCTCTACAAAACCATTTCAAATTAGATCTGAAAAATCTCCCCTATCCGTCATGCGTTAATGGATACCTAAACCCTATTCAAGCATCCCATTTTGGCATAGGCTGGGAATACGCTGGCAAATGTAAACTGGTCGATTTGGAGACCTATTTGTTGCATACGGTGAAACAGTGTGACTGACACCTAAGGACACCCATGTCTTCTATATGCTGCAATAAGCATATTCAATGAGAGACTATTTCTTTTTATGTGATCAATCACTTTATTTATTAATTAATTAAAAATATTAAATATATTGAATTCTTATTTTTAATAAATTAATAAACACGGTCTGATGAAAACCACTCAATCACTTTAGGGCATCTGCCAATTCTCCGCAGCAGCGCCGGAACAATGAGTTTGAGATTGAGTTTGCTTTTCCTTATGCGTGGGAACCACTGAGCACTGACTGTAATTGGTAGGAGAATGGAACAAGTTAAACAGGGAGCACATACACCATCTAAATGGTCAAAGCTTAGATTTAAATCCGGCCTCTCCTAGAAGAACGACAAGGTTGAGAAGATTTGAGAACAATGCCCTAATCAAGGGTACGGTTTCCACCGGTCAAATACATATAGCCTTATACAAGCCATGGACAGGAGGAGGAAAATATGAATTATTTATGATTTGTCATGATTTTAGACGAAGTGCTACCTAACTCGAACATGATTTTACTTGACTTCATTATGAATTCCCATTTTGCAATAGAAAAGGTCAATGTAATCACTACGATCAAACAAGTGAAAACTTAATGTTTACCTCAAACCTTTGCGGTTTGATAATATTTGGTTTAATGTATGAATCAGACACCGTCACCAAAATTATACACCCATTCAACAATGAAAAATGCAGGTTTCAAGGTCTCACTCGCCCTTGTGAGACTAAAATTTTGAATGGGTCCTCCTTGAAAAAATTACAATATTCAACTATTTTGATTGTCGCTTCATAGCCTTTCTATAAATATGACATCTTTGCATGGGTTGTATATATTAATTTCTATAGTTTGGATAGGTGTCTCCATTCCCAAGAAATATTTAATTAATTAATTAATTTTTCTAGAGACTTCTAGAAAGGAGTTAGTTGTCCAGATAATTATTTAATTAATTATTTGATTCCTCTACACACGTCTAGAATCCAGTTAGTTAGGGTTGTTAGAGTCTAATTAATCTTAGCCATTGATTGAGATTAAATCATGGCCATTGGTTTTTCAATGAGAAAAGTATAAAAAAGGATCAATGTGCATTTGGAGAACACACACTTGAGAAGCATTTGCAGTGATAGAAAATAAATTGGCAGTGAGAGCAAATAGTCTTGTAGTGATAGCAAGGGTGCAATGATAACTTTGGGGACAACAACTATGGAATTTCAGCAGGAGAAATTGAGGGAATAATTTCCGGAGAAGAATATTGTCGTAGCTCTGTTAGTAAGAGGAAAGCAATTTATGTATCTCTTAATTTGTTGAAGTTTAATAAAATTTCTCATCTACAGTACTCATTTTCCCTTTGGGGTTTTTTTAGGGACAATTTGTCCAAAAATATTGTGTTCATTATTTTGCATGTTTTCTTCTCTATTCCTGTGATTTTATATGTGAAGTTGTAGTTGGTTATTTTTCAATATTTGTTGTGAATTATTTTTTTCAGTAAAATAATCTATATAGATAGGGGATTAATAATTAGTAACTGCAATAGAATTTTCACATGGTATCAGAGCAGATCTGAGCCCCTGGTAGAAAAGGCTCAGCACAGGAGGGAAAAATAGAGGGTTTATAAAAGTCTATTCTACCTCTTTAGATTTATTATTATTATTTTATCTTTTGAGATGGCCTTAGCAGGTTTAAGAGATTAGGAAAAATTAGATGGAGCCTCAAATTTTGGTGTCTAGAAAGCCAAAATTTCTTTATTGCTAGAAGAGAATTGTATCAAGGAATATGTGACTAGTGTTGTAGCTGTACCTACAAATCCAACACAGCTCAGCATACAAGAAGGAAAATTCCAATGTGAGGAGGTTGATTCTTGATAGTGTCAAGGACCATATTGTTTCACATATCATAGAGTTAGATACAACAAAGAATATGTGGGACACCATTATGAATCTGTACTAGAATGCTACCAGTAATCGAAAGCTGATTCTCAGAGAAAAGCTGAGGAATACCCAGATGAACAAGGGAGAAGACATTACAAGTTACCTCAGCAGACTCAAACTTGTCAAGGATGAGTTGGAAGGTGTTGGAGATAAACTAGATGATGACGAGCTAGTACGAATAACCCTAAATGGGTTTACTAAGTAGTGGGATTTCTTTGTTCAAGTTATCAATGGACGAGACACCTTACCGAGTTGGAATCGAATATGGAGTGACTTCACTCAAGAGGAGCTTAAAATAAGTCTTGTTAGTGGAACCAGCAGTAAGAGTTAGAAAAGTGAGGCAGAACAAGAAAACATTTCCCTAGCAGGAAAAGGGAAAGCGAATAAGTGGTCTAGCAAATGATCAAATCCACAAAATGAGAAGAAGACAGACTTGTCTAAGATCAAGTGCTATGGTTGTCACGAGTTTGAACACTATGTCAATGATTTTGCACAAAGGAAGAAGAATGAAAAGAAAGGCAAGAAGAAGACAAAAACTTCAACAAGTGCATATGAGCTCTAGATAGTAGAATGGAGGATGAGTTTGCACTCATAGCTTGTATGGTTAGCTCAACCTCACAGGGTGTTTGGTATATAGACAGTGGGGTGTCATTTCATATGACAAGAGTTAGAGAGTACTTCTCTAGTTATAAGGAGGAGGACATCAGAATACAAATTTCTATGGGGAACATGTCCAAACTCAATCCAGTTGGGAAAGAGACTATTCTATTTCAGAGGGAGAATTTCAAGCTGATTCCCATTCATGATGTGTTGCATGTGCCAGGATTGGGTATGAATATGATTTTTGTATCTGTCCTTCAGGATAAAGGTTAAAATGTACTTTTTAGAGGGGTGGGTGTGTTAATCAAGCATAAGGATTGAAAATCACCCATAGCTATTGGGGTTAGCAGTGGCTAACTTTACAGGTTGCAATTTGATACTCATAAGGCACTGATGAGTAGCAATAATTATAGAGATCAAGTAGAGCTATGACATAGGAGGATGGGCCATATACATCAAGGAGCACTTAAATTGCTTCGAGAGAGAGTGATAGGTGTTCCAGAGGTGAACATAGAGCATGCTGATGTATGTAAGGGATGTGTATTGGGGAAGTTTGCGAAAGCAGCTTTTCCAAGGAGTGACACCAGATCCAAG
The DNA here is from genome assembly GCA_007258455.2 of Sequoia sempervirens. Taxonomy (NCBI): domain Eukaryota; kingdom Viridiplantae; phylum Streptophyta; class Pinopsida; order Cupressales; family Cupressaceae; genus Sequoia; species Sequoia sempervirens. Next base: position 339,591,386 of record VDFB02075321.1, on the reverse strand, counting down.
GGTGTTCTTGATTTAGTAGATTCAGACATATGTGGACCAATGTCAACGAAGTCTCTCAGAGGATACGAGTACTTTGTTACTTTTATTGATGATTTCTCCAGGAAGACTTAGATATACTTCTTGAAGACCACAGATGAGGTTTTCAGTCACTTCCAAGAGTTCAAAGCTCTTGTGAAGAATTTGACAGGTAGGAAGATAAAGGTTCTTTAGTTAGACAATGGAGGTGCTCAAGTACAAAGGGAAAGTGTTCAAGGAGTTCTATACCAGGGAAGGAATCAAGAGAGAATGGACTATTCCTTACAACCCACAACAAAATGGGGTTGCTAAGAGGAAGAATTAGTCTATATTAGAGGTGGAAAGGGCTATGTTGTATGGGTAGAGGCATGTAGTATAGCAGTATACATACAACATAGGGTTCCACATAAGGTATTGGGAAAGATGACACCAAAGGAGGCATTCTTAGGGAAGAAGTCAGATATCGGCCACTTTTGGATATTTGGGAGTTTGGCATATTGTCACATTTTGGGGCCTACACATTCCAAGTTAGATCAAACTACAGAGAGAGGGCACTTTGTGGGTTACAGTGAAACCTCAAAGGAATATTGGATATTCATTCTAGGGGCCAGGAGGATTATATTTAGGCATAATTTCAAGTTCATGGAGGACAAGGCATTTAGGAGGTTCAGAGATTTTCCAACAAAAGCTCCAAGGATTGTTCAACCAGATCAGGGACAGTGAAGCTTGAGTATAGTTACTAGTACAAGCACAGGCTCAGGTACTGAGAGTTCATAGAGTATGGAGTAACAAATGTAGTAGATCCAAGAGATGCATCAGGAAGACATGGAGGTTGATACTTCATCCTCTATAGTTGGCAACAAGAACCACTAGATACATAGGGACACTCAAGAGTTTGTGGGAGCTCCTAGGATGAGTAGTAGACATCAGAGACAACTAGCCAAGTATAATGACTATATGGCATTAGTTAGTTAGTTGGTAGAAAGTGAGCATTCTAGCTATCAGGAGGCCGCACAGTAGAAGGTGTGGCAAGATGTGATGGTTGAGGAATATACCTCAATAGTGCATAATGATGTGTAGGAGGTTATGCCTAGATTGATAGATAGGGTAGTGGTTGGATCACATTGTATCTATAAGATTAAGCATGGTGCAGATGGTAGCCTCGAGAAATACAAGGCAAGGTTTTTGGCCAAAGGGTTCTCTTAGAAGGAGGGAATTGACTATGAGGAGACTTTCGCTCAAGTGGCCAGGTATACTTGTATACGAGTCGTGATCTCACTTGTACCATAGTTGGGTTGACATATTCATGAAATGGATGTCAAGACGATATTTCTCAATGGTGAATTGAAAGAGGAGGTATACATAGAAAAACTAGAGGGATTTGTAGCACACAACAACGAAACCCACGTGTGTAGATTGAAGAGAGATTTGCATGGACTCAAATAGGCTCCCAGGGCATGGTATGAGTGCATTGATAGATACTTGTAGGGAATGGGCTTCTTGAAGAGTGAAGTAGATGCTAACCTCTACTACTTGGTGGTTGGGGTGAGATTCTCATTCTTGTTCTATATGTAGATGACTTGTTTTTAACAGGTTCACTAGGGATCATAGAGGAGTACAAGAGGGACCTTGCAGCAGAGTTCAAGATGAAGGATTTGGGGCTACTGCACTACTTTCTAGGCATGGATGTATGGCAGACAGATGGATCTATTTTCCTTGGATAAGAGAAATACTACATCAAAATCTTGAGGACGTTCGAGATGGAGGATTGTAGAGCCATGTCTACTCCTATGATCACAAATTGGAAGAAGGTAGACACATCTAGGGAGAAGGATGTAGACCCTACCTTATATAGGAAATTGATTGGATCTCTCATGTATTTGGTCAACACAAGGCTAGATATATCCTTTGTAGTAAGCTCTCTTAGTTGGTTCATGGTTGAGTTGAAGAGAGTGCATTGGACAATGACAAAGCATGTGTTGTGGTATTTGCATGGTATAATCGAGTATGGGATCTGTAGACATCGAAAATATATGGATTGATATCACACTCTGATCCTCACTACTAACATCATTTCATCCTTAATCATCCCTCGGTCTAACCATTTAATCAAATCCCCCTATCTGATTAAATTCATCAATATTCATCCCTTAATTAAATAAATCATTTTATCTAATCGAGTCAATCACTTTTGTTAATTAAATCAATCCATTTGATCTAATTATCCCTATTTAATTAAATAATCAATTTATTTGATTAAATCTCTAATGTATATCCATTAAATTAAATAAATTAAAACCTTATTTGATTTAATCTAACACCATCCCTTTTAATTAAATAAATCAAAATCTTTATTTAATTAGCCTCTTATCATATTCCTCTCTTATTTGATTTAAATAAATTCATAAATTTAAGTCAAATAAGTCACATCATCAAATCTCCTGTTAAATTAATTAACCATTGATTAATTTAACCTCATCTCATGTCCCATCCTCTAGATTTTACAACTTGCACATGAAAATAGACTTATTTGATTTATTAAATTTCTATTTTCCTTCAACAAGGCATATTTTAAGGAATATTCCTCTAATTTGAATTCAAAATCCAAGTGGGAATAAGTCCTTCCAACAAAGCATTTAAAATATCTTACATGTCCTTTTCTTGAGCCATGTGCATTTTCTTCACCTTTCACCTCATCCTTCAAGCCATATTTTGAATTTGAATCTCCCCCCTCTTTGCACATGGATCAAAATGTGCTCATCCTCCATCCATTCATAGATTGACAAGTGGCATCATATCATTGGTTGAGTCTTTGTCCTACATTGATCAAATTTGGACATCTCTTCAACTTATCAATCTATAAATAAAGATCTCATATCCTTATTTCATCATCCACAACTTGAGTAAACTTACTATACTCAAATTCATAGCAATTTTCATCCATCTCATTGAATCGTAGCTAGGTTTTTGCAGATTTTAGCTTGGACCATTCATCAATCTTCATCAAAGTGGATCACAATCTTCATAAAATAATCAAAGCTAGCATTGGAGTTGGGAAATGGCCAATTTTCACATCAAATTGGCACCAATTCCCCCATGGGATCAAGAGTATGCATTGCTTTCAATAGGATTTAATCTACTTTCTTGTTCTTTCATTATTTTCTTCTCTTCATTCCTATTTTGAGTTTTGTTAATGGATTTCATGGGGAATCCTTGTTCTTACTTGCATTTGATCTCCTAATGTATTCATTTGTTGTGTTTTGCAGGTATTTGGATTAGGGATTCACATTTTGGCACTAGGAGGGCTTGAATTACAAATCTAACATGTTTTTTTTAAATTTTCATCGTTTTAGCACTTATTTTAACTATTTTAGCACTCTTTAATGTTCTTTTAGCACTCTTTAATGTTCTTTTAGCACTCTTTAAAATTATTTTAGCACTCTTTAATTTTCTTTTGTGCTCATGATCACTGTTTTAGCACCCATGATCACTATTTTAGTGCTTTTAGAGTCAGTTTTAAAATGACCATATCTTGGTCATACGAAGGTCTTTTTTGATGCTTTGTTTTTTGAAATAGGGTAGAATTTCATAAGCTATCCAATGGTGTAGGTGTTTCTTAACTATTAATGAGTTAAAATTTTCAAATTTTCATCTAAAGTAAAAACACATGATAACTTGGCTAAGTTTTAGGGTGTTTTGGTAAATGATTCATCTAACCCCTATATCCTTTTGTTTTTGATCTCATCTAACATTTTGATCACTTTTTTAGGTTGGGAATTGAAATCAAATGAAAGAGAAGCATGAGAAGGATATTTTGTTCAATCAAAGTGTTTTTAAACACTTTAGTGTTTGTTTAACACTTCTTTAAAAATTTGTTACCTTCTCCTTCTTAGGACACTAGTTTTTGTTTGGGCTTAAAAATAACCTTTTCCATTTCTTGCAAAGGTTAAAATGAACAATAGGACCAAGAAATTACTATATTTCATTTATGGGATTAAAAAATTGAACAAATGTCTTTCAGTTATGATTTGGTGCTCTAAAATGAACTCACATATTTCTTTGAGGATCTAAAAAGAACAAGTGTAGTGTTTTTTCGTAAGGGCTTACTTAGATTAAAGCCATTGGAAAAGGACGTATGCACTTCTCTTGTGCTTTATAGTGATCTTGAGAATCAAAAGGTCTTTTCCATGACTTTGGCTTAAGACAAAGCAATCACCTCCACACTTCAATTTGGGCTTAAAATTGAACAAACTATTGTGCAAATGTGAGTGGGGACTTTGTTGCGTACATTCTCTCTCCTTGCTGCCAACAAGGATTGATCGAATTACGAATATTGTTCTTCATTCACTTTTGTTTATCCTAGAGGGCTTGCCTTGGGGAAAAAGTAATCACCCAAGGGAACGACTCAACCGATAACACTCTAAAGCCAAGAGTATTTCCAGCCAGGATATAAATGTGGATATTGGAAGAAACACCAATATCACGTGGTTGAATCCAACAAGATGGATCTGAAAGGGGACTCTTGCCACGTTGGGTCAACTCCTACAAACGGAAAGTCCTTACTAAAACCCATGTGCTAGAATTTTCCAAAATCTTTTATCTATTTGTTGGTGCAAGAATGGTTGTTCTGAAGCCACTCCACACTTTTACGGTCTTCTAGTACAAATGGAAAGCATACCATGGGAGTTTCATGGGTGTTGATGCTTGGATACCCCAATTGATGTTAATGAGCTATGGAGGGGAGCTAGTGGGGTCAATCATCTAACTATTCACTAGAGATAAGTGTAGCTAGACTTTTCCAAGTGGGAATCAAACAAATATTGTCTTACACATCCATAGGATTGTACTCATTCTTGGGTTACAAAATGCATTGCTTGATCGAAAACATCATGAAAACAAACACTTAACATCATCATCCAAATTTCAAACCCTTTTGGAGACAAATACAATTGACTTGATCCATATGTTATTGCTTTCCCTTGGGATTCACATCCTTAGAGGTTTCTAAACATTGGATTACATCTCGATTTGTCTACTTAAGTAAACAATAGGAAAACCCTTGCCTTAAGTTCATCAAATTTCCACATATCGTGTGGGGTTTGAAGAAGTTAGGACATTGGACATTTAGTTTGAAAATCTAATCAAGAAAGTGTTTGTGGTAAAATAAATTCATTAATCAAAATGAAATCAATTGAACCCAACACATGTGATTGTGTATCTTTTGTCTTATGGTCTTTTGAGCAAACATTGATCTTTTGGTTTGAAGGGAAAAGCATGTTCTTCAAAACCTTGGCCTTGTAAACAAGTCCTTCTTAGGTTCATTTAGGATCAAAATAAAACACTTCATCCATTTCAAACATTTATCATCCCATGCCAAAAACAACTTTAGAGCTTTTGAAAACATCATTCTAGACTTGGGTAAATCATCACAATCAAAATCACCTTGTTTAGTTAGGTGTATGGGATGCATTCTTTCTCGTATATTTAATTGAAGTAGCACCCCTTTGAACAAGTTTATCCTAAAGATCACATCCAAAATATTAGGGTTTACAAGTTCATTTTCAAATCAAACACATTCAACATCAAACCCTATGTCTAGCATTGATCCAAAGTCCCTAAACGTTTAACACTCATATCATTCACCCCTTTTTCATTCTCCATCTCATCATTGGTCCTAAGAACCTTAGAAGTCACTTATGCAACAAGGTCAAAACACAAGAGGAACATGGAATATAAACTTGATCCATACATCATGAGTAATCCAAGTCAACTAAGCCATCAAAGCCTTACAATGTCGATTGATTATCAACACTCACACTTATATAATCCATATATGGGATCATTACCTTCTACAAATGTCAATGGCACAACAAGTGTGAGTATGGCCAAGTCAAATATTGGGACACTTTTCCCAATGGTAGATTTAAATCCAAGTCCAAACCTACAAATCCACCAACTGAACAATCAATGCATGAGCCTTCAAACGAACAACGTCATCCCACCAAATCCCTACATTCCAAATGAGAATGTACCAAGTACAAGTTTTCAAAACATGAATCCGACAAACTTTGGGATAAATATGGTTGCAAATCATACAAATATTATTCAAAATCCAAACAAGATGTTAACGACTCCAAGTCAAGGTAACACCATGCAAAATCAAAGTTACCTAAATCAAGGCAATGTGATTCCCAACATCAACAATGTTCAATTTTAACCTATCATGCCAAATTTGAACATCATCCCAAATCAGAACATTGTCCAAAATCAATTTGTCCATGATCCCATTCAAAAAACACAAGTATGCATCCCAAATTTCCTTGAACAAAAACCAAATCAACTATATCAAGGGATTCAAGATCAAAATCAAAATCAAATTTGGCAAGATCAAATTGCTACACTTACCAAAATAGTTGAGTCATTACGCCAAGAGACATCTCCACCACCCTTACCCATATCAACATCATTCCTTGGTTTAGGCATTTCTCCTTTACCTAGCACCAATCAATCCATCCAAATCAATCCACCTAACACCAATCAAGATGTCACATCAAATCCTTGGAATATACCATCAACATCGCACCAATAGATGGTATCTAATCAAATGACAACATCAATCCTGACAAATCAAAATATGGTCTCCCAAGGATCTATCACCTCGATCATCCTGACCATTCCTATCACCTCGATCACTCCAACCACCCCCATCACCCCCATCACATCTCAACCCATCACTACCATGATCACTCCAAGTGTATCTCAACAACTTGGCACGATTCCAAATACACCACCCCTACCACCAAAACCAAGTGCAATAAGTCAATATTGTAACATCACACTAAAAGCACATCAAGCCTACCAAAAAATGCTTCAACAATATCAGGTGGCTCCACAAGTCACTCAACCTACCCAACAAGCACAAACACAAAAAATGACAACTGTTGAGAACAAGGAACAAGATCAATCCATTACTGAGCACCTTGAAGCTATGTCTATTTCATCCACTGATCAAATCAACATAGTTCAAGAGTCACTTGTCAATCATGATCAAAATCCGCCAACCTACCTAACAATGATCCAATTCAAGAAATGTCAAAATCATTTGACCCTATGGTTAAAGACATTGGAAATCCCTCCACCACAATTGTTGAAAACAATGATCAAGATCTCTCCATCGATGAGCACCTTGAAGATGTTTCCACCCCATTCAATGATTAACTCACCATACATCAAGAGCCACTTTTTAGTGATCTATTTCAAGGAGTGTTAGAATTATTTGACCCCATTGACATAATCTACAATCCATCGACCAACGATCATATTGAAAATGTCTCTACATCACCTTATGAGTTAGAGGACATATCTCAAGAATTTATGCAAAAGCATGATCAACGTCTTTCACCAAAGTCTAGCAATGGTCCTTTCCAAGACATGTTAACACCCTTTGACCTCATGGTTACAGATGTTGAAGAAATCCTCAACTCAACACTTTATCTAATTCCACTTGAAAATCAAGAGGATATTGAGCCACTTACCATGACTAATGATGACATCCAAGAACCCTTTGTAAGAAATCCATCCTTTGAAACTAGTCCATCTCAAGTACTTGATCCAAAGCATGTCGAAATCAACTCCGAAATCATTCAAGATCAAGAATTTGTATCTTCAAGATACTACAATGATCTAATGGGCACTCTCCTATCCATGCAAGATGATCATATCCATGTAGCACATACTCCTCCATCTACCCATGAGATGCTTTCTTTCGAAGGACACGTAGATGATCTTCATCTTAAACAGGATTTTGTTACACAAAAAGAGAAAATTATCAATTCCTATAGTCAAACTGAGTTATCAACATCCTGGGATCAAATATATCCCAAATTCAAACCGAGGACATTAAGTATGTAGATATCCAACATTATCTGCTCAAGGAAACAAGTTAGACAAAATAGTATAATTCAGAGTTAGCAGAGCAACAAATTGAAACATCACCTATGGTGGTGATTTATCAAAGAATGCCCTATAAACAAGAGCTCTTGGAACAAGCAAAATCAAAGCATGAAGGTACTACTTCCACAATACTGGGGGAAACTTTGTCTCAAGCAATGTCAACATAGGGAGCACAAAGAATCTTTATGATGAAACTAGCATCAATACTACAACCAGCCATGTCATGAATCTTCATCCACCCATCATCCCATCCACAAATTGGGACCAACGTCAAAAGGAAGATTTGAATCAAAGTATGAATAATGTTATCAAAGCAAAAGAAGATGAGAAGCATAATGGACAAATCAAATACATATGGATACCAAAGAATACAAAGAAAGATCATCCCTATCAAACTCCATCAGTCAAAGAAATTATGAGGTAAAATAAAAGAGGGAAAATTATCCATCAAGGATGTCCACAAAAGCAAAAGTAGACTTGTCAAGCGACGTACAAAGTGTATCAAGCAGTTGGTCCTAATTCCACACACACTTTCATATCCACCCGTCATTGCTCATCTTTCCAAGTTTAGAGAGTCAAAGGTTCCAAACTGTCAACCAATCCATCTTTTATCCCTAAACACACTCCATCCATGCCTCCACACATGATATCCAATTCTCAAATTGACCATGTATTGGCAACAACCCTTCATCATAAGGATTCAGAAGGCAATCTATCGTGATGTGCGCACAAAGACAAAGTCAACTCCGGTATCAATGAAGCAAATCAAGAATCCCAAAAGTTGCATTCAAGTGCACATATATTAGCAAAGAAACTTCTTCAAGCAGGATATCGATGGCACATTATGACAGGGGCACCTACATCAACAACACCTTGTGATTCAGCATGAGTTTAAAATCTTTCGAAAAAATAAAAAAAATCAAGAAAGCAAAAAATCCAAAAAAATGAGAAAAAGGATTGAAAATAGTAAAGATAAAAATCATCCTCTAGTGAAAACCACATGGGCGGCACTTTGGGCAAGACCATGAAGAAAACCTAGAAAATAGACATCATGTGTAGAATTGAGCATCTACATGCGCCACTTCAAATGAAAGCATCTCATCCCATCCATAATAAATCGAGCATTCCATCCATCTTATCCATAATAAATCCATCCATCCATAAACCATTTATCCAATCCATTTTCATCCATCTGCATACATAGTCCAAGTTATCGTGATCTTGACAAACTTCGGTGCAAACTTTACACTTGCTTATGGTAAACATCTTGACATGGGTCATTTTCATTGATCCTATCCTATACAACATTATTTGAGCCATGAAGTATTATCCAATGAAGCATTCCTTCATTCAGAAACCTTATCTTATCTCAAGATAATCCTTGGCATCCTTTGCATGCTTGCCATATCCATCCATCCATACACTTATTTGAGCATCCACCCATCGCATTCCATACATTGCTAGACATTGGGGGCAGATATTTGCATCTTGCTTCGAGAATAAAATATTGGTCTATGTCCTCCCACTTATGTGGTGATCTGAACATTGAAAACGTGAAACCAAATTGGTCAAAGTATTTGTGATCTAGAATTTGAATCACTAGCCCATGGAATATTTTGAGAAGACATCAAAATCCAAAAAATTCAAAAAACATCAAAATCCAAAAACATTCAAAAAACATCAAAATCCAAAAACATTCAAAAAAACATCAAAACCCCAAAAACATCACAAAAATAAAAAAATAAAAACATTTGTAAAAAACCTCAAAAAATACCAAAAATAGCCTCAAAACATTGCAAAACATTGAAAACATCCAAATATTTGAAAAATCCATCCGCCTCATCTCACTTGTACCTGCAATAAGCACCATCCATAATAAACTGATCGTCATCATCAAACTTTGGTGAAATAGTCAGAAACAAGTCTAGCAGTTTAAACATAGAACTCAAAATGGCAGGTCTAAAGTCTAAGTTAGTAAGTAAGCAAGTTGGTTATCTCTTCGTATTGATAACTCATTATCTAAATTTGTCCCATATCAATCATCCCTTATAAATGAAATGACATGCTGCCATCCACTAACATGTCCTAGGATGAATCCTTCCTACAATGGGCATTATCTTTTGGCAATAAGTTTTGTTCATCATCTTAGAAAACACATCCTCTTTCTGTTAGCGGTATTGAAGAGAATCAGTTTGTTTGTTTACTTGGTCTTTATCTTTTAACTTATCTTACTTGCGCTCATTCCAAGGACATCTTGATGATATCCCAAAACAGAGGATTTAGATAAATAGGAATGGGACAATGATCATTATCTTTTGTTTGTTGTGCTTGTTGGAAGCTCTTGTAATATAACCTCGGCAAATACGTGCTTTGTTAGGTATGTATGGAAGAGGTCTAGGGCAACTTGTTGACTATTACAGGGATAGGTTTACCTTTCCGTGTTTTGGTCCAAGGTGTCTGAAACTTCAAAAGTGCATGATCCTAGCAAGGTTTCTGTATGTTAGGTGTGAACAAGAATACTCCTATCTGTTTGTTGATTCAAAGTCCATCACACTAGGTACCATGCCATCCTAGTTTACTATACCTTGATACCCCGTACTACGTGTGTTATCAAACATAAAAAAAATTGGCCCTTTGAAAATCCCAATTCCTTAGCAGGTAATCATCATCATCATCATCATCATCATCATCATCATCATCTGCATTTGTGTCATCATGTGTCTTGTTGAAATGACTTCTTCTTTTCTTACTAATCACGCTAACATGGTACCATGAAAATTAATCATAAATCATCGCCATTGCATCCATCTTGCATCCACAAACCATCAACATACTGCATAATGCATATAATACCATATAGAAAATATTAATCATACCACATGCATTCATCCCCATCATTGCATAATATAGATTAGTTATTCTAAGCATCTCATAAACCATACATTTATCATCTATTCGCATAATCATAAAATCATCATATCATATCATGTGCATCCATATCATCCATGCATCATCATATCACCCAAACATTATAATCTTCTCATTTATATCATCAATAATGTAACTATCATGGTACAAATCAGGATCAAGTGTGTGTAATATGGGTGTGTGCAAGAAGTTGAGTCCACTTTTTGGCCAAAAAGTGGAAGTGTTTTCCTTCATTTTCAGTATTTGACACATTTGACCTTAAAATTTGAAGCACTTAGAGATGAAATCTTTAAAAAAATGACTAACCATAAAATGTAGTGCTCGGAGTCTAGTTTCCAAATACGTAATTTATTTCAATACCCAGATTGTACAAATTGAGTTTCAATAGGCATTTCAAAAAACCACTGTTTAAAGGTCATTTTTTTTACCATACCATGCACATGTACGACATCCATATTTTGACTTAAATTATTGTATTTTTCTAAATCCTTTTGGGAAAAGTTTTATGACTCACTGAACCTTGCTCTTGATATTTTTTTGTAATTTTTTATTGAATATTTTTTTTTTTGTTAATTTTTTATTAGGCAGATTTGTCGTTTTGAAAAATTGTCATGTACGACATGCATAAGATGACCTAAACTTATCATTTTTGATTTTTTTTTTCAAATTGAAAAGAATTGTCTCAAGTTTTCCTCATGCAATCCGTTTGTCAAAATGTTACGTTGATCAAAAGTTATTAAAATAGTAAAAAACTTCCTCGATATTTAAAGTTTATGGACCAATTTTATTAGAAATTAATTAAAAATAGAAAAAATAATTCAATTGCAAAACAAATTACATATTTAGAATCTGCATTGTTTGATCTAAAATGGGTTTTAATTTCGTCAGAAATTTTTTGAAAAAAGGTCGTCAGCCGTATGTCCAAAGTCAATATTTTTCTTTGACATTGTTAGGGCCTTCAATTTGCAAGTCAAACTAGGTTGAAGGCTTAGGTTCGAACTTCCAAAGCTTTTTCCAAACCAAAAACCTTGGCAAAAACCCGCCCATGATGCAAAACAAAATTAAAATTTAAAAAAACGGGATCTCGATTATAAAACGGGATCCCGTTTAGTAATAAATGGGATCCCGTGCTATAATCGGGATCCCGTTGCCATTTCGACCGTTGTAAAGGTAACGGGATCCCGTTTATAAAATGGGATCTCGTTGCCTTTACAACGGCTCCCACACTCAATTTGAGTGAACGGGATCTCGATTATAGAGCGGGATCCCATTTATTAGTAAACGGGATCCCGTTTTATACTCGTGATCCTGTTTAATGATAAGCGGGATCCCGTTTATTTTATTTAAAAATACTGTGCATAATTACTGTCAAGTCTGCAACTTTGCAACTTCACATGTATGGCCAAGAGCACTAAAAATCAATTATTTTTCATAAGTTATTGTATTTACAGGTGGTCAATTTGATTTTTGGTTGATTTTATCAAAGGGAGCATCATCTACACCATTTTTGAAGTGAAATTTGTAATATGGATTGAATTTTTCAAAGGAAGCATGAAGAAAACAATTTTTTAAAGTGGAATTGTGGTAGTTTTCTATTTTTTTTTAGGAACACAAGAGGAAGAATTTTCCCGTAATAGGTATTCAACTTCCAATTTGGATTGAATATTTTGAAGTATTTCACTATTAACATTCATTTGTGCTTGAGAATTATATAATTATGGGAGATAAATTTCGTAATAAGAGAAGAAAGACATTGACTCCTTAAGAATTTGAAGCAAATAAAGAAAAAGAGAGACAAAGATAAAGAGAAAGAAGAATGAGAATAAAATCAATGAATGATGGTGGAGCAACCAATTCAACAACTATTGAAGATGAAAACATTGAAGATACCATAGTTATAGATGAAGCTAATTTGCAAGGAGTCAATTTGGAGAAGAATATGATTATACAAACAAGTCCTACTATGTCTTCAAATCCCTCTTTGAATGCTATGGAGAATGTTTCAATATACACAAATCTAGGTACGTCTTCAAATCCACATGTTAGTGAAATGGTAAATTTGTTTGTAGAAGATTTACAAGATGCTAGATATAATGATGTTGACATTGACTATATTCAAAGAGATGAAACTTTTATAGAATATGTTGAAAACAAAAAAGAAAAATCTTTTGTTGCAAATGAAAATCAAAATGATCATTTTCTTGAAAATGAAAACAAAACCTATATTTTTGATGAAAATGAAAATGAAAATGAAAACCGCTTTGTTGATGAAAATGAAAATGAGAACCGTTTTGTTAATGAAAATGAAAATGAAAACCGTTTTGTTGATGAAAATGAAAATGAAAATGAAAATGAAAACTACTTTGTTGGATGAAAAATGAAGATGAAAATCTAGAATGTGATGTTGAATTTAATGAAAATACTTTTTTTAAAATTGGAAGTGGTGTTTTCGATAATCTTCCTGATCAAATTTCTTGAAGGCAAATAAGAACACATGCGAATAGAATACACACCAAATTCTTTTATCATAAAAAAATTGCATTTCAATGTCAACTAATGATGCAATTGATGAGAATGCAAAAAATGAGGAAAGTAATGAAAAGGTTAGGCTTTTATGTTAAACCAAAAAGAAAAGATCAATCATTAAAACATGCTATGTCTACTATTGCTAGTGCCAGTCAATCTATTGGGAAAAATAGTCCATCTAAAGATAAAAACGCAGCAAGAAGAGCTATAACTACTGCTATAGTCAATAAAACAAATTTGAATAAAAGAATGGTAAGCAATATTAGTGAAGTTTTAAAAATGCATCCTAAAAGATTACTAAGAGTAGCAAAAAGAAGAGAAAGTATAGAAAATGATCCTATCAATCAATGTTGGAGTATCAGTGGATGACTACCGAGGTCTGATATAAAATTGAGTGTTGAAATTAAATCTTTGATCAAAAAATATTGGCATGATCATACTAGAGTTTCATCTAATGCTAGAGATGTTTTAAAATTAAGGGTGGGGTCCAAAGTCCACGATCCTCACCCAAAACACCTATTAGATACAACACAAACTGAATTTTATAGAAAATTTTGTAGCGATTCAGTGTTACCTGGTAATATTAAAATAAGTCAAAGGTCTTTTGAAAAATGTAAACCACGGTATGTAAAAATTAATAAGCAGCGAATATCTTGTTGTTTGTAAAATACATGTTCAATTTTGTTATTTTTATGATGTTTTCAATATATATGTTTATTTACCTTGCATTCTAACATGTTTAGCATATAGGATTGTGGCATTGACCATGCCACCTAAATCCAATAAGAGTTTATTTCAAGTTTGTTTTGTGAAAAATCTAATGATAGATTATTTTATTTAAGTTCTTGTATTTGGACAATGCATTAAGCTGAAATCTTTCATTTTAAGCAATTTTTGCATAGAAAGTGTTGATCATGATTTTGGACAACAATTAGTAGACATCAAAAGATTTAGGAATGTTCACTATTCTTTAAAAGATGGAAAAATAGGAAAGCGTTGTGATTTAGTTACAGAAAAAGTTAGTGTGCATGCATTTATGAGTGAATTTAATAATAAAATTGTACCAAAATATGTTATGCACTTTGAACATGCTCGATGGCTTGATGGCCAATTTCGCGCATGTAGAAACACATTTTCAATTGGTACTATACTTTCAGTGGTTGATTTACTACTTGAGAGAATTATACTCTGCGCTCTGCGAAATTGGTGGAATAATTATAATTTTGTGCAAGTATTATGTTTGTCCATATTGTTTATAGACATCACGGATGATATGAGGATGATAGAAAAGTTTTGAGGAATTATCATTTTATTTGAGTGACAATCGGTTACATTCATGGAAGTTTGTTCAATATTGTTTTATATATTTTATAGAAATTTAAAGAAAAGAGATCCATATGAAAGAACACCTCCATAATTGGGATAATTGTCGCGGGAGTAGGGTTCAAAATGCTAGAATGTTCTATTGGTTAAGTAGGGTTCACAGGAACCCATGTAACATATACTTGAATTTTTGAAGTTGGGCATGGTAAAGGAGAACATGATCGCGCTGGTGCATGTGTCAAAAGAATTCTTGCTAGAGAACAATTAAAATTTGAGGATTTAGTAAAATTTAAAGATGCACGTGAGATTTTGGATTGGTGTAATAGAAGATTATCTACACCTGGTTCAAGTGATTACTCTAGAGTTCATTGATTCTTTTGGTTGGTGGAAGAAGAGAACATTGTACCTAGAGTTGATTGTGAGACAATTGAGTGGATCTACTAAATGGCATTCATTTTAGGAGTCTGACGGCAAGCATGAAGCTATTTGGACAAAGGGAGCTTTGCATGTTTTCCATTTTTGTATCTCGGTAAATTGGGAAGCTTGTATCTGAGAATGGGTTGAACGGTGTATGAATCGTTGACACTGTAGAAGCACATAATCAATATGAAAGAACTATTGAAGAAAATGATCAATTGTTTGCATCGAAGATTTATGATATGTTTGGTGTACAAAAGGTAATTTTAATTTAATTTATTTCATTTTATTTTGCTTTATTTAGTTATTTTTTAATACTAAATTAGTTATATGGATATGCACAAGTTATTAAATCAAATTTTGTTGGCAGGACATGTGTATGTAGTTATTGCACCTGAGGGGAATGAAGAGCAAATAGAATATTGGTTGGCTCGTTGTGTGGAAACTAAACATAAGTTGTTAACACCTCGAGAAGATGATGATGGATTTCATTATCCAACAGGTATGGTGATCCCCTTAAGAAACCTCCTTAAGCAAATTTTGATAACAAGTTTTAGATCCCCTTAAGCAATTTTTTAGAACAAGTCTTTGATCCCCTTAAGTAAATTTTGAGAAGTTATTTGATGGTGGTTTTTGAACATGTTTTCCAATAGGATCGGTGGTGGTTGTTGGCACTTAGCTACGAAAATACTTGAGAAGAAAGAATGGTCTACACGCATTGGCGAGAGACTATGAAACATAAAAGATTATGCATTATTCACATTTGGTGGTGGCAACAAATATAAAACTAGAAGCTATGGAAAACCTTCAAAAAATTACTATGGTCAATTCTATGGAAAGCATGAGGCAATCATAGATGCATTGCAAAGAGGATAGAGATGGTACAATGGATTAAGTAAATGCAATTAATATAGTTTTGGTTTTATTTTTTCCTTTAAATACATTAAATACATGTTTGGAGCATTGGTCAGGAGTGTGTTATTAGTTGAAATTGATTTAAATTATCCTCTTATAGATACTTAAGGCATAATCACAAAAGGATCTAGTCCATGCAGATTCAACCTAGACAACATGGAATACTTGGTAAAAATAGGTAATTATTAGTTAAATTATATTTAAATACATGTTTTGATTACATATTGATATTGCTTGGACATAAATAGTTAAAATTGATTTATTGTCATTTTTTGTATCCTAAAGCCATCATTGCATTGATCTCAAACTTTGAAACAAAAAGGAGAGGATGCCTGCATTCAACCTTGAATACTTTTAAATGCAGGTACTTGAGTTATGTACATATAGATAGTTTTATATAAATTAAAATATGTATGTTTTGATGATTTCATTGATATTGCTTGTACCTTTTCGATATCAGGTGGTGTGAAAACCTACTACATTCTAGCCACGAGTTTGAGATGTTCTTGAGATGGCATATCCAAATTTTGTAAACATCATTTTTAGATGACATAGATGTACATACACACTTACAAAATTAAACATACTATGTGTACTTCTATGTATCAAATCAATATTCTATATATTTAGGCGTATTATGACCCCTTAAGACATCCCCTTAAGATGTTCTATTATGACCCTTTTAGACATCCCCTTAATTAACATGTTCTATTATGACCCCTTTAGATATCCCCTTAAGATCCCTTAAGACATCCCCTTAATTAACACATTCTATTATGACCCCTTTAGACATCCCCTTAATTAACACATTCTATTATGACCCCTTTAGACATCCCCTTAAGACATATTATAACCCCTTAAGACATCGCCTTAAGATGTTCTATTATGAACCTTTTAGACATCCCTTTAATTAGCATGTTCTATTATGACCCCTTTGGACATCCCCTTAAGACATATTATAACCCCTTAAGACATCCCCTTAAGACGTTCTATTATGACCCCTTTAGACGTCCCCTTAATTAACATGTTCTATTATGATCCCTTTAGACATCCCCTTAAGAGCCCTTAAGACATCCCCTTAATTAACATGTTCTATTATGACCCCTTTAGACATCCCCTTAAGACCCCTTAAGACATCCCCTTAAGACGTTCTATTATGACCCCTTTAGACGTCCTCTTAATTAACATGTTCTATTATGACCCCTTTAGACACCCCCTTAAGATGTCATTATTTGTTTTGACAACTTATAAATTAGTGTTAGATGAACTATTATTTATAGTATTTATTAATTCTTTTATTCTCTAATCTTCTATGGTATTGTTAGGGTTAGGATTAGAATTTTAATTAGAGTTAGAATTGAACCCTAATTCTAACTGTAATACTAATTGAACCCTAACCCTAACCGTTATTAGAACCCAACCCTTATTGAACCCTTACCTTGTCCTAAAATTAATCCTATTCCTAAGCCTTGTTGTATCTGACCCTAATTGAAACCTAACCCTAACTCTAGTTGTGTCCTAATCCTAACCTTTACCCAAAGTTTTATCCTATAACCCTAACCTTAATTCACAGAGAAAATTTTGTGGGTCATATTTCTATTTCTTATGTACATAATTTATGTGATATTCTATTTTTTCTTGTTATTGACACATGAGCAAGACTTTTATTCATTTTCATACACTACACACAATCATGATATTCTAAATGGGAAACAATGATGAAATTAATTTTCCTTTGGATTGAGCTCCATATTCATCATTTTTAAAATTTATCATGTGTGTGTACACTTTCATTATTCATCCCCTAATGGTTACAATCGTTTTACATATACACATTCTCATGTTATCATAATTTATGTGATATTCTATTTTTTTTCTTATTCATTGACACATGGGCAAAATTTTAATTCATTTTTCATACACTACACACCGTCGTGATATTCTAAATGGAAACAATTTATGAAATTAATTTTCCTTTGGATTGAGCTCCATATTCATCATTTTTAAAATTTATCATGTGTACCTCATTATTCATCACCTAATGGTTACAATGCGTTTACATATACATTCTCATGTTATCATAATTTATGTGATATTCTATTTTTTTTCTTGTTATTGACACATGGAGCAAGACTTTTATTCATTTTCATACTACACACAATGATGATATTCCAAGTGGAAGTAATTATGAAATTAATTTTTTCCTTTGGATTGAGCTCCATATTCATCATTTTAAAAATTTATCATGTGTGTACACTACGTATTCATCACCTAATGGTTACAATCATTTTACATATACACATTCTCATGTTATCATAATTTATATTTTTTCTAATGATTACCTCTTTCCTTAATTTTTAGTACCAACACTTTTTTCCATTGCTAGTGAGAAACTAATGGTGTCATTTTATAAATATGTACATTAGCTAATTATATCAATACCTTGTTAGATTTTTTCACTATAAAGAATTTTATTTGCTTAAGAGTTTAGAGCAATGACTTTATTTGTCAATCTAGTTAAGGAAAAATTAAAGAATAAAATAACAAAGAATGGTGATATCCATGATATTCACAAGGTATAGGAATTCCAAGTGCACCAACAATGAGGTAAAATTCAATTTATAGAACTAAATAAGTAGGTAAATCCACATAAATTTTCTCTCATAAAATTAAAATTAATACATTAGAAGGAAAATATCTTCTTATTCATTGAAAAGAAGATTAAACCTAAAATTATTCTACAATTATGAAGTCTTCAGTAAATTTCACATTAATGTTCTATATTAATGTCTTGACTATGAACATAAAATGCATAAATGTACATGTGTAAATTAAAATTTCAAACAATAATAAAGTCCATAATTTATGTAACATATTAAGTGCATGAAACCAATATATTAAGCGCACATGAAATAAAGTCCAACAGAGTACATGATAAACAAGAAATATAAAACACATAAAATCACATGTTTGTAGGTCATGTATTGTCTCTATAATCAAGAGACATCTTCACACCGTGCGGACTATGTGGATGACCTGAAACACTTTGTACATAAGAGAAAGATGAAATTAGATGTAAGACAATAAAAATTGATTTAATGACAATTTCATTTATAATCCATCATAAAATTAAATTACCACCATATCTATGTCTGGATGCTCTGGTGCACCTGAAGCAACCTCTAAATTCTCTAAATAAATCTACATAAACAAGAAAAAGAAATTTGAAATTAGATGCACAACTCTACAATTAATTTTTTTTAATTCAATTTAATTTATAATTTATCATATTTTAATTGTACCATATTCTGAGCTTGTGCACCAGGCTCTTCTCCAGGACCTGTATGTACATGCTCAACTACAAGATGTGTCTCATGCTATAAAAGAAAA
>VDFB02075321.1:339565460-339571819 GCA_007258455.2 Sequoia sempervirens | reverse complement strand
GGGGAGGAGGAAACAAAATCAAAGCTTCTTATGACATCATTTCTCTTTGTATCAAGTGTCTTTAAATGCTCTTGGAAGCCATTATAATTCCAATTTTAAGGATTTTACCTCTTCAAGCTTTTAGGACTCAATAGATTTTAGTTTGGGACTTAAAAAGAACAAGACAAATGGATTAAAAATAAACTTAGGAAAATTTACTAGATTTTGTTTAAGGTTAATAATTGAACAATTAAATCTCACACTTCTTTTGGTGCACTAAAAAGAATTCACTTTTTCTTTGTGGATTTAAAATGAACATGTGTCTTTTGTGCTTTGTAATCTTTTTTGCAAAGTAATCTCATCTAAAAAGGCATATGCACTTCTCTCGTGGTTCACGGTGCCTTGAGAATCAAAAATATTTTTTGTGACATTAAGTTGCATAAAAGATTGCCTCCACACTTCATTTTGGGATTAAAATTGAACACACCTTGCGAGTGTGAGTGGAACCTATTGTGTGCATTCTCTCTTTGTTTCTCAAAAAAGATTAATCGAGTTACGAATATGTTTGCTCAATATTTTTTTATCTTAGAGGGCCTGCCTTGGGGAAAAAGTATTCACCCAAGGGAACGACTCAACCAGTAACACACTAAAGCCAAGTGTATTTCCAGCCAGGATATAAAAGTGGGTACTAGAAAAAAGGCCAGTATCATGCAGTTGGTTCAAACAAGAAGGGAAATAGTGGTCTCTCACCTTGATCAAAAATAGTAAAGAAAAAATCGTCCTCTAGTCAAAACCACTTCGATGGTACTTTGGACAAGTACCATGGTGAAAACCTGGCAAATAGGTGCCTTGTGTAAATAAACACTTTCCATTCACCAAGATCTTCATGGCTCATTTTGCATCATCCATCCATCATGCTTCCATCATCCATCACTCATCCATCCACATCTGCATCATAGCTTGGTCTTGTGTTCGTATCATGACCCCTCCTAATACTACTCGACCATTTCTCAAGGTCAGTTTGTCCTTCCTTTATCAAGGTAGTCTATTGCATCTCACTAGGGCATGTTCTCGCTGGATCAAATTCATGTATATTCTTGAAGGCCCTTAAATCAAAAAATCCAAAAACATTAGAAAATTAGAAAATCCAAAAACATAAAAAAATTAGAAAATCCAAAAACATTTGAAACATATCAAAATCCAAAAACAGGTCAAAAAGTCACTCAAAAAAGTAAAAAACAAAGTCATCTTGTCGAACTATGGGTCTCTAAGCCTTGAACGTAGGCAAAGGTGATCTTTGATATCCCCTGAGACACTTAGGTCTATCCTTTAGGAATCTGTCATAATAAACTGGCAATCCATTTGTTCATATCTCATTAATAATCAAGTATGTGTCAGTCGAACTATGTGGTCTCTGCATGTATAACGTAGGCAAGGATAATCTATTGATCAGCCCCCGAGGCCCCTAGGATAGTTCTTTAGATTAGTCTTTTGGTCAAAATCTCGGAAAGCACAAAAACATTAAAAAATTCAAAAATCAAAACATTTGTAAAATTGTGAAAATACCAAAAATAGCCTCAAAACATTTCAAAAAAATCCAAATATTTGAAAAAAATCATCTGTCTCATCTCATTTTCACTTGCAATAAATATCACTCATAATAAATTTTCGTCATCTTCAACCTTTGGTGAAACAATCAAAAACAAGTCTAACAGTTGAAAAGTGAAAACTTGAAACATCAAAATCTTAAGTCTAGGTCAGTACGTAAACAAGTTAGTCAACTCTTTGTATCAATAGCCTATCATCCAATCAGTACCATATCAAAATAATCTGATACCATCATGTCCTAGGATACATCTTTCCTATAATGGACATCAACATCAGGCATCATAGTAGTTTAGTCTTGGCTAGCGGTATTGAAGAACATTAGCTTGTTTGTTTACTTTATCTTTATCTGTTGATTTATCTTATTGTACTCATTCCAAGGACCTCTAAATGATGTATAGTCAAAATATTTAGAGAGATAGGAATGGGGAAATGATCATTATCTTTTATCTGTTTTGCTTGTTGGATATTTTTGTAATATAACCCTAGTCGTACGTGTTTTGTTTAGATGTAGGGAGGGTGTTTCAATATCTTGTTGACCACATGGGAAGGCTTTCCTTTCTATATTTTTTTTTGAGATGCTTCGAATATCTAAATTACATTTTTGAATAATATTTTGTACGCTAGGTGTGAATAGAAATACTCTTATTTGATTGTCGAGTCAAAGTCCATCACACTAGGTACAACGCCATACTAGTTCTTTATATCTTGATGCATCGAACTTATGTGTGTATCATATAAGATAATTGGTCCTTTGAATAATCCCAACTCCTAGGAAAGAAATCATCATCATCTCATGTCTTGTTGGAATCCCTTATTTTGTTTTATCTCTTGTTTTTCACACTAACATGGTACTATGATAGTTAATCAAAATTTATCATCATCAATGCATCCATCCTACATCCACAAACTGTCAGCACATTACACATTGCATATTTCATATCATATAGCAAGTATTAAATCATATCATAACATGGCACTTCCATCATTGCATAATATAGATTAGTTATTCTAAAGTATCATCTGCATCCATCATATCATAAAACATCCCATAGCTTTGTAAGCATTTGCATTCATTTACATCATTTGCATTCATTCTATCATAACATTGCATAAATCATCCCATAACACATATAAGCATCTACACATCATACATTAAAAGAATCCATTTGCATCTCATAACCATCATATTCTATATATATTGTTTCATCACATCATCATCATATCACATCATCATAAAAAAATGCATAAGAAAATATATTGAAAAAGAAATGCACATCATAAACATCATAGCATCATTGCATCACATTGCATCACATATAGAAAGTAAAAAAACATCTATAAATAGAATAGAACATCGCAGAAAATCATCATCTCATATCATATATATCATCAAAATATACATTGTCATGGTACAAATCAAGATCAAGTGTGGGTAATATATCAAAATAGGCATGAGGCTACCCATGGCCGATGATTGTCTACATCATCAAATCTACATCTACATCAAATGTTCAAGCTGAACTAATCTTGAACCTCTTTGTCGCGAGATTGACCCTCAAATTGAACCTTTCCACTCGATCTCTCGAGGGGGCAATATACCAGCGTAATTCTTCATTCCCTAGGGTAGCAGTGGGGCATCCAAAAAAATTAGAGAATTTTTTAATTTTTATCAAGACAGTTTATTCTTTGAACCAACACAACAAGTGCATCACTTCAAAGAGGGGAAAAATGTAGACATGGAAAATGTACTGATTGACATTGCACATTTGATCTTGACTACTAACACCATTTTATCCTAAATCATCCCTTGGTCTAACCATTTAATCGAATACCATTATTTGATTAAATTCATCAATCTTCCTCTCTTAATTAAATAAATCATTTATTTGATTAAGTCATTCTTTCTTGTTAATTAAATCAATTAGTTTGATCTAATTATCCCTATTTAATTAAATAATTAATTTTATTTGATTAAATCCCTAAAGTCTGTCTCATTAAATTAAATAAATTGAAACCTTATTTGATTTCATCTAACTTCAGCTTCTTTAATTAAATAAATCTAAAATCTTTATTTAATTAATCATTTTATCATTTTCTTCTCATCTTTTGATTTAAATTAACCCATAAATTTAAGTCAAATTTGTCACATCATCTAATCCTTCATTAAATTAATTAACCTTTGATTAATTTAATCCTAATTCGTGTCCCATCCTTTAGCTTTCGCCACTTGTAAATGAAAATAGATTTAATTCATTTATTAAATCGCTATTTTCTCTCAACATGGCATAATAGAGAATATTCCTTCAAATTTGAATTCAAATCCAAGTGGACTTTTTCCTTCCAACAAGGAATTTATTTCATAATACATGTCCTTTCGCATTGAGCCAAGTGGCCATTACTCCATTTGACTCTCCCTCCACCTTGTCATTTCACCATTTTCAAATTTCAAATTTATGCATTTATGGGAACATTCATCAAAATGTGCACATCCTTCATCCATCCATATCTTGACAAGTGGCACCCTGCCATTGGTTGAATGTTAGTCCCACATTGCTTCATTTTGGGCATTTCTCCAACTTGTCATTCTATAAATAAGAGGCTTCATTCCTAATTTTAGCATCCACAATTTGAGCAAAGTTATTATACTCAAATCCATTCTCAAGCATAACAATTTTCATCAATTTTCATCAAATATTAGCTAGGTTATGTAGGTTTTTCATCATAGAGTTTCATTGAATTTTAACAAAGTGGATCACTCTTCATCACACATCAATATTGCATCATACGAGTTGGGAAAGGGCCAATTTTCACATCAAATTGCCACCAATTCCCCCATAGGATCAAGAGTTTTTTTGTTTAATTAGGATTCAATCTCTCTTATTGCTTTCTTATTGTGTTCTTCATTTCATTTCCTAATTTAAGCTTTGTAAATGAATTTCATGGGGAACTTAGTTTCTAACTTTCATTTCAATCTTCTAATATGTGTATTTGTTGTGTTTTGCATGTGCTAGGATCTTGGGTTCACATCTACAAATTATGTTCTTAAATATTTTTTAAATTATGTTAATAACTTATTCATATTTTTATATCAAGTTTTCTAACTGTATTTTTCTAAATTTTATTGCCACTTAAGGGCCTAGTTTGGACCCCCATAATCTTGCACTGAACCACATTATGAAAATTATAAATGCTTACAAGAAAATTTTCAATAATAAATAAATAAAATTAAAAACTTGCAAAGATTGAGACACCTTAATTCCCAACTTATACTCAAATTGACAAGCATCCCCAATCTTTAGTATTGAGTCTACACTCTATAATTAGTTCAATATTGATTTGGCCACAAGCATAATTCTTGGGATCTTTCTTTGACATAATTAAAAAATTAAATCTTTAAGATCCATTAGATTTTCTAGCTCATAAGATAAAATGATGGTCATAAAAAACATAATGAGTTTATGGGACTTCACCTTATGTATACACTCACTCCTATACCACATCTACTATAGCTAGGTCCATCACTTCTTAATCATCAAAATTGAACAATTTTAAATATTGACACTAATATGTTTAATATTCTTCTATCTAAGATTTAAAAAGCTCAGATTATGTTTAATATGCAAAAAATTTAGAAAATCATGAACACAAAAGTAAAGGCATGTACCAAGAGTTCAAATAACTTGCCATGGCATAGGGCTATGTCATCATCTTCCACTAAAAACACACATTATATTTATTGGTACTTTCCTTTCAAAATAAAATATATTTATTGATATATTGCTTGCAATAACAAAACACAACACTAGAACTAGCCTAACGTTGCTAACTATGCACTTAATGAACCAATTTCTTGAACCTACATTATAATTTTATTGAAGTTATTAGCTCAAAGCTCCAAGAATCACTTAATCACAGCTCCATCTAATGATCCTTGGAAATTCATGAGATAAATGAGCTCTAACACAAACTAAGCCTTAAAGAAACATTTTTTTAAGAATATATCTACAATTACTTTTCATGCTATTACATACAACAATAAATATATAATTATATCTAGTATATAAGTAATCCAAATAGTCCATGCTTCCATGCCTTAACACAAAATTTGATGAACAACATTGCACTTGCTAGCAGATGTTCACTTTATTACTGATATCCACACAACATTGAAATTTAGTGTTTGTTACTATAGAGCTTATAGGTCCATATAAATAACTCCATAAGTAGGAACAAGGCCAAGAATACTTAGAAAATGATCCTAAATATCACTACACAAGCAATTGTAAAAGTAGGTGTTGGAAGGTAAGCTATAGATTTTGGAATGGATTTTTTTTTACCACATACATAGATGTAATAAATAAACCAATAGTACAACTATATAAAGATGTGTGAACACATGAATGAGGATAAAAACCATATATATAACACTATATATAATACATAGATATATGATATAAATCAAAAGACCTAACTTCACACATAAATATATTATTTATTTACTAGTTGATAGGCCATTTTGTTTGAATTTTCCACTAGGATTTTTGTCCACGCAACCGCGAATTGGATTTTATGGCAATAGGGGTCTACCAGGTGGCGGGGAGGCAACCATTTTTTTTGTGTGGTGAAATGGGTGTTGTTAATTACATGGGTTGGTGGTGGTCAAGAATGGTGTACTAGATATGGGGAATGTGAATGGCAAGCATTTGTTCACGTGAGGCCCAATGTTCCCTATCATTGCACGATGGCGGTGGATGAAGTAAATGCAATATTGA
>VDFB02075321.1:339540460-339560460 GCA_007258455.2 Sequoia sempervirens | reverse complement strand
TTCTAACAGGTGCTTGCTCGAGCTGTGACTGAGTTTATCCTTGTGCATTTTTCATCTTCTACCCATTACCATAGGAGGAATTGTAGTGGAACCTTGTTTGTTTGCTCAATAAATATGCTTAGGGTTAGTATTTTTTATTTCCCTTCATTTAATTTTTTGGTTATCTATTTGCATCTATGTTGTTGGATGCATTAACATAGGACCATTTGCATATTATGAACATGATGGATATAAATTAGTTTGGCAGCTGGTAAGTGTTATTGTTTCTGATATCTCTTTTATCTGTTCAATTTATTTGTTTGAACTTTTGAGTGGGCTCCCCGTTGGCTTGGACAGCAAGAGGATTTTTTATGCAATAACTTTGCAAATTCTCTATTTGACTGCAAAAATTATTTCCAGTTGATGTAGCTTGAATTGCTAATTAAGCCCGTGCCATTGTGGGGAGGCTATGCAAATTATTGGTGCTCATTGGATAATTTATGAGTTCTATTTAATATGGGCTTCATACCAAACAATGTAGCTTCAAATTTGAATTGAAAAACCAAGTTTTACATAGCCTACTTTCCTTTTATGTGAATTTTTAGTGTGGGTTCCAACTCATTTGTGATCTAGCTATAATTTTTAGCTTTTCTTTTAATAGTTGTTTTGTAATTTTCCGATTTTGTCTATAGTATTTAGTGGGAAATAATGTTGCTTGAATTTTCAATTGAGAAACTAATAAAGGATGTGTCTGATACCTATTATACAATTCTCTATTTCTCTTTGATATTTTCTTGTAAAGGATGTAGGTTGAATATTGTATCAATATGTTTCAAAAAAAAAAATCTACCTATAAGTTCAAATAAATCGGCAAGGTTTTTTCTACATAAAAAAGATGTAGGATCCCCAAAATGCAAGTAAGCATCCAGAATGGATTTTCCCTCAGCTGACTGGTTGAGAAGGCTTCAAATTCAACCCTTTTTCTGCCTATAGTAATTCCAAACTTTGGAGTAGACGATATGGTATAAGCAACCAAAAAGGTTTGAATTTGCAGCCTTCCCAATTGGTTAATTCAGGGGAAAAACAATTTGGATGTTTCTTGTCTTCATAAATTTGAAGCTCACGAGTTAGATGGTGATAAAAAATATACTATACACAAGTATTTAGATATAGTCATGTGTATATAGACACATATATACATATGTACATATGGATATATATATATATGCTTATATGTGTATTTTTGTAAATATGTTCATAAAGGGGAACTTCAATGCATATATGTACTTAATTATTTGTATACATATATACATGCATATATTCTACTTTCAAGCTCCATTATTTTCCATTAAATATTATAGACAGATAGGAAAATCGTAAAATAACTATTAGGAAATGACTGAAGCATGACATATGTTTGATTTCTTTAGTAATGGTTGTTGTTTCTTTTGTTATTAAGGAAGGAAAATATATTGATTAATTTGTATTGCCAAAAGAGCCATAGTGGTGCCACTTTAAAATTATAGTATTGTAAGAATTGTCTTCCTTGGCTCTCTTGTGTAACAAAATAGAGGTTTACCAAACTGTTGTGCTATGGAATCTGTAAGTTTTTATGAATTGGTATTTTTCATGAATATTTTTCCCATAATATTGAATACCAAGAAATGTAGGCCATATCTACAATTAAGACTGTGGTGTTATACACATTTTTGGATAGATTATTGCACCATATGATTCTTTCCATAACATAGTAAAATTTACAATCTGCATAAATACATATATATAGAAAAAATAAAAGTTTGCATGCACACACATATAAGCATCCTGAAAGATAGAGAGATACATATGAGGGTATATGCATTTGCATTTATTATTTTTATTCTTCTTGATGTATCCCCTGGTGTTTCCATACCATTAAAAGTGGATTTCTATTCTTCTTTTTGTATCTCGTCTTCTTTAAACAATATTAAAAGTGGAATGCTTATAAATTGATATTTGTAAGTTGTGTACCAATTAGCATTTAGATGCTATACTACACTAATATTTTTTTTAATTGTGAAAGAGTTGTCAATTAGTGAACTCAAATTGCAACATCGTGTCACTGGAAATAAGCTCGTAGAACTATGTCTACAAAAACGAGCTTTGTGGATGTGTTTGTAGAGGCCGCTAATATTTATTTGTTTCCAACCCCTATTGGTCTCTCTGTGAATTCTGGCTCTGAGGGTGTGGCCGCCCAACCTTTAGATCTTGATTCCATAAGTATGGTTTCACTCTATTTTGTACTTGTTGCAAATTTGGTGTTATTGTTTCCAATTTTCTTCACTTCTAGGTGACATCGACATGGGCCATCTTGATAAAGCATATAGATGTGGAACTAGATATGCATTCCTATTTTCCAACATATAAAAGGATTGTTTTGATGTATATGTATATATGTATGTATATGTATGTATATGTATATGTGTATGTATATTTATATTTATATGTATGTATATGTGTATATATGTCTATGTATATATAAATTTATATGTATGTATATATGTCTATACATATACGTATATGTATATGTATGTGTACGTTTTTATATGTATATGTATGTATATATATGCATGTATGCATATGTATATGTATATGTGTATGTATATGTATATGCATGTGTATATTCATATGTGTATGTCTATGGGCATGCAAAATCAAATACTACAATATGATAGATTAGATATGAGGACAACAGATTTTGTGCTTTTTCTATGAAATAAATGTCACAATGGCTCTTTTGACAGTGCAACCTAATGAAAGTATAGTTTTTGACAATGCAACAATCAATATTTTATATATATATGTATATGTATGTATATGTGTATATATGTCTATGTATATATATATATGTATATGTATGTATATATGTATATGTATATGTATATGTATATGTATATGTATATGTATGTATATGGTTATATATGTACATGTATGTATGTGTATACATGTATGCATATGTATATGCAAAAATAAATACTATGATATTGTAGATTAGATATGTAGACAACAAATTTTTCCCAATTACTATGAAATTAATGCCAAAATGATTGCTTTGAAAATGCATATTAATCAAAGAATAGTTTGTGAGACTGCAACATTCAATATTGCATTTACTTCGCCCACTCACATTTACTTTTATATGCTTGTCCCCATTGCATAGCAACTACAGGATGCATTAAGCCTCACACAAGCACATAATTACTACCCAACCCTCCTTGTCCTAAGGTTCCCAAGTTCTCTATGTATATTCAAATATAATTTAATATTTCCTAATGTTCAATGGTCTATGTTATTCCTTTTTTAGTCATTCACA
Organism: Sequoia sempervirens; assembly: GCA_007258455.2. NCBI lineage: Eukaryota > Viridiplantae > Streptophyta > Pinopsida > Cupressales > Cupressaceae > Sequoia > Sequoia sempervirens. The sequence goes on along the minus strand of VDFB02075321.1, from coordinate 339,557,129 downwards.
AATATTGACTCATATACAAATGGATAGACATATATATTTTTTTATATGTTTATGTATAATTTCCACTTTCAATGTATGTATGTGTATATATGCATATTCATATATTCTAATGTACTTGAGCTTTATGTATGCTTGTACGCTATACGGGTAGAGTCAAGTTGTACAACCCAATCAATTGTTGAATTTAAAAAGGGTAAAAACCAACAACGAAACTATTTGTACTATGGGGAGCATAGAGAGGAAATATCCATGAAGCGTCGCAAAAAATACTTACAGCAAAGGATAGCTACAACAAGCACATCTATATGTGAAAATGGTAACAATGCTCCCTTGCAGCATGAAATTCCAATGGAAAATGCCAATCCTTGTATACAATCTCAGAGGAGCTCCCCTATTGCACAAACACAAGAACAATACCTCAAAGAAATATTCAACGATATCTATTGTGTTGTGGTAAAGCAATTTTGATATTGTATAGATGTTCTTTCCAACCTTTCTATTTTCCAAATATGTAGGGAAAGCTACATAGGGATGCACACTTGAATGTTAGGGTCAGAAGCCATATGTGTAAGGCATTATTCTAAAAAAGGTGCCCATTGGTTCAGGTCCACAAATGGAATGGATCTATGCCCACAACCATTGTTACTCAAAAAGTTAACACAAGCTGAAGAGATGTGTATTGCTAGGGTGGCTCCAGTTTTATAGGTCACCCACGCTAGAGGAGGCCAATTTAAATATAGTGGTCACACGATAGGCTTCCCTTAGGATATCTCAAGCATCACAAAACTTTTGTTGCACCATCTGCAATACCTTGAGGTCATTATCATTTGCAGAACCACTATTGAAGGTGAGAATTATGATTGTTATGTTAATAAACAGCATGTCATGGATGCATTGAAATAAAAAATCCAATATGACAAATACTAAAATGATGTTGAGATTGATGTTGATGCTCTTAATATGTTACCTGATGTTGTTGATGTGTCTAGTTTGTTGCATGTACAATAGAGCAAGTTTCAAGTGAAGACCTAATGCCATCAACCAACTCAACAAATGTTGGACAAGAAGAAAATTTCTCTTCAAACTTTTCATCATTTATTCCTAGCTTATAAAATGGTAGATGAGAGCTGTAAGCAATAAAACACATCTTGCAAATTGGAAAAAAAGACCAGAATATATTATCTTGGCCTGAAGTTAGCTCTTATCCTATTAATGAATACAACACTGAAGGTTTATTTTCAATGTCCTTTCCAACATTGTTCCCCACTGGAGCAGTGCTTCCCCTTCAATGAAGAAATATTAAAATTAACTTGCATGAATATTCCCTCCACCTAATGAGATATTTTGACAATAGGTTTGGAAAACATGTTAGGTTTAGATATTTTCTCTACAACTTGATGATGAGACATCGTAACCAAAAAATTGTCTTTGTTTTTGTTAGAGCGTATGTGGAGGATAGAATCCCTAGGTCATTGACTATTTTGTGACAACATCTTCAAGATTCTCCCAACCACCAACTAGTTGATCAGTTGATATGATTTGGCACATCGTTGCATGGGACCCACTCTTTCTAGAGCTCTTGTTGAGCCCAACTAATCGCTATGATCGAACAACTTGGTACACCCACCATTTTTTAAACTTTGAGTTGTGCAGACACAAAATGGGCTGACCTGCAAAATGTTTTCTTGCTACATCTCATTTAGTGATGGAGCCTTAAAAAAAAATGCTAATAGATCTATAGTGTCATTTAGAATCCACATATAGCATCTTTATATTTGCATCATAGATTCTCGTTTTTTTGTGAGAAAGTGATTGAAAATCTTTTGCATGCAAAATATTATTGGTATAGATATGAATGGCAGCATCATGGCTCTACACATGTGCATGGTTTTCTATGGCTTTAAGAAGCTCCTAACATGGATACTCTTGATTTTTCTAATAACCACGATCTTACCATAGCAAGACACTTTTTTGATAGATATGTTTTAGCTTGGAATCCACATTGCCCTACACAAAGGTTGCTTAGAACATATCATTGCTCTGAAGAAAACCTATGCTTGGTTACCATGAGCCAGATCCTGACCAATGATCAATCATAGATTATGAAGAGTTGCTAAACATAGTTCAAAGGTACAAAACATGCTTTGAATATAGTAGTTTAAGAAGAAAGCGAGAGCAATTGCAATATCGGTATAAAGCATCATGGCAGTAGTAGCTTACCTCTACATTGGCATTTGATGTTGCCTCTAACAAATCCTACAAACTAGCAAGAAATGATGATTGCTTAAATATTCAAAACAAAACTATGCTTGCAATTTGGCATGCCAATGTTGATTCCCAACTAGTTGTTTCTAGGAAAATTGTTTTGAATTATATTTCTAAATATGCAGCTAAATCTGAGAAAAAAATAGAAAATTATCTAGATATGTTGAAAAGAGTTGCAAATACAAATATAGTTGAGGATAGAGCACTATTTTCATACCAAAAATTCATGATGAATATGCTTGTGGAACGTGACATCTCTACACAGGAGACGTTTCATATGTTACATAAATTGCCTCTTCTTACTTCAAGCTGACAATATGTTCGGTTGAATGTTTGCAAAAAGACATGGTTTCATATAAACAAAGATGATACTGATGAAGAGTTTCCAACAAACTATATTCATTTCTATATGAAAAGGCCTCCAAAGTTAGTTTCTTTATCCCTTATTGACTCGATTTTCCTATATACACACTCAAAGCAACACAAAAAGGATAAATGGAAACCAAGGCTCCAACCTATAGTTGTCCTTGTTTACCCGTTATTCAAGACTACTCCTGTTGAAGATATAGAGATATTTGAGAGATTTTGTTACACTGAAATTATGTTATACAAACCTTTCCAGAGCATACAAATAGATATAGGTCTTCATAGAGAACAAATAATAGAAAATTGGAAACTCTTAAAAATAGTTGGTTATCATCCTTGGCATGTTAATAGAGTTCCAGTTACATCCACAATTGAAGAATAGGATGATAGTAACACTGATGATTTTAACCATTGTCCTTCTATGGATGAATATGAATGGGAAGTTTTCTCTCAGCTTGGTGCTACTACTAACTTTAGTATAAATCAACTTCAACTATTGGGTAGGAAGAATTTTGATATGAAACATCCATGGAATGAAAACCATGTTCCTAAAGAAATCCATAATATTGCTTTGTAGTTCATCTCATCAGTGAAGGCACAACATGAGCAAATTATGGTTCAATTATTTCCTGTAGATATGTCAACCCATCAACTTTCACCAAAGCAACAATTGGCCCTTCAAATAATCCAAACCCACCATATGCAGTCTTCACCCAAAGCCCCTCTTTGCATGATTATTCAAGGGACAGTTGGCACTAGAAAATCCTTCCTCATAAATTGTATTCGACAACAAATGAACACCTCTTTTGCTAGACCCAATAGCTACTTGCTCACATTGGCTCGTATAGGTGTCATTGCATACAACATATGTGCCTCTACAATCCATACAGCACTTCAGATTCCCATAAAGGATATGATTCCTTTGCAAGGGGCAGCAATTGACATTATTCCAAGAAAAATTTAAGTATATTTACTACATATTGATCGATGAAATGAGTTTTCTAGGCCCAAAATTTCTATTCAAAATAGATAGTTGATTACGCCAAGCATTCTTGAATAAGTAGACAGAGCCATTTGGTGGTGTTTCTATGATCCTTTTGAAATGACAAACACTGGTGTTTGTTTCATAGCAGACCTGTCAAATAAATTGATATGCACCTGGCTTGCGTGTCGGTTTGGAGAGCTCCTTAGCTGCCCCCGTCTACAGCCTGCGACACCTTCACTACTGTTCTTGTGGTGGGCCATTCCACAATGCCATTTCCCCTTTCCTTACTTATCTAATTTCACTCATGTATTGTAATATAACAATATGAAATGTTTCCTTGTAGTTGTATGATGTTGTGCTCAATACAAAGATAAATCAACAAGCAAAAATGCAGCCCATGTATTTAGCAATTGGTACCGAAAATACTTCCACAACTCTAATTGTAAACAAGGTTTGTTTTACATATTTATTTTTTCCTTTTTTATACAATCAATTTTCCCCTCCCTCCATGGCTACATACCCTTTATATATTTGTTGCTTTATATAAACAATCATGCACAGATTTATACATGTACTTGACTACAATAGTTATTCTCTTTTTGTTATATCTTAAAGCCCATGTTAAGCATATTAATACAAGATAAGCAACTTGCGTAAGAATTGAGCTATGAATTAAAAATTCAACTTATACTCTTTTCTAGTCAACCTAAACGTATAAACAAATTCTAAAATAGCTACTAGAATAATACTTCACAACTAGAAAACTAGTCTTAATCTGCAATTCCTCCTATGTTAATGGCTATAACACGAAAAGTGCATAGAGATACGTGCAAACAATAAATGAATAGTAGGGTACATACTATCGCTGTCCATATTTCCTATTAACAACAACAACATTTAACTATAATTTCTCAATGGAGGTTGAAGCTTTTTATTTGCATGGAATGGTAACACAATTGTAGACACATATATACACTTTTTTCATCTTTGGTGCTATACACTTTTTGTACAATTAGCCTCTTGGAATCCCTCTAATTGATTTCACTTCAAATCCTTACAAAGAGGACACTGTAGATTTTGCATGGCTACATAATTTATTCTTCCCTTTGCCAATATAGATTTACATATTCATTGAGCTGCCATGGTTTTCATTTTGCTTTAATACCCACCTTCTTTGTAGTGTGCTAACAAATAGAGGAATTGTATAACAACAATTGTATTATCTGCCATTGAGTATTATAGAAAAATGGGGAAATTGTAACAAAACTATTAGTAAAAGATACATACATATATTTATCCGTACATACATATATATACATGTGCAAGTAGACATGCATTGATCTTTTCAAAGACTTCAGAATATATTTTCCTTAACCATTCTATCCATGTGCTATGATGATATACATTTTCCTTCATTGCACTTGTTTGTCTTATTCTAATACCGCTTTTACAATTTCTCTATTACTCTATAGTATTTAGTAAGAAGCAACGCATGTGGAATTTTTAATGAGGTTTGTGGGGTTATACTCTTTTTTACATGGGTTTTTTGCATAGAATTAATTTATTGTTAATGTCTTCTTGTTATATCTTTTTCAATAGGGCTTCCATCAACCTAACCATGAATAGGATCTATTGTGTACTAGCTCTTTCATAATTTGTTCTTTTAGAAAAATAGATAGGACTTCTCTAAGGCTTTTACTGACAGCATGGACCTTACCTCTTAAATTAAGGATCTTCCTAAATATTCCTCATTGGTTAATAAACATAGCTAACCAAAACCATAAACCAACGGTGAACAAATTACTAACCCTCATCATATTTTCTAGCCAAAGAAAGGACATTTAATTGCAATTCTTGCATCCATATAGAACGATAATCTCTTTCAAATCTCCACAATGGGTATAACGAAAAAGATACAAACATTTGACAAGAACACATAGACAATAAATTAACCATCTATGCAAACTACTCATCTAGCACGACGTATAGTATACATACATACATACATATACATATATATATATATATATATATATATATATATATATATATATATATATATATATATATATATATATATATATATATATATATATATATATATATATATATATATATATATATACAAACATATATATACATGTATATGTATACTGGATTACATGTATATATACATGGTTATATATGTGTATATGTATATTGGGTACTTTGCATTAATGATTAATTTATTGTTCATGTCTTTCAGTCTCTTCTTATTGTTCCTTTTGATAATAGGTTTGAGGTTTTTAACACTCATGTGCTACAAAATCTGTGAGGAAGTACATTGATTAAATTGCATTTTCAAAAGACTCGTTGAATCTATTGAACTCTATATCTTTAGTTGATACAATATTTGTTTGAAGTTTCTATTTGCTAAGAACAAACCTCTGACAATGCAACTAAATAAACCTATTTTCTTGCATATTTTGGACCACATATTCATAATACCGGAATGCCTATTCTCACAATGCAACTTAATTAAAAATGTTCGCTTCCATATTCTGGTGTATACTTTCCCACATTGCTACATTCTCTGTTCTGTGCATCTTTTGAGCGTTGTAATTCATTTAAGTAGAAATCCTTAGAAATAGGTTGATATACATTGTTAATTGCTACGTAAGTTATTCTTCTCTTTGTATATATAAGTTTGCACATTGATTGAATTGCTTCTTTGTACCATCCTAAAAAATAGAGTAATTTTATATGCTAAGTGTTTTCTTTCCCAAGCTCTAATGCATTCTATTGTTTTTATACTAGGGTATGTGCAAGATCATGATGGGCCAAAAAGTGGCAATATGATGGGTATGTGGCTGACGACTTTTTTTTACCCAAAATTGATGAAATCAAAAGGGTTTTTAAAGGAGATTCTAAGCTTTCCACCAATACAAATTATGCTTCACTTTGAATTTAATAAGTAATTATTATTCATTTTCTATTCAAATTATGACTAAAGTCTTGATTAATAGACTGATTGAAAAACATCTATAGCTTTCAAATGGTATCACATTTTTTGAATCCAAAACATGTGTCATATTCTATGCTTCACATACTATAGGATTAAAAAAAGAAAAATTGAATTTCATGAAGTTTTGACCAAGTTAAGGTGGTCAGAGATACAAGTTTTTTTATATTTTTTAAAAGTTGTAATAAAAATTTTATAATTAATTATTTACTTGGAAAAAAATTACAAAAAAATATTCATTACATTGGGACATGAGTCCTCTACTTATATCTAAAATCTTATAAAACAATATCACTTATATCTAAAATCTTATAAAAATATTATCATTTTATTGTGGTTAGGGTGGTCGAACGAGACACCCACTTCTTATTTTTCCATGAAATTTAAGTACTATTGCATTGAAATTTCAAATTTTCACCAAATAATTTTTTTATTTTTTTAAACAAACCTAGTAGTTTAGAAACTACATTCAATTTTCTACAAATTCTATTCTTAAATATTTTTAAAATAATATAGATAACTTATTCAAATTTTTACGTCAAGTTGCCTAACTCTGATTTTTCTAATTTTTTTTACCACTTAAGGGCCTATTTTTCCATGATGCTCCTGCACATACCCATTATTTGAATAGGAACATAGGGATATGTGTAGCTAACCCCATAGCTTTTATGTATTGACTCCTAAAAGTATGATCATGCTACATTAAATCTTGGTCCTCAAAATTTTTAGGAACATCAAACTTGTCACCAAGAGTTTCCAATATACAATTTTGTTTTAATGAGACAACACCCTTTCCTTTGTTTGAGATTTTATAGGTATAAACCAATTTGAATTAGGCCCCTCAATTTTTTTTGAAGCTTTAATCTTTGCATTGGAATTGGCAGCATGCATCCCAAGTAGACGTTGATGTATTCTATGATCTAACATAAGACAATTCCTTTGCAAGTGTCCATACTCATGTCATAAATGATAATAAAATGGTAGGGATTCATATCTACCTATTGAATCCAACACATGCACCCCAAGCTAATTTCAAGAGACTCTGGTAAGGGATTATTTAAATTAATTTATACACAAGGTTGAGCAAAAATGGGTACTCTATGATCAAGGGTTTTTCAAGATGGACTCGAGGGCTTCCCTAAATCAAAGCAATAGAGTGCAAGATGTTTGTATGAAAAAAATCCATTGGAAGCCAAGGTAACTGAATCCAAATAGGAATCTTTGATGGAAGCTCCTCCAAAGTATTAAACCCTAGATGTTATGGTTTAATAAAGAGCCTTTCTTAATTATAAAAATGTGGGCCACCTTCAAAAACCATATTTCAATCTACTAATCAGAAGAACACCATAAAGGAAAACCATTTTCTCCTAGGATAATTTTTATATCTCCTTTTAGATTTCAGTCATTATAGGCCTAGGCCTCAAAAAAAGGAAGATAGATATGGATTCCCATGAACTTAGAAATTAGAGTGCATGCATTGACAAAGAAATAACATCCTCATCTATAACATCTAGATTAATCACCACTACCAAGTGATCCTTTCTTATTTCCAAACACCCATTGGGTTTTGATCACATCTCCTGAGAATGATTATTATTAAATTCAACCCCTACAATGTGTAAGATGAAATTAACTACATTAATGTTCCCAAACATTAAGGAATAACCATTAACATTAACATATTGAAAAGAGAGTGAGAGGGGGCCCCTAGATCCCTAGAGGATTCTATGTAAGAAGTTGTAGGCCTAAACATTAAAAAATACAAAAAAAAAGCAAAGACCAAGGAGCAAGAAAAATATCCAACCACACACCTTTGAGCGATGAAATGGAAGGAAAAATCAGCCAAATTCTATAGCTCGAGCCCAAAAGGCCTATGCAGTAGTAGATGGAGTTGCATAGGTTGCCTCACACTTCCACACCAATGCACAAAACCTCTTGCCTTATTTTGGCTGCTCATAATTTATAGCCATGCAGTCACTGCAATCTAAAATAAAACCTCATTTTTTTGTTGGTTATTGTTTTATGTCACTTTTGTAATTTTTTTGCATATAGTGATATATCTAGGCAATATCTTGGCACTTTACATGTTGAGGCATGAATGGTTTAGATAAAAGTTTAGGAGGAATTTTTTCAAAAAAATCATGTTCTTTTTCTAGTTACTAATAAAGGTTGCAGAGTCTAGATTTAACTTGCCAATTACATTTAAAGCTTCTAACCCATTTTTACACATTTTTTTTGAGGTATTTTTATAAAAATTCCACACAACCTATACTTGAGGCATATCCTCAAGCAAGTTGCATGCTTACTCTATATTTGAAAAATATCTTTAATGAATTCATTTATATGCTTCAATGCATCCATCTATTCACAATTCTTAAAGAAATGGGTGGCATTACTGAAGCTTAAGACCTAAGGATGTCTCCTTCATAGACTTCCCAATTCAAATTGTTGGTTATTCTTATTCTTGTCATTTGATAGCATTCCCCTACTCCTACGATTCTTTAATTTTTTTTCTTCCAACAATATGGCCACGTATAGAGAGTTTTGATCATCACCATCCTTTTCCATTTGAAAAGTCATTTTAGATCTCGTAGTTTCTTCAAACATGAAAATTTTGAGTGCTTCATTTTACTTTTGGATGCAAGTTTAAAGGCTTATGTTCAATATAAAACTACACAATCTTTACTACAAAACTAATCAAACAATTCACAAAAAAAGAAAAAACTGTTCTTGCACACTTTGAAAAAAACTTTGTTGCTTTGCAGCTCTTTTTTAACAATACCTAACTCTTGTTTAACAATACCTATTGTTTAAGATGATTTTGAAAACAAGGATGTCATTTTATAAAAAAAGAGAATTCTTTTAATTGGGGAGCTCTAAAAATATATCAAATGATTAAAAATGAGTGAAGCTTATTTTTCAAATCAATTTTCTCAATCATTTTTGTATATTTGTATATTTGATTTTAAATACACCTAAATTATTTTTAAAATAAAAAATATTATTTTCTACATAACAAATTAAAAAACACTATTTTCTCAATGAAACTAACAAGAGGATTGTAAGAATAAATTTGCAATTTTTTTTGCATATCTATGAAGTCATTGGAGTCCATGTATATCATAGTTACTCTATATATGAGCTAGAATGGTAGACTCCCATGTACATATGTGTTTTATTGCTTGTAGTACGTAGGATCTGGAATATGGCCTATGCAATTGTTACAAGATCGTAAATTGTCGACAACTTGAAACAGATTATATCTTTCTTTGTTGTAGTCACTATCTGTGTCACTATTTACATTAGTCTTAAGGTTATATCATGCAAAAACTTGCATGGAAAATAGAATGGTTATAAAAAGAAGCAGTATAATGATTCTCATAAGAATTAGTGCTTCAATATTCACTCCTAGAGAGCGTTCTTTAACAAACAAAGTTGTTCAGTATGAATGAACAACTTAGCAGAATCAAAAGAACACTTAATGATAAATGGTGAAATATAATATAACTTGGGAGAGAGCATATGAAGATGGTATACTATGAAAATTCTATTGTAATTACTGATTATTAATCTCCTATCTATATAGATTATATTACTACAGAAAATTAATTCACAACAAATATTGAAAAATAACACAACTAGAACTTCACAAATAAAATCACAAGAATAGAGAAAAAAACATGAAAAATAATGAACACAACATTTTTGGAAAAAATGTCCTTGGAAAACCCTGAAGGGAAAAATAGTACCGCAAATGAGGAATTTTATTAAACTTCAGCAAATTAAGAGATACATAAATTTCTTGCCTCTTACTAGCAGAGCTACAGCAATATTCTTCTCTGTAAATTCTGCCTGAATTTCTCCTGTTGAAATTCCACAGCTATTGTCCCCAATGATGTCATTGTGCCCTTGCTATCACTACAAGACTATTTTCTCTCACTACAAATTTATTTTTTATCACTACAAATGTTTCTCAAGTGTGTGTGTTCTCCAAATGCCCATTGATCCCCTTTTATACTATTCTCATTGAAAAACCAATGGCCATGATTTAACCTCAATCAATGGCTAAGATTAATTAAACTCTAACAACCCTAGCTAACTGGATTCTAGAAGTGTCTAGAGGAATCAAATAATTATCTGGACAACTAACTCCTTTCTAGAAGTCAATTAATTAAGTATTTCTTAGGAATGGAGACACCTGTCCAAGCTACAAAAATTAACACTCCCTCTTAGCAAGGAAGGTGTTATGCATGACACCCAACTTATCTCTGAAGAAGATAAATTTTTCCTTCCCAAATGCCTTTTTCAAAATGTTTGCTACCTGCTAATCTGTAGGTGTATACTGTAGCTAAACAATCCCCAATTGTACAAAATCCCTGATGAAATGATATTTAATGTCTATATTCTTAGACCTATCATGAACCACTGAATTTTTTCGACAATTTGATGCAACTTTGATTGTTACAATGTATCACCATAGTCTCAACCCTCTAACTAAACAAGGCCACTAGCAACTTCCAAAGCCATATTGCCTCACACATCGCCATGCTAGCTGCTATGTATTCTGCCTTTGCAGAACTCAAAGCCATGAAATTTTGCTTCCTACTATACCAAGAGACAACTCCTAATCCTAAGCTAAAGCAATACCCTAAAGTGCTTTTCCTATCCACTATATTTCCTTCCCAAACTACATCAATATAGCCTATCAACCTGATACCATCGCCTCAAGCATATATGATCCTGTGAATCCCTAATCCAAATACTTGCAAAACACAACAAATGAATACATTAGGAGATCAAATGCAAGTAAGAACAAGGATTCCCCATGAAATCCATTAACAAAACTCAAAATAGGAATGAAGAGAAGAAAATAATGAAAGAACAAGAAAGTAGATTAAATCCTATTGAAAGCAATGAAAACTTTTGATCCCATGGGGGAATTGGTGCCAATTTGATGTGAAAATTGGCTCTTTCCCAACTCTAATGCTAGCTTTGATGATTTGATGAAGATTGTGATCCAATTTGAGGAAGATTGATGAATGCTACAAGCTAAAATCTGCAAAAACCTAGCTACGATTCAATGAGATGGATGAAAATTGCTATGAATTTGAGTATAGTAAGTTTACTTAAGTTGTGGATGATGAAATAAGGATATGAGATCTTTATTTATAGATTGATAAGTTGAAGAGATGTCCAAATTTGATCAATGTGGGACAAAGATTCAACCAATGATATGATGCCACTTGTCAATCTATGAATGGATGGAGGATGAGCACATTTTGATCCATGTGCAAAGAGGGGGGAGATTAAAATTCAAAATATGGCTTGAAGGATGGGGTGAAAGTGAAGCAAATACACATGGATCAAGAAAAAGACATGTAAGAGATTTTAAATGCTTTGTTGGAAGGACTTATTCCCACTTGGATTTTGAATTCAAATTAGAGGAATATTCCTTAAAATATGCCTTGTTGAAGGAAAATAGAAATTTAATAAATCAAATAATTCTATTTTCATGTGCAAGTTGCAAAATCTAGAGGATGGGACATGAGATGAGGTTAAATTAATCAAGTGTTAATTAATTTAACAGGAGATTTGATGATGTGACTTATTTGACTTAGATTTATGAATTTATTTAAATCAAATAAGAGAGGAATATGATAAGAGGCTAATTAAATAAGGATTTTGATTTATTTAATTAAAAGGGATGGTGTTAGATTAAATCAAATAAGGTTTTAATTTATTTAATTTAATGGATAGACTTTAGAGATTTAATCAAATAAATTGATTATTTAACTAAATAGGGATAATTAGATTAGATGGATTGATTTAATTAACAAAAGAGATTGACTCAATTAGATAAAATGATTTATTTAATTAAGGGATGAATATTGATGAATTTAATTAGATAGGCAGATTTGATTAAATGGTTAGACCGAGGGATGATTTAGGATGAAACGATGTTAGTAGCCAAGATCAGAGTGTGATATCAATCTGTATATTTTCGATGTCTACATTTTGCCCCTCTTTGAAGTGATGCACTTGTTGTGTTGGTTCAAAGAATAATCTTGCTGAGATCAAAGTTGAAATTTCTCTTATTTTTTGGATGCCCCACTATTTCCCTAGCAAAAAGAATTATGCTAGTATACTGCCCCCTTGAGATATCAGGTGAAAAGGTTTGATTTGAGGGTCGATCTCTCAAAAAAGAGGTTCAAGATCAGTTCAACTCAAATATTTGATGTAGACAGATTTGATGATGTAGACAGTCATCAACCATGGGTAGCCTCATGCCTATTTTGATATATGGGTAAGTGCACAAAGTTGAGTCCACGAAATGTGGAATTTTTTGCCTTAGCCAAAAAATTGAAATCGATATCGAACAAACGAGATCCCGATTTAATAAACGGGATCCCAATTTTTAAAAATTGGGATCCCGTTACGGTTTGGGATCCTGAGCCTGAGATGAAACAGGATCCCACTTTTTAAAAATTGGGATCTTGTTTCTCATTGAACTCTGAACCAATGCACATAGAACAGGATCCTGACTTGTAAGAAACGGGATCCTGATTTATAAAATACGGGATCCCGATTTATAAATAACGGGATCCCAAGTTTTATAAATCAGGATCCTGTTTCATATTGCTATTTACATTTTTAAAAAGAACAGTTTTCATTGCTCTGCAGACAGGACCCCGAGTGAGTGTTGGCGATAGCGACCCCATGACCAGCTACAGGTACCCCACCTAAATGCCATTTTTTTGCATTTTTTTATTTTGAATTGAAATTTTAAAAGAAATAAGTTAATTTAGCATGTATTTTTCTTAATTTATGTCACGTTTTAATCATTTTTTTTAATTGTTATAGTAGAATTCAATAATTGTAAAAATAGATGAAAACTTGCAATGAAATTTATATGTTTTTTAATAAAAATGAAAAAAAAAACCTTGAATTGTGTTTTAGAAACAAAATTTAACTTTTAAATATTAAATTGTTCAATTAAACCCAAAAAGAATTGATTTTGAAAACCCTAATTGAAACAAAACAAAAAAAATTGCATTTCAAAACTCTAGAAATTGAAATGAAATAAAAACATCGCATTTACAAATCCAAATCGAGCTTTTTGAAACCCTAAATTAAAATCAAATGAAAAAAATTGAATTTGAAAACCCTAGTTTGAATTGAAATGAAAAAATTTTATTAAAAACCCTAATTGTTTAAAACTGAAACCCTAAATTGGAACAAAAAAAATTATTTAAAACCCTAAATTGGAATCAAACAAATCATTTTGATTTTGAAAACTAGGTAATTTCGAGCTCAAAAATAATTCGCATTGCTTAAATGTTTTAAATTTTATTTTCTTTGTATGGAAAAAATATATATTAAACTTTAGTTTCAATTTTAAATTATAATTAGATTAGAAATCAATATGTTAAAGAATGGTTAAAATTCATAAAGTTTATCTTGATGTTTGTTTGCAAATTTAGTTAACAAATTCGTAAATCTAAACACGTACAATCGATTCCAATTGACACTAACTTGCAACTCTAAATTATGCCAAGGGCCACCCAAACTTCACCCTAAGTTTGCTAAACCCTAGACCCTAAACTATAAAATCTAAACCCATAACACTAAAGCATTTGAAATTTATGAACCCTAGACCCTAATCTTTCATTGGACATGCCTAAAATTATGTAGGTTCAATGTCAAGAATGGGTCTATTTGGTAGATTTATGAAAACTATTTTGAATATCTAGAATGCCATAAAAGTATAATTATAGCAATTCCAATTGGAAACACTTGGGTACATATATATCATATGAAATTTAAATCTAGGAAGGTGTCTATCATATAGGCGAGTTGATAATACATGGAAAGAGGTTTGTATGGGAATATTTGTATTAAGAAAAACATACCACATGACCTTTATAGGATTTTTAAGATGTGATCCTAGATAATAATCCACCCATCCTCAATCATAATGGATTATTTAGCAACTAAGAGAGATTCAATTTAACGATAAAATTACCTATATTTTGATACTATATAGATTTATGTGGAAGGATAGAAATGCATCAATAAGGAGACCAAGATGGAACCATTTAACACCTACAAGGTACACCTATTACATGGGAAAGGGAGGAAGTACATCATGATAGTTTGGAGGAACTACATGCTATTATTACAATTTAGAGATCTAGGAGGATGATTCATATAAAAGAAATATAATTAAATATTTATATTATTTAATATATTATATTTAATATAATATATTAAATAATATAAATATTTAATATCATAAAATATAATATAAGATTACAATTAAGGATAGGTAATGTTACAATTTACTTGGGGTTTTAATGATGATTAGGCTTAAGATTCAATTAGGTTTGTAGTAAATAGTTAGGTTATAATTAGGAATATATAATAAATATTAATATAATTATAATACAAATATAAATTAATTTAAATATAATATAATATAGGAATACATTTAAGATTACCTAGTAAAGGTTATAATTTAATTAAGTTTCAATTAGGTTTGCAATTCAATTAGGATATGGTTAGGGTGGGGATCATTTAGCATTCTATTATTGTTAGAGTATGGGTTACATTTAAGATTATTGTTATTTTTGTGATATGTATAGATTGATTCTTTTTTAACATCATGACTAAATTTGGACCTCACTAGACTTCTAGATCCCCTTAAGCCATCCTATCACCTTAAATCATAAATCAATTTCTTAAGGGGTCCCAATATGACAAATTTCTTAAAGGGATCAAAGAAGTTCTTAAAATTTGGTGAAGTTGCCCAAGGCAACCAAATTTAACAATAATAAGATCGTGCAAGATTATAATATGAATGAGATTTCATGATCTAGGTTGGTCAGTTGAAACAAGAGTAGATCTCAATCAACTATTCCACAAGAAAATGTTCTTCACTAACTTGCAAGTTCATTAAATATTTCAAGGGGCACTAAAACTTTACCCTAAGTTTTGTAAACCCTAAACACTAAACCATTCATTTTGTCCTACCCAACACCATAAAGTGAAATTTGGTTGTCTTAGGAAAATCTGCCATATTTCATTCCCTTATGCCATGTAATTTTTTCCTAGGATCTTACTACATGTACATCCCCTTAAGTTATCCTATTACCCTAAACCCTGAACTCTAAAGTCTAAACCCTAAACCCTAAAGCCATCATTTTTTCTTAGGCTCTTAATGAAATTTGGTTGCCTTAGGCAACACCACCAAATTTCATTCCCTTATGCCATGTAATTTTTTCCTAAGATCTTACTACATATATCCCCTTAAGTTATCCTAAATCCCTAAAACCTAAACTCTAAAGTCTAAACCGTAAACCCTAAAGCCATCATTTTTTCTTAGGCTCTTAATGAAATTTGGTTGCCTTAGGCAACTCCACCAAATTTTATTACCTTATGCCATGTAATTGTTTCCTAGGATCTTGTAGCATGTAGATCCCCTTAAGCTATCCTATTACCTTAAACCCTAAACTCAGTCTAAACCCTAAACCCTAAAGCCATCATTTTTCTTTAAAGGATCTTAATGAAATTTGGTTGCCAACAGGAAACTTCACCAAATTTTATTCACTTGAACCATGCCATTTTCTCCTAAGACCTCACTAGACGTAAATCCCCTTAAGCCATCCTGTCACCCTAAATCATAATTCAATTTCTTAAGGGGATCAAAGAAGTTCTTAAAATTTGGTGATCAAAGCTGCCCAAGGCAACCAAATTTAACAATAATAAGATCTTGCAAGATTATATAATATTAATAGTTAATTATATTTTCATTCAAGTAACATGTGCCTTAGAGATATAAATGAGGCTTACATATAATTTTATCATTTGTATTCAATTATTTAAGGCCATTTATATTGAATGGTTTAACTTGGTATTTCCTAAACATGTATCTTTACATCTTGAAATTACAAATCTAAAATGTGTCTACTCATATCTTAAAGATCACATGATCCATTCAATAATATTCTAATCCACCTCCATGCCATCCATCTCCAACACTTCCAACTTCCACC
>VDFB02075321.1:339464366-339540360 GCA_007258455.2 Sequoia sempervirens | reverse complement strand
GGCACATATGTTGTACACAACGACACCTATAGGAGCCAATGTGAGCAAGCAGCTATTGGGTTTAGCAAAAGAGGTGTTCATTTGTTGTCGAATATAATTTATGAGGAAGGATTTTCCAATGCTAGTTGTCCCTTGAATAATCATGGAGAGAGGGGGCTTTAGGTGAAGGCTACATATGGTGGGTTTGGATTATTTGAAGGGCCAATTGCTGCTTCGGTGAAAGTTGATGGGTTGGCATATCTACAGACAAGAATTGAACCATAGCTTGCTCACATTGTGCCTTCATTGATGAGATGAATTGCAAAGGCTCAATATTATGGAGTTCTTTAGGAACATGTTTTGCATTCCATGGATGGTTCATATCAAAATTCTTCCTACCCAATAGTTGAAGCTTATTTATACTAAAGTTGGTAGTAGCACCAAGCCAAGAGAAAACTTCCCATTCATATTCATCCCAAGAAGGATGATGGTTCAAATCATCAATATCACTATTATCCTATTCTTCAATTGTGGATGTAACTAGAACTCTATTAACATGCCAAGGATGATAACTAACCATTTTTAAAAGTTTCCAATTTTCTATTATCTGTTCTCTCTAAAGACCTATATATGTTTGTATGTTCTAGAAAGGTTTGTATAACATAAGTTCAGTCCAACAAAATGTCTCAAATATCTTTGTTTCTTCAATACGAGTAGTCTTGAATAATGGGTAAACAAGGACAACTGCAGGTTGGAGCCTTGGTTTCCATTTATCCTTTTTGCATTGTTGCAAGTTTGTATATAGGTGGACTAAGTCAATAAGGGATACAGTAGCTAACTCTAGAGGCCTTTGCATATAGCAATGAATATAGTTTGTTGGCAACTCTTCATCAGTATCATCTTTTTTTTATATGAAACCATGTCCTTTTGCAAACATTCAATTGAATGTAGCATTGGCTTGAAGTATGAAGAGGCAATTTTTGTAACATATGACACGTCTCTTATGCAGAGATGTCACGTTCCCCGAGCATATTCATCATGAATTTTTGGTATGCAACCAGTGCTCTTTCCTCAACTATATTTTTATATGCAACTCTTTTCAACATATCTAGAGAATTTTCCATTTTTTTCTTAGATTTAGCTACATATTTAGAAATATAATTCAAAACAATTTGCCTACAAACAACTAGCTGGCAATCAACATTGGCACGCCAAATTGCAAGCATAACTGGGCTATGAATATTTAAGCAATCACCATTTCTTGCTGGTTTGTACGATTTGTTAGAGTTAGCATCAGATGCTAATGTAGAGGTAAGTTGTTGCTGCCATGGTGCTTTATACCAACATTGCAATTTCTCTCTTTTTCTTCTTAAACAAGTATATTTAGAGCATTTTGTGTGTCTTTGAATTGTGTTTAGAAACTCTTCATAATCTATGATTGGATCATTGGTCAAGATCTAGCTCATGGTAAGCAAGCACATGTTTTCTTCAAAGTAATGATACGTTCTAAGCAATCTTTGTGTAGGGCAACATGGATTCCTGTGAGCACCATAAATCTACAAATAACGTAAACTCCAACACTCATTAGCATGGGTTAGTTCAAACTATGCAAAACTACTAATGCTCCTATGAAATAATACATCATACAGCGGGTGATCCCACAATAATGGGTTACAATTTTTGGCCAAACTTGACATTAAAATCAGGATTTTTCACAAGACATTCACTTTCTTACACCTATAGCAGCTAAACCATTAAGGTTTGAAGATGAATCAAACTAGTTATTTGTTAGATATTTTGTGTAGATTCTAATTATATTTTTTTTAAAAAATTAAAAAATAAATTGTGAATCATTTTATGTAATTTTTAATAACTTATTTTTTCTACTAATCAGCATTTTAAAAAGTGATGTTCACTTCGGCACACATAACTCTTTTTATAGATAGGATACAATTATGATTTTTAAAATAAATTTTTTTCACACCAATATCTAGGGGATGGATTATTTTCATGAATTTTTTGTTACATATTTTATTTTTAGTGAATTTTTCAATTCAGCATAGTATAATTTGAATGGAGGTGTGCCGACCATATAACTTTTTGTCTTCATTTGAATTAACTTATTATTTTTGTTGGAATAGGACATCGATACCTAGGGCACATGTATTTTTTAGAAATTTTTTTCTCTACTTTTCTATTTTTTTGTATGTGTGAAATAAAGAACTTGATGTTCATTGAAAATCCCACATTCACAAGAAATAAGAAATAAATATAATAATCAAATTAAACATATTTAAAATTATACTTGTTAGGAAGCTTATAATAAGGGCTACAGGCTTACAAAGCATAAATTTTAAATGAATTCATTTGATCACTCAAAAGGTAAGTCAAAAGTGGTTTTTTATCAGCATTTTGATAAGGTGTAGAGGAGACTGATTATAGGTATATGGTTTAAAATCTAACAAGGTTCTATCAAGGGGTTTGATCAATCCCTCTTTTAATTAAAAATAATTTAAATGGAACCTTTAAAGTCATCATAAATCATTGTATTTTCTAAAAATATGTCATTTCAGGCAAAAATCAGGATGTCCCAAAAAGTGTAACCCATTATTAGGGCAGCACCTGCGGCCTCATAAAAAAAAAGAAAAAAACTAATTGAAAGCATAAGAGAAGCACAATGTATGCCTATTCCATAGTGGATTGGCGCCACTTTGATATGAAAAGTGGCCCTTTCCCAACCCTTGACAAGCTCAATGATCAAAATGCCTTAAAGATGCTATGACATTGAAGTGGACAAAATTAGCTCTCAATGTGAAAAGAGTAACTTTTCTCTAAGTTGTGGATGATAAAAATGAAGGATAACCTCTCTATTTATAGAAGAATTCAATGAGAGAAGATGCAAAAGGGATGAATGTGGGATAAAAACCCCACCAATAGGAAGAAGCCACTTGTCACCATGTGAATGGGCCAAGGGTGTGAACATTTTGATGAATGTGCCCATAAATGCAACTAGTTGAAATTTGAAATTAGTGAAATGACAAGGTGGAGGGAGAGTCAAATGGAGTTATGTCCACTTGACTCAAGGAAAAAGGACTTGTAAGATGAAATAAATGCCTTGTTGGAAGAACTCATCCCATTTGGAGGGATTTTCAAATTTGGAAGAATATTCCCCTATTATGCCATGTTGAGAAAATAGGGGTTTAATAAATGAATTAAATCTATTTTCATGTGCAAGTGGCAAAATCTAGAGGATGGGACATGGATTAAGATCAAGATTTGATTAAATAAGAGGAGGTTAGGTGATTTGACCCATTTGATTTAGATTTATGGATTAAAATAAATCAAAAGGAGATGGAAAATGATTTAGACTTAGTTACTAAATATTTTGATTTATTTAGCTAAAGGGGATGATGTTAGTGTTAAATATGAATTTATTTAATTTAAATGGAGGACTTTAGAGATTAATAAAATAAACTTGATTTATTTAATGAAAGGGGTATTTTAGGATTAAATAAATAAAATGATTTATTTAATCAAAAAAGGGAATAATGATTTAATCAGTAATTTTGGTTTATTTGATTAACAAAAATTAAGATGAATTAATTAAATGGTTAGGAGGGGTAATTAAAAGAAGAATCAAGTTGGATTGATGGGATATTTTTCATGTAAATTCCAAGCTAAAACATATCTATCAAAAAAGTGTCTTGCTATGGTAAGATCGTGGTTATTAGAAAAATCAAGAGTATCCATGTTAGGAGCTTCTTAAAGCCATAGAAAACCATGCACATGTGTAGAGCCATGATGCTGCCATTCATATCTATACCAATAATATTTTGCATGCAAAAGATTTTCAATCACTTTCTCACAAAAAAACGAGAATCTATGATGCAAATATAAAGATGCTATATGTGGATTCTAAATGACACTATAGATCTATTAGCATTTTTTTTTAAGGCTCCATCACTAAATGAGATGTAGCAAGAAAACATTTTGCAGGTCAGCCCATTTTGTGTCTGCACAACTCAAAGTTTAAAAAATGGTGGGTGTACCAAGTTGTTCGATCATAGCGATTAGTTGGGCTCAACAAGAGCTCTAGAAAGAGTGGGTCCCATGCAACGATGTGCCAAATCATATCAACTGATCAACTAGTTGGTGGTTGGGAGAATCTTGAAGATGTTGTCACAAAATAGTCAATGACCTAGGGATTCTATCCTCCACATACGCTCTAACAAAAACAAAGACAATTTTTTGGTTACGATGTCTCATCATCAAGTTGTAGAGAAAATATCTAAACCTAACATGTTTTCCAAACCTATTGTCAAAATATCTCATTAGGTGGAGGGAATATTCATGCAAGTTAATTTTAATATTTCTTCATTGAAGGGGAAGCACTGCTCCAGTGGGGAACAATGTTGGAAAGGACATTGAAAATAAACCTTCAGTGTTGTATTCATTAATAGGATAAGAGCTAACTTCAGGCCAAGATAATATATTCTGGTCTTTTTTTCCAATTTGCAAGATGTGTTTTATTGCTTACAGCTCTCATCTACCATTTTATAAGCTAGGAATAAATGATGAAAAGTTTGAAGAGAAATTTTCTTCTTGTCCAACATTTGTTGAGTTGGTTGATGGCATTAGGTCTTCACTTGAAACTTGCTCTATTGTACATGCAACAAACTAGACACATCAACAACATCAGGTAACATATTAAGAGCATCAACATCAATCTCAACATCATTTTAGTATTTGTCATATTGGATTTTTTATTTCAATGCATCCATGACATGCTGTTTATTAACATAACAATCATAATTCTCACCTTCA
The DNA here is from genome assembly GCA_007258455.2 of Sequoia sempervirens. Lineage (NCBI taxonomy): Eukaryota > Viridiplantae > Streptophyta > Pinopsida > Cupressales > Cupressaceae > Sequoia > Sequoia sempervirens. The sequence goes on along the minus strand of VDFB02075321.1, from coordinate 339,535,557 downwards.
ATAGTGGTTCTGCAAATGATAATGACCTCAAGGTATTGCAGATGGTGCAACAAAAGTTTTGTGATGCTTGAGATATCCTAAGGGAAGCCTATCGTGTGACCACTATATTTAAATTGGCCTCCTCTAGCGTGGGTGACCTATAAAACTGGAGCCACCCTAGCAATACACATCTCTTCAGCTTGTGTTAACTTTTTGAGTAACAATGGTTGTGGGCATAGATCCATTCCATTTGTGGACCTGAACCAATGGGCACCTTTTTTAGAATAATGCCTTACACATATGGCTTCTGACCCTAACATTCAAGTGTGCATCCCTATGTAGCTTTCCCTACATATTTGGAAAATAGAAAGGTTGGAAAGAACATCTATACAATATCAAAATTGCTTTACCACAACACAATAGATATCGTTGAATATTTCTTTGAGGTATTGTTCTTGTGTTTGTGCAATAGGGGAGCTCCTCTGAGATTGTATACAAGGATTGGCATTTTCCATTGGAATTTCATGCTGCAAGGGAGCATTGTTACCATTTTCACATATAGATGTGCTTGTTGTAGCTATCCTTTGCTGTAAGTATTTTTTGCGACGCTTCATGGATATTTCCTCTCTATGCTCCCCATAGTACAAATAGTTTCGTTGTTGGTTTTTACCCTTTTTAAATTCAACAATTGATTGGGTTGTACAACTTGACTCTACCCGTATAGCGTACAAGCATACATAAAGCTCAAGTACATTAGAATATATGAATATGCATATATACACATACATACATTGAAAGTGGAAATTATACATAAACATATAAAAAAATATATATGTCTATCCATTTGTATATGAGTCAATATTTGTGAATGACTAAAAAAGGAATAACATAGACCATTGAACATTAGGAAATATTAAATTATATTTGAATATACATAGAGAACTTGGGAACCTTAGGACAAGGAGGGTTGGGTAGTAATTATGTGCTTGTGTGAGGCTTAATGCATCCTGTAGTTGCTATGCAATGGGGACAAGCATATAAAAGTAAATGTGAGTGGGCGAAGTAAATGCAATATTGAATGTTGCAGTCTCACAAACTATTCTTTGATTAATATGCATTTTCAAAGCAATCATTTTGGCATTAATTTCATAGTAATTGGGAAAAATTTGTTGTCTACATATCTAATCTACAATATCATAGTATTTATTTTTGCATATACATATGCATACATGTATACACATACATACATGTACATATATAACCATATACATACATATACATATACATATACATATACATATACATATACATATATACATACATATACATATATATATATACATAGACATATATACACATATACATACATATACATATATATATAAAATATTGATTGTTGCATTGTCAAAAACTATACTTTCATTAGGTTGCACTGTCAAAAGAGCCATTGTGACATTTATTTCATAGAAAAAGCACAAAATCTGTTGTCCTCATATCTAATCTATCATATTGTAGTATTTGATTTTGCATGCCCATAGACATACACATATGAATATACACATGCATATACATATACATACACATATACATATACATATGCATACATGCATATATATACATACATATACATATAAAAACGTACACATACATATACATATACGTATATGTATAGACATATATACATACATATAAATTTATATATACATAGACATATATACACATATACATACATATAAATATAAATATACATACACATATACATATACATACATATACATACATATATACATATACATCAAAACAATCCTTTTATATGTTGGAAAATAGGAATGCATATCTAGTTCCACATCTATATGCTTTATCAAGATGGCCCATGTCGATGTCACCTAGAAGTGAAGAAAATTGGAAACAATAACACCAAATTTGCAACAAGTACAAAATAGAGTGAAACCATACTTATGGAATCAAGATCTAAAGGTTGGGCGGCCACACCCTCAGAGCCAGAATTCACAGAGAGACCAATAGGGGTTGGAAACAAATAAATATTAGCGGCCTCTACAAACACATCCACAAAGCTCGTTTTTGTAGACATAGTTCTACGAGCTTATTTCCAGTGACACGATGTTGCAATTTGAGTTCACTAATTGACAACTCTTTCACAATTAAAAAAAATATTAGTGTAGTATAGCATCTAAATGCTAATTGGTACACAACTTACAAATATCAATTTATAAGCATTCCACTTTTAATATTGTTTAAAGAAGACGAGATACAAAAAGAAGAATAGAAATCCACTTTTAATGGTATGGAAACACCAGGGGATACATCAAGAAGAATAAAAATAATAAATGCAAATGCATATACCCTCATATGTATCTCTCTATCTTTCAGGATGCTTATATGTGTGTGCATGCAAACTTTTATTTTTTCTATATATATGTATTTATGCAGATTGTAAATTTTACTATGTTATGGAAAGAATCATATGGTGCAATAATCTATCCAAAAATGTGTATAACACCACAGTCTTAATTGTAGATATGGCCTACATTTCTTGGTATTCAATATTATGGGAAAAATATTCATGAAAAATACCAATTCATAAAAACTTACAGATTCCATAGCACAACAGTTTGGTAAACCTCTATTTTGTTACACAAGAGAGCCAAGGAAGACAATTCTTACAATACTATAATTTTAAAGTGGCACCACTATGGCTCTTTTGGCAATACAAATTAATCAATATATTTTCCTTCCTTAATAACAAAAGAAACAACAACCATTACTAAAGAAATCAAACATATGTCATGCTTCAGTCATTTCCTAATAGTTATTTTACGATTTTCCTATCTGTCTATAATATTTAATGGAAAATAATGGAGCTTGAAAGTAGAATATATGCATGTATATATGTATACAAATAATTAAGTACATATATGCATTGAAGTTCCCCTTTATGAACATATTTACAAAAATACACATATAAGCATATATATATATATCCATATGTACATATGTATATATGTGTCTATATACACATGACTATATCTAAATACTTGTGTATAGTATATTTTTTATCACCATCTAACTCGTGAGCTTCAAATTTATGAAGACAAGAAACATCCAAATTGTTTTTCCCCTGAATTAACCAATTGGGAAGGCTGCAAATTCAAACCTTTTTGGTTGCTTATACCATATCGTCTACTCCAAAGTTTGGAATTACTATAGGCAGAAAAAGGGTTGAATTTGAAGCCTTCTCAACCAGTCAGCTGAGGGAAAATCCATTCTGGATGCTTACTTGCATTTTGGGGATCCTACATCTTTTTTATGTAGAAAAAACCTTGCCGATTTATTTGAACTTATAGGTAGATTTTTTTTTTTGAAACATATTGATACAATATTCAACCTACATCCTTTACAAGAAAATATCAAAGAGAAATAGAGAATTGTATAATAGGTATCAGACACATCCTTTATTAGTTTCTCAATTGAAAATTCAAGCAACATTATTTCCCACTAAATACTATAGACAAAATCGGAAAATTACAAAACAACTATTAAAAGAAAAGCTAAAAATTATAGCTAGATCACAAATGAGTTGGAACCCACACTAAAAATTCACATAAAAGGAAAGTAGGCTATGTAAAACTTGGTTTTTCAATTCAAATTTGAAGCTACATTGTTTGGTATGAAGCCCATATTAAATAGAACTCATAAATTATCCAATGAGCACCAATAATTTGCATAGCCTCCCCACAATGGCACGGGCTTAATTAGCAATTCAAGCTACATCAACTGGAAATAATTTTTGCAGTCAAATAGAGAATTTGCAAAGTTATTGCATAAAAAATCCTCTTGCTGTCCAAGCCAACGGGGAGCCCACTCAAAAGTTCAAACAAATAAATTGAACAGATAAAAGAGATATCAGAAACAATAACACTTACCAGCTGCCAAACTAATTTATATCCATCATGTTCATAATATGCAAATGGTCCTATGTTAATGCATCCAACAACATAGATGCAAATAGATAACCAAAAAATTAAATGAAGGGAAATAAAAAATACTAACCCTAAGCATATTTATTGAGCAAACAAACAAGGTTCCACTACAATTCCTCCTATGGTAATGGGTAGAAGATGAAAAATGCACAAGGATAAACTCAGTCACAGCTCGAGCAAGCACCTGTTAGAAAATATGCACATTATGTGAGAGCTCCAATTCAAGGATGGGTTGATGTATTATATGTATATATATTTACATGTGTGTATATATATATGTATGCATGTGTATAGATATGTATATATGTATATATGGATAAATATATGTATATATGTTTTACTAATAGCTCTGTTAGAATTCCTCCATTTCTGTATAATACAGAATGACAGATAATGCAACTCTTTTTATACAGAGACATATAGCAAGAAGACATTAACAATAAATTAATTATTTATGCAAAACACCCATGTATAAAAGAGTATCCTAACAACAACTACAAAAAAATAGCCTATGGGCTAATAAATGTTTATACATCTGTTTATATATGTATATATGGATAAACACATGTATGCATGTTTTACTACCAGTTCTGTTACAGTTTTCCTATTTCTCTATATAACTAAATGTTAGATAATGCAACTCCTCTTATACAATATATGACTATTTGTTAGCAAACTACAAATAAGACGCCCACTATATTCAAATCAAAAGCATGTGAGCTCAATGATAAAACTATTGAGTTGTGGAATCAATAAGACATTTTGCATGGGTAGTTTACATAAATGATTAATTTATTGTTTATCTCTTTTGTTCTCTCCCATATTGATTGAATTGCATTGCTGAAAGAGTGATTTACAACAGATAAAAGAGCTAAACAAAAACTTTGTACTATGCACTACATTTTTCATTCCTTGCTTACGTTAGATTGCTATGCAACATATTGGTACAAGACAAGCAGTCTATGTAACAGTTGTTAGAGATATTAGGATGATACTCATGAATCAGATGTATGTCATTCTTTAATGTTTTCCTTATAGTTTTTTACAATTTTCCTATTTCTCTACAATATTTAATCCCAAACAATGCAGCTCGAGTTTACAACATATTCATGTATATATGTATGTATATGTGTACATATATCTATAACATATACATACCTATTAATTTAAGAGAAATTGTACTTAAATGTTGGCCTATTGTTTTGGTTGTCTTTGTGTATACCCATTTAGGGACAATATTTAATGTTGCAATATGGGAAAGTATACTTTGATGAAGTTATGCATATATACACTCTGTGCATCTTTGTTTTTATACACATTTTGTACTATTATCCCCTTTGTATCCCTATCAAAATAGAATGCATATGCATACATACATTTGCAAATAGTTTTGACTGATTCCATAGCTCAATAGTTTTATCATTGAGCTCACATGCTTTTGATTTCCTTTCATACTCCAACAACTTGGCCCAACCATCTTTTACTTGTAATTCTTAAGTGTTTTTTGGCTAGGGCTGGTTATTTGTACGCTATTGGTCTATTGTTTTGATTGTCTCTATGTATCTTTGGTGTTCCAACCAGTAGCATGGGAGCAATTGTAGTTATTTGTGTGTAGGGTTTAGCATTGTATGAAAGCATTAACATATTGGAGGTAAAATTACTTTAGTGTTTTTCCAGTATTATTCTAGTAGGTATTTTACAATTTGTTTATTTGTGGTGATGTAGCTAAAATTTTCAATGAAGCTTGTATGTTTTTGGAGAATATAATTCTACTAATTTCTACATATAGAACCACACATATAATCTATGTGAAAGTAAAGAGAATTGTTGAGATTATGTTCCAAGTAGTTGGTTTTATAGATCTTATAAACTCTTCTCATGCAAAGAATAAAAAATTAGTTATCCCATAGAAGAATAAGAATACCTCACCTGGTTGTGCATACACAACACTGAATATTGAAACAACCTTTCCATCATCTGTGTATATATTTGTCATTGCAGCCATTACCATAGGAGGAATTGTAACTATCTGCATGCAGGGTTTAGGGTTGTATGAAACCAATGACATATATATATATATATATATATATAATCGTTGAGATTATGTTCAAAGTAGTTGGTTTTATGAATCTTATAAAATCTTCTCATACAAAGAATAAATTAATAGTTATCCCATAGAAGAATAAGAATACCTCACCTAGTTGTGCATACACAACACTAAATATTGAAAGAGCCTTTTCATCATCTGTGTATATCTTTGGTGTTGCAACCATTGCCATAGGAGGAATTCTAGCTATATGTGTGCAAGGTTTAGGGCTGCATGAAACCATTGACATATATATATGTATACATACATATATGCATATTATATATACACACACACACACATACATACATACATACATACATACATACATATATACATATATATATATATATATATATATATATATATATATATATATATTCATACATACAAACATACATATATATACATATGTAGACACATATATATACTCTGTGCATCTTTCCTACCATACACATGTTGTGGTTTCCATTTTCAATGAAGCTTGTGGGCTTATACTCTTTTATACATGGGTGTTTTGCATAAATAATTAATTTATTATTAATGTCTTCTTGCTATATGTCTCTATATAAAAAGAGTTGCATTATCTGCCATTTCGTATTATACAGAAATGGAGGAATTGTAATAGATCTATTAGTAAAACATACATACATATATTTATCCATATATACATATCTATACAAATGCATATATATATACATACATGTATATATACATACATACAATACATCAACCCATCCATGAATTGGATTTGTCAGCTCTGCTTATTATTCCTTTTGATAGTAGGTTTGAGGGTTTTAAAATTCATGTGTTGCATAATATATATATGCATACATACATACATACATACATATATATAGCTATCTGTGTGTAGGGTTTACGGATTCAAGAAACCATTGACATATATAGTTATGCCATAGAAGAATAAGAATACCTCACCTTGTTATGCATACACAACACTAAATATTGAAAGAGACTTTTCATCATCTGTGTATATCTTTGGAATTCTAGCCTTTGTCATAGGAGGATATTATATGCTATATATGTGTAGGGCTTTAGGGCTACATGAAACCATTGACATATATATATATATATATATATATATATATATATATATATATATATATATATATATATATATATATATAGCACATTTATGTATGTATGTTTGTATGTATGTATGCATATATATATATATATATATATATATGCATACATACATACATACATACATACAATACATCAACCCATTCGTGAATTGAATTTTCTAGATCTTCTTATTCTTCCTTTTGATAGTAGGTTCAAGGGTTTTAGCACTGGTGTGCTACAAAACTTGTGACAAAATATATGTATATACATATGTGTGTGTATATATATACACATATATAGTGTGTTGCAAAACTCGTGAAAAAATATATGTATATACACCTATGTATACATGTGTGTATATATATGTATATATATATATGTACATATATATATACACACACACACATACACACACACATATATATATGAATACATATACATATACACACTTAATTGAGACTCCAACCTACATTAGTGTTATTTTAATACCTCTTTTAGAATTTCTCTATTTCTCTATAATATTTAGTGTGAGGTTATGCAACTTGAATTTTCACTCAAGTTTTCCAGGTTATACTCTTTTCTATAGGGGTGTTTTGCATAGATGATTAATTTATTGTTAATATCTTCTTGTTATATGTTTTTGTCTCTGATGTTAAACATAAAGAAATCCTGTTCACGGCTTGGCTGATGGAAATCTCATTAGAAACTTCAAGTGAATAACAAACACTCTACATATCTATATATTTTCATATTGACATATTTCCAATTTCTCCATCGATACAAAACCATAATGACAGAAATCCATGGAAAATGACTTACAGATTCTAGAGAAAAATACTTTTAACATAAACAATAAATAAACCATTTATATAAAACACCCAAGTAAAATGACCTACACATTGCGTAGCACCACAGTTTTAAAACCCTCCAATCTACCATAAAATAGAGAAGAGGTCAACAATTTCATTTTTACAATAGTCCACTATGAAACCAATAACATAATGGCTCTTTCGATAATGCAACTTAATCAATATACTTCCTCACACATTACCCACAAAATTTGAGCTAGCATCTCTAGAATTCAATATTATAGAGAAACAGAGAAATTGTAACACACTTATTACACAACAAATACTATTCAAGGCTCGGGTGACAAAAATTCCATCAAAAAATTCAAAAAAATAACAAAAAGTCCTCTGTATATCCATATATATACAATCACTCCTATCTTAATCTGCAATTGGGCAATAAAATTACCAACCCTAACCATTTTAATGGAAGAACCTAGATATTTAACTACTATTGCTCCTGTGGTAATGGGTATAAGCCCAAAAATCTATAGAGATAACTACAAACAATAAACGAGCAACAAAAAAATTACAAACCCTAACCATATTTCATGGTGAAACAAAAAAATATTCAACTACAATTTCTCCACCCACAGAAAATGATAACGCTAGACATCCATGCAAAATGCCTTACAAAATCTACACAACAAAAACAATCTATACAAAACACACATCTAAAACAACTTACAGATTGCGGAGAATGAAAACTTTAAAACCCTCCAATTTGGCACATAAAGTAGCAAAACCTGATGATTTTTATAGTTGTCCCCTATGAAACAAATCAGGGAACTGCAAACGACAGATCTTACAATAGTTTGCTGTCAACCCAACACCATAATGACTATTTCGAGAATGCAACTTAATCAATATACTTTGTCGTACATTACATAGCACATCAGTGTTCAAACCCTCAAACCTACTATCAAAATGAACAATAAGCAAAGAATGAAAGAAATACACAATAAATTAAGTTTTGCAAAAAACCCATGCAAACCAACTTACTGATTCCACAACTCAATAGTTTTAAAACCCTCAAACCTGCTAAAAATTGGAGTCGAAAGCGACAAATTTAATAATAGCATACTATCAAACAAACACCACAATGGATCTTCTGACAATACAACTTCATCAAAGTATAATATCCCACACACCAGCATTCAATATTGCATTTACTTCATCCACCGCCATCGTGCAATGATAGGGAACATTGGGCCTCACGTGAACAAATGCTTGCCATTCACATTCCCCATATCTAGTACACCATTCTTGACCACCACCAACCCATGTAATTAACAACACCCATTTCACCACACAAAAAAAATGGTTGCCTCCCCGCCACCTGGTAGACCCCTATTGCCATAAAATCCAATTCGCGGTTGCGTGGACAAAAATCCTAGTGGAAAATTCAAACAAAATGGCCTATCAACTAGTAAATAAATAATATATTTATGTGTGAAGTTAGGTCTTTTGATTTATATCATATATCTATGTATTATATATAGTGTTATATATATGGTTTTTATCCTCATTCATGTGTTCACACATCTTTATATAGTTGTACTATTGGTTTATTTATTACATCTATGTATGTGGTAAAAAAAAATCCATTCCAAAATCTATAGCTTACCTTCCAACACCTACTTTTACAATTGCTTGTGTAGTGATATTTAGGATCATTTTCTAAGTATTCTTGGCCTTGTTCCTACTTATGGAGTTATTTATATGGACCTATAAGCTCTATAGTAACAAACACTAAATTTCAATGTTGTGTGGATATCAGTAATAAAGTGAACATCTGCTAGCAAGTGCAATGTTGTTCATCAAATTTTGTGTTAAGGCATGGAAGCATGGACTATTTGGATTACTTATATACTAGATATAATTATATATTTATTGTTGTATGTAATAGCATGAAAAGTAATTGTAGATATATTCTTAAAAAAATGTTTCTTTAAGGCTTAGTTTGTGTTAGAGCTCATTTATCTCATGAATTTCCAAGGATCATTAGATGGAGCTGTGATTAAGTGATTCTTGGAGCTTTGAGCTAATAACTTCAATAAAATTATAATGTAGGTTCAAGAAATTGGTTCATTAAGTGCATAGTTAGCAACGTTAGGCTAGTTCTAGTGTTGTGTTTTGTTATTGCAAGCAATATATCAATAAATATATTTTATTTTGAAAGGAAAGTACCAATAAATATAATGTGTGTTTTTAGTGGAAGATGATGACATAGCCCTATGCCATGGCAAGTTATTTGAACTCTTGGTACATGCCTTTACTTTTGTGTTCATGATTTTCTAAATTTTTTGCATATTAAACATAATCTGAGCTTTTTAAATCTTAGATAGAAGAATATTAAACATATTAGTGTCAATATTTAAAATTGTTCAATTTTGATGATTAAGAAGTGATGGACCTAGCTATAGTAGATGTGGTATAGGAGTGAGTGTATACATAAGGTGAAGTCCCATAAACTCATTATGTTTTTTATGACCATCATTTTATCTTATGAGCTAGAAAATCTAATGGATCTTAAAGATTTAATTTTTTAATTATGTCAAAGAAAGATCCCAAGAATTATGCTTGTGGCCAAATCAATATTGAACTAATTATAGAGTGTAGACTCAATACTAAAGATTGGGGATGCTTGTCAATTTGAGTATAAGTTGGGAATTAAGGTGTCTCAATCTTTGCAAGTTTTTAATTTTATTTATTTATTATTGAAAATTTTCTTGTAAGCATTTATAATTTTCATAATGTGGTTCAGTGCAAGATTATGGGGGTCCAAACTAGGCCCTTAAGTGGCAATAAAATTTAGAAAAATACAGTTAGAAAACTTGATATAAAAATATGAATAAGTTATTAACATAATTTAAAAAATATTTAAGAACATAATTTGTAGATGTGAACCCAAGATCCTAGCACATGCAAAACACAACAAATACACATATTAGAAGATTGAAATGAAAGTTAGAAACTAAGTTCCCCATGAAATTCATTTACAAAGCTTAAATTAGGAAATGAAATGAAGAACACAATAAGAAAGCAATAAGAGAGATTGAATCCTAATTAAACAAAAAAACTCTTGATCCTATGGGGGAATTGGTGGCAATTTGATGTGAAAATTGGCCCTTTCCCAACTCGTATGATGCAATATTGATGTGTGATGAAGAGTGATCCACTTTGTTAAAATTCAATGAAACTCTATGATGAAAAACCTACATAACCTAGCTAATATTTGATGAAAATTGATGAAAATTGTTATGCTTGAGAATGGATTTGAGTATAATAACTTTGCTCAAATTGTGGATGCTAAAATTAGGAATGAAGCCTCTTATTTATAGAATGACAAGTTGGAGAAATGCCCAAAATGAAGCAATGTGGGACTAACATTCAACCAATGGCAGGGTGCCACTTGTCAAGATATGGATGGATGAAGGATGTGCACATTTTGATGAATGTTCCCATAAATGCATAAATTTGAAATTTGAAAATGGTGAAATGACAAGGTGGAGGGAGAGTCAAATGGAGTAATGGCCACTTGGCTCAATGCGAAAGGACATGTATTATGAAATAAATTCCTTGTTGGAAGGAAAAAGTCCACTTGGATTTGAATTCAAATTTGAAGGAATATTCTCTATTATGCCATGTTGAGAGAAAATAGCGATTTAATAAATGAATTAAATCTATTTTCATTTACAAGTGGCGAAAGCTAAAGGATGGGACACGAATTAGGATTAAATTAATCAAAGGTTAATTAATTTAATGAAGGATTAGATGATGTGACAAATTTGACTTAAATTTATGGGTTAATTTAAATCAAAAGATGAGAAGAAAATGATAAAATGATTAATTAAATAAAGATTTTAGATTTATTTAATTAAAGAAGCTGAAGTTAGATGAAATCAAATAAGGTTTCAATTTATTTAATTTAATGAGACAGACTTTAGGGATTTAATCAAATAAAATTAATTATTTAATTAAATAGGGATAATTAGATCAAACTAATTGATTTAATTAACAAGAAAGAATGACTTAATCAAATAAATGATTTATTTAATTAAGAGAGGAAGATTGATGAATTTAATCAAATAATGGTATTCGATTAAATGGTTAGACCAAGGGATGATTTAGGATAAAATGGTGTTAGTAGTCAAGATCAAATGTGCAATGTCAATCAGTACATTTTCCATGTCTACATTTTTCCCCTCTTTGAAGTGATGCACTTGTTGTGTTGGTTCAAAGAATAAACTGTCTTGATAAAAATTAAAAAATTCTCTAATTTTTTTGGATGCCCCACTGCTACCCTAGGGAATGAAGAATTACGCTGGTATATTGCCCCCTCGAGAGATCGAGTGGAAAGGTTCAATTTGAGGGTCAATCTCGCGACAAAGAGGTTCAAGATTAGTTCAGCTTGAACATTTGATGTAGATGTAGATTTGATGATGTAGACAATCATCGGCCATGGGTAGCCTCATGCCTATTTTGATATATTACCCACACTTGATCTTGATTTGTACCATGACAATGTATATTTTGATGATATATATGATATGAGATGATGATTTTCTGCGATGTTCTATTCTATTTATAGATGTTTTTTTACTTTCTATATGTGATGCAATGTGATGCAATGATGCTATGATGTTTATGATGTGCATTTCTTTTTCAATATATTTTCTTATGCATTTTTTTATGATGATGTGATATGATGATGATGTGATGAAACAATATATATAGAATATGATGGTTATGAGATGCAAATGGATTCTTTTAATGTATGATGTGTAGATGCTTATATGTGTTATGGGATGATTTATGCAATGTTATGATAGAATGAATGCAAATGATGTAAATGAATGCAAATGCTTACAAAGCTATGGGATGTTTTATGATATGATGGATGCAGATGATACTTTAGAATAACTAATCTATATTATGCAATGATGGAAGTGCCATGTTATGATATGATTTAATACTTGCTATATGATATGAAATATGCAATGTGTAATGTGCTGACAGTTTGTGGATGTAGGATGGATGCATTGATGATGATAAATTTTGATTAACTATCATAGTACCATGTTAGTGTGAAAAACAAGAGATAAAACAAAATAAGGGATTCCAACAAGACATGAGATGATGATGATTTCTTTCCTAGGAGTTGGGATTATTCAAAGGACCAATTATCTTATATGATACACACATAAGTTCGATGCATCAAGATATAAAGAACTAGTATGGCGTTGTACCTAGTGTGATGGACTTTGACTCGACAATCAAATAAGAGTATTTCTATTCACACCTAGCGTACAAAATATTATTCAAAAATGTAATTTAGATATTCGAAGCATCTCAAAAAAAAATATAGAAAGGAAAGCCTTCCCATGTGGTCAACAAGATATTGAAACACCCTCCCTACATCTAAACAAAACACGTACGACTAGGGTTATATTACAAAAATATCCAACAAGCAAAACAGATAAAAGATAATGATCATTTCCCCATTCCTATCTCTCTAAATATTTTGACTATACATCATTTAGAGGTCCTTGGAATGAGTACAATAAGATAAATCAACAGATAAAGATAAAGTAAACAAACAAGCTAATGTTCTTCAATACCGCTAGCCAAGACTAAACTACTATGATGCCTGATGTTGATGTCCATTATAGGAAAGATGTATCCTAGGACATGATGGTATCAGATTATTTTGATATGGTACTGATTGGATGATAGGCTATTGATACAAAGAGTTGACTAACTTGTTTACGTACTGACCTAGACTTAAGATTTTGATGTTTCAAGTTTTCACTTTTCAACTGTTAGACTTGTTTTTGATTGTTTCACCAAAGGTTGAAGATGACGAAAATTTATTATGAGTGATATTTATTGCAAGTGAAAATGAGATGAGACAGATGATTTTTTTCAAATATTTGGATTTTTTTGAAATGTTTTGAGGCTATTTTTGGTATTTTCACAATTTTACAAATGTTTTGATTTTTGAATTTTTTAATGTTTTTGTGCTTTCCGAGATTTTGACCAAAAGACTAATCTAAAGAACTATCCTAGGGGCCTCGGGGGCTGATCAATAGATTATCCTTGCCTACGTTATACATGCAGAGACCACATAGTTCGACTGACACATACTTGATTATTAATGAGATATGAACAAATGGATTGCCAGTTTATTATGACAGATTCCTAAAGGATAGACCTAAGTGTCTCAGGGGATATCAAAGATCACCTTTGCCTACGTTCAAGGCTTAGAGACCCATAGTTCGACAAGATGACTTTGTTTTTTACTTTTTTGAGTGACTTTTTGACCTGTTTTTGGATTTTGATATGTTTCAAATGTTTTTGGATTTTCTAATTTTTTTATGTTTTTGGATTTTCTAATTTTCTAATGTTTTTGGATTTTTTGATTTAAGGGCCTTCAAGAATATACATGAATTTGATCCAGCGAGAACATGCCCTAGTGAGATGCAATAGACTACCTTGATAAAGGAAGGACAAACTGACCTTGAGAAATGGTCGAGTAGTATTAGGAGGGGTCATGATACGAACACAAGACCAAGCTATGATGCAGATGTGGATGGATGAGTGATGGATGATGGAAGCATGATGGATGGATGATGCAAAATGAGCCATGAAGATCTTGGTGAATGGAAAGTGTTTATTTACACAAGGCACCTATTTGCCAGGTTTTCACCATGGTACTTGTCCAAAGTACCATCGAAGTGGTTTTGACTAGAGGACGATTTTTTCTTTACTATTTTTGATCAAGGTGAGAGACCACTATTTCCCTTCTTGTTTGAACCAACTGCATGATACTGGCCTTTTTTCTAGTACCCACTTTTATATCCTGGCTGGAAATACACTTGGCTTTAGTGTGTTACTGGTTGAGTCGTTCCCTTGGGTGAATACTTTTTCCCCAAGGCAGGCCCTCTAAGATAAAAAAATATTGAGCAAACATATTCGTAACTCGATTAATCTTTTTTGAGAAACAAAGAGAGAATGCACACAATAGGTTCCACTCACACTCGCAAGGTGTGTTCAATTTTAATCCCAAAATGAAGTGTGGAGGCAATCTTTTATGCAACTTAATGTCACAAAAAATATTTTTGATTCTCAAGGCACCGTGAACCACGAGAGAAGTGCATATGCCTTTTTAGATGAGATTACTTTGCAAAAAAGATTACAAAGCACAAAAGACACATGTTCATTTTAAATCCACAAAGAAAAAGTGAATTCTTTTTAGTGCACCAAAAGAAGTGTGAGATTTAATTGTTCAATTATTAACCTTAAACAAAATCTAGTAAATTTTCCTAAGTTTATTTTTAATCCATTTGTCTTGTTCTTTTTAAGTCCCAAACTAAAATCTATTGAGTCCTAAAAGCTTGAAGAGGTAAAATCCTTAAAATTGGAATTATAATGGCTTCCAAGAGCATTTAAAGACACTTGATACAAAGAGAAATGATGTCATAAGAAGCTTTGATTTTGTTTCCTCCTCCCCTTTTTGATTTCCTAACCTGCAAAAGTGCTCAAAATGTTGGATGATGTGATCCCATAATAGTGGTTTACAATTTTTGGCCAAACTGGACACTAAAATTATTATTTGTAACTAAATCTTCACATTCGGGCACCTATAGTGGCTAAACTATGAGGAATTTGAAGATGGTACAAACTAGAGTCTCATCAAATTTTGTCTGTAGATTCTAAAAATATTTTTTTCAAAATTTTTGGAATCAAATTGCACTTCTTTTTCCATCTCCCACGAAAATAGATTTTTTTCAGAAAACAACATTTTTAAAAAGTGATTCACACCGTATAACGCATAACTTTTTTTCCATGAAGTATAAAATTCTAATTTTTTCAAATTTAGATTTGTAACTCAAATATCTAGTGCTTCCACTTTGTTAGATAGTTTTTTATTGAATATTTTTTCCTTAATCTAATTTCAAAGTCAAATGAATTATAATTCAGACACAACGTGATTGTATAACGCGTAACTTTTTTTGTATATGTCAAAATTTAATTTTTTTTTGGATCAAGGACTTCAATATCTGGTGCACTCATATTTTTCAATTTTTTTGATAATCTTCTATTTTTCCACATGTGAAGAACAAAGAAATTCATTTTTGATGAAAAACCTATGTTTAATAAAACTTAAAAAACAAATACATATACAAAAAAAACATATTAAAATTATATTCATTGGATAGATTTTTCTAAGGAATACCATAATCATTTCAAATAAATTTTAAATGAATTCATTTGATCCCCCAAAATCTAAATCAAAAGTGATTTTTTATTAGCATTTTGATAGGTGTAAAGGAGACGCATTTATAGGTATGGTTTAAAACTAGCGAGGTTCTATCCAAGGGGCTTTGATCTAAGGTGATTTGATCAAACCCTCTTCAATTAGAATCCTTAAATAGAACTTTTTAAGGCTTAAATCATTATATTTTCTAAAAATATGTGATTTCTAAAATTCCTCTTAGGAATTGTAAACCCAAAATTTAGACCATATTATAATGTGATTTGAATTTAGATGTAAAATTGAAAATTTTAACTCCATAACAGTTAAGAGACACCAACACCATTGGATAGCTTACAAAATTCCACCCCATTTCAAGAAAAAGTTTCAAAAAATACCTGAGATGACCAAGATATAGTCATTTTAAAACTAACTATAAAAGTGCTAAAACAGATATCTATGCGCTAAAACATTGCTTAGATGCACCAAAAGTATGCTTAGATGCACCAAAATAATGCTCAGATGCATCAAAAGAATGCTAAGATGCACCGAAAGAATGCTTAAATGCATTCAAAGAATGCTCAGATGCACCGAAAAATGTTCAGATGCGTCGAAAGATGTTGCGTATGCTCTAAAACAGTGTGCAGAAGTGCTAAAACAGTGTGCAGAAACATTGAAATAGTGTGTAGAAGCACCATAACAGGGATTAATGAAAAAAAATATCAAAAACCAACAAAATTTAAAAAAAAAAATGTGTTATATTTGTAATTGAAGCCCTCCTTCTAGCACCAAAATGTGAACCCAAGATCCTAGTGCCTGCAAAACACAACAAATACACATATTAGAAGATTGAAATGCAAGTTAGAATCTAAGTTCCCCATGAAATCCATTTACAAAGCTTAAATAAGGAAATGAAATGAATAACACAATAAGAAAGAAAGAAGAGAGATTAATCCTAATTAAACAAGCAAACTCTTGATCCCATGGGGGAATTGGTGCCAATTTGATGTGAAAATTGGCCCTTTCCCAAATCCTATGATGTAAGATTGATGTGTGATGAAGAGTGATCTACTTTGTGAAGATTCAATGAAGCTCCATGATGAAAAACCTACATAACCTAGCTAAAAATTGATGAAAATTGATGAAAATTGCTATGCTTGAGAATGAATTTTAGTATAATAACTTTGCTCAAATTATGGATGCTAAAATGAGGAATGAAGCTTCTTATTTATATAATGACAAGTTGAATAAATGCCCAAAATGAAGCAATATGGGACTAACATTCAACCAATGGCAAGGTGCCACTTGTCAAGATATGGATGGATGAAGGATGTGCACATTTTAATGAATGTACCCATAAATGCATAAATTTGAAATTTGAAAATGGTGAAATGACAAGGTGAAGGGAGAGTCAAATGGAGTAATGGCCACTTGGCTCAATGCAAAAGGACATGTAAGATAAAATAAATGCCTTGTTGGAAGGACAAAGTCCACTTGGATTTGAATTCCAATTTGAAGGAATATTCTCTATTATGCCATGTTGAGAGAAAATAGGGATTTAATAAATGAATTAAATCTATTTTCATTTGCAGTGGCAAAAGATAGAGGATGGGATATGAATTAGGATTAAATTAATTGAAGGTTAATTAATTTAATGAACCTAGATTAGATGATGTGACAAATTTGACTTAAATTTATGGGTTAATTTAAATCAAAAGATGAGAATAAAATGATAAAATAATTAATTAAATAAAGATTTTTGATTTATTTAATTAAAGGAGCTGAAGTTAGATTAAATCAAATAAGGTTTTAATTTATTTAATTTAATGAGATAAAATTTAGGGATTTAATCAAATAAAATTGATTATTTAATTAAATAGGGATAATTAGATCAAACTGATTGATTTAATTAACAAGAAAGAATGAATTAATTAGATAAACGATTTATTTATTTAAGAGAGGAAGATTGATGAATTTAATCAAATAAGGGTATTCGATTAAATGGTTAGATTGAGGGAAGATTTAGAATGAAATGGTGTTGGTAGTTGGGATTAGATGTGCATTGTCAATCAGTACATTTTTCATGTCTATAGTAGAAAATTGAATTTAGTTCTAAGATACTATTCCTTTTTTCAAAAAACGTAAACCTATTTAGTGAAAATTTTAAATTTGAATGCAGTAGTACTAAAATTTCAACGGAAAATAAAAAGCAAGTGTATGTTTGACCAACCTAAGTACATGAATTTTTTTTTTGAAAATTTCAACATCAATAGAGGACACATGCTTGGATGTGCCATATTTTTTTATTATTTTTTTGGAAGTAAATAATTAGTTATGAACTTTCTATTTTTTTTTTTAAATATTAAAACTTGTTTGTCTAACCACCATATAACTTGGTAAAAAAATTATGAAATCAATTTTTTCTTTCTTTAATCCTATAGTATGGAAAGCATAGAATGTGCCACAATTTTTGGATTCAAAAAATGTGAAATTCTTTATGTTGGTGTCAACCACCGAGCCCAGGATCACAACCTACAAATAGATCTTCATTGACAAGAGAAGCAACATAAGGCTATTTCACCAGAGATGAAAATATAAAGATAAAATAATAAATTACATAGTATATAAGGCTTTTAAAGGCATGAAATATGTGACGGGTGAGAAAACTACTCGATATGGTAAAAAACCACCTGGATAAATAACTCTAAGGTAAACTTAATACTACACTAACACTTTCAAAATTATAGACACTTTTCAATAAGCCTATCAATCAAGATTTTAGTCAGAATGTATGTAGAAAATCAATAATAATTATCTATTTAACTCCAAATAAGGCATATCTTAATTTTTTGGAACGCTGACGATTTTTCTCAATAAACCCTTTTCGTTTCATCAAATTCAGATAAAAAATGGTCGTCAACCACTTTTTTGTCATATTGCCACTTTTTGGACCCTCATGATCCTGCACTCACCCTTACATTTTATTTAATATCTATTTTCCACTTACTCTGGGGAATTAGATTATAGTGAAGGTGAACCATACATTTTATGAATAGGGATGCTATGTCTCTTTTGCACGATTAGGGTCTTTCACCTAATGAAAAGAGGACGATCCCACACCCAAAATATAGGTGGTTCACTCAAATAGGGGGATGTATGATGAAGATAAGACTAAATGCAATGATCTAAATGCAACTACAGGATAAAATTGATTGACTAAGTTTGCAAAACCTAAGAAATGTAACTTATTTGAATAAACATTGTGTAATGCAAAAACACCTAGAAATGAATGCAAAACTGAATAGAAATGGATGAGATTGAAAATGTGCACCTAGAATATGGATGGAGACTAGAAATTCCTTATGGAATGTTGCTGATGCTAATTTTTAGGCCTGGTGGGAATCATTCACAATTCTAGGTGAATCAGTACCAGTTCTGCAAAATTGTTTTGGAACCTATTTTTGACAAAAGGCGATCTAAAAATGCAGAAAACCAAAAACTAACCTTGGATTAGGATTCATTTTCCACCCATAGTGAATGAGTCCACTTTTGAATTTTTGAATATTCAAAAGTGGAATCCAGAGCTCTCGGTCTACACTTTGATTATCTATAGGTGTCCACTTTCAAAATTCTGATTTCTGAACTTGAAAGTGACTTTTTGTTCATATTTTGACTTGTTCAATGAACAAAGGACCTAATAAAATTTTCAACTTGATTCCTAATGATTTCCAAGCTTCCAAGAGACCTAAATTTGTAAACACACAAGGAAAAAGGGAGAAATGTTGAATGTTAGGGGATGGGGGTTTGCCTCAATCAAACCGGTTTTAGGTAATTAAACTAAAATGATGAAAGAATGTAATAAAGCATGCAATAATGGAGTTGATTACCTTTCCATGATGATTTATTTTGAATGTATGCAGCAAAACATGAAGTATCTTCCCTTGAATATCTAAAAATTGATCTTAAGTGACTTGTAATGTTAAAACCCTAACTTGCTTGACTTGAGATGGAAGAATGATGGATGAATGAATGATAAGAGATGTGATTTAGGGTTAAAATACTTATATTTATAGTAATTTCAGCTTATTTTCCAATTAATCGGATCCCTAAGATCGACATGTAAAAATAATAAACTTAAATTTCACTTTTTCCCGCTCAAAGGTCAAAATTGGGCCAATTGGGACTCATTCGCCACCCAAGGAAAATGGATCCCACCTGGATGGGACTGATTCGCAATGGATGGAAAATGGGTCCCACAAGGGCCATCTTACCAACTAAGATGCCAGAAGATAAGGAAATAAGGTTTAAATTGCAACTTTGCAGGGTATTTTATCAATTTAAGCCTCGGGATGCACAATATGGGGTAATAGGGGCCTATTAGTTATGATGTAAAGGTCAGTTAGGGCTTGGAACACATAATTCAATGTGAAAGTGTGATTAAATGCATTTTACAACACTAAAATGAGGTCCACACAGCCTAGGAAGGGACAAGAACCAATGTGAATGTGTGAGACACATTACAACACTAGTTTAACATTAAGTTTATTTTACAAGCTTTCTAGATTGATGTGAAGATGTAATTAAATATGTTTTATAATGTTGAATTAGGGTAAATGGGTTTATTAAGTGTGGAATTATCTTACAACACCTTTACAAGACATCATTAAAAGAATGTTATTTGATTTTCAAGGGTCCAATACCTAGTGTGGATGCATAAAATGCCTCACAACACTTGAATCAAAGCCTCATTAAGTCCAATTTATCATGAATTATTCCCATGTCAAGAAAGAGGTCCATTTTTCTATGGTACATTTAGCCTCCACTTTAGTGAGAGGATGAACTTACTTCAAACTCACAATAAAGTAGACATTCACGAGTTATCTAATTGTACAGATGTAGATGAAAAAGGATGAAAAAGATCAAGAAGGTAGTCAAGCCCCTAGGATCCAAGATCCTAAGTTAAACCAACAAGATACATAATCATGCAATGGCAAGAACAAAAAATGGGGTGGAAAATATGCACTCACTCTGGGGCCACAAAACTTCAGGTCGTTCGTAGGGTGAGTAATCCCACAAAAGTAATTTGAAAAATAAAAAGGTGGATCAAGCTTTAACTATTTGTCCAACTAGTTGCGGATCATATCATGTTGTTTTTCCAAAAATAAAATGCATACTCACTTTGGGGCGGTGAAACTCTTGGTTGTCTACTAGGTGAGAAAGCCCAGAAGATAAAACATACACTAGTTGGTATGCACATAGGTGGCTATGGGGAAAGTTGTGCCCCAAAATGGGCTTCCCAATGTTATACCTCCTAATAACTTTAATAAGGTTCCACAAAGGAAAATGTTGGTTTGAGCTCTATGAGGCAAGAAAAACATTGTATGCTTGACAATCATAGACATTGTTAATGTAAAATAGTGTAAGGATTGTTCAAAGGGATTTTGCTTAGTTTTTGCAATGTCTCATCTTAGGGAACATCATGGAAAATGTCTCCAAGAGAGCATAAGTGAAAATGGTCTCATCTTGTTTCTAAGAGAGGACAAGTGCAAGGTCTCATCTAGGGAAACATTGCACCTAATGCTTCCAAGAGAGGAAATTGAAAGAAAAAGAAAATCACACAATGAAATGTGAGTGGTGATGTATTCCCCCACTTTAAAGTGATTGTGAACACCAGTACTATGAGAAATTGCTTTAAAGTGGAAGAAGAGGACATGAGAGCTTACTCGAAAAGCCCTATGCCAAGGCATATGTGTTCGAGAAGCTACGTCATGAATAAGGTAGTATGTCACGTGCGAGCCAACTTAAGGCATGTCATCCACATCTCAAGCTTGCTCATATATGTTCATTAAAGGTTAACAAATGGCTAAAGGAGGAAACAATAAGTGACATACAAGGGCAAGGCTACATAACCCCTTGGCCCCACTTAGTGCACGACAAAGGTGAGCCAAAACAATTGATAAAATGTACATGCAAGATTGAAAATCAATATCAATTAGAGGAACTAGGTGCCCCCACATAGGGAAGCATGCCAAACTCCATAAGATGTTGTATTATACAACTCAAAGCATTACATTCATTAGTGGGATGACCATGAACTCTATGATCTGCACAAAATGAAGTCTTGTAATAACATTTCTTTCAAGTTCCAAGGGGAAGGGTTATCAAGTGATTTTGGAGGAGTCTCGACAAGATACCCTCTTGATCAATGGTAAAAGGTGGTCTTGTAGTTGACGACAAAGATAACCCTTGCTTTGTATTAGTTGTCATATCTATGAAAGACTCTTTAGATTGCAAAATTTTATTCTCTCCATTATAGGAGGGTATAAAATCTAATGAAGTCAAATCATGAATGTTTTGGGAGATGAAATTGGCATTAAGTGAAGGGTTTGATATTTGTGTCATGTTTGGTAAAGGATGATGTGCAAGACCACTAGTGTCAAGGATTTCAGGATGGATGGTTGTTAAGAATGATTTAGGAGTATGTTTTGTGAGATTGTTAATGTTGAGTGAAGGCTTGTTTGTCTTGATCAAGGGACAATAACCAAGACTATGAGTCATTTGTTGTGTGTTAAGATTTGTAGGGTTGTGGATACCTTGTTCTCAAGCACCACATCCTTTTCCACTATAGCCAAGTTGTTTCATGAGGTGGGTATGTGTGGGATCATCATGGGCCAAAAAATGGCGATATGATGGGTATGTGTAGGGTATGTGGCTAATGACTTTTTCTTACCCAAAATTGATGAAACTAAAGGGTTTTTAAAGGAGATTCTTAGCTTTCCACCAATATAAATTATTCTTTACTTTGAATTTAATAAATAATTATTATTTATTTTCTATTTAAATTATGACTAAATTCCTGATTGATAGGTTGATTAAAAAACATCTATAGCTTTCAAATGGTATCAAATTTTTTGAATCCAAAACATGCGTCACATTCTATGCTTTGCATACTATAAGATTAAAAAATGAATTTCATGAATTTTTGACCAAGTTAAGGTGATCGGACATACAAGTTTTATATTTTTTAAAATTGTAATAAAAAGCTCATAATTAATTATTTACTTGGAAAAAATTACAAAAAATATGCATCACATCGGGACATGAGTCCTCTACTTATATATAAAATTTTATAAAAATATTATCATTTTATTGTGGTTAGGGTGGTTAGAAAAACACCTACTTCTTATTTTTCCCTAAAATTTAAGTACTACTGCATTGAAATTTTAAATTTTCA
Source organism: Sequoia sempervirens (assembly GCA_007258455.2). Lineage (NCBI taxonomy): Eukaryota > Viridiplantae > Streptophyta > Pinopsida > Cupressales > Cupressaceae > Sequoia > Sequoia sempervirens. Next base: position 339,512,060 of record VDFB02075321.1, on the reverse strand, counting down.
CCAAATAGATTTAAAAAATAAAAACCTAGTAGTTTAGAAACTACATTCAATTTTGTATAGATGATATTCTTAAATATTTTTGAAATAATATAGATAACTTATTCAAATTTTTACATCAAGTTGCCTAGCTCTGATTTTTTTGAATTTTTCACCACTTAAGGGCCTGTTTTTTCTATGATGATCCTGCACATAGCCAGGTCATAACCTTTTCCATAAATATTCTTCATTGCTTTTGGATTGGATGGTGGTTGGTCATAAGTGTCGTCAAAGGTGATTGTGTAGTTTTCTTCTTTGTCTAAATTGGTTGAGGCGGATGCTTTCGAAAGGTCATCCAAATTTTGTGTTGATATTATTGTTGTGTTTGTGCCCTTATTTGAATCCTTGTGGATGATTTTGTACACACCCATGAAGTCATGTTTGAAATCCAAGGAACCCTAATCATCTTCTAATAGCATAGTGACTTGTTTAATATGTTTTTATTTATCTTTTTGTTGTGCGGGTTCCACTTGTGTGGTTGGTGCTAATGTGTTCAAGGGGTTCTCTCTAGTTTTCTCAAGTTGAAAAACACTAAAGGATCAAGACCAACATCGAGTGTGTACACTTTGTTGTTATAGATGTATTTCATTTTATTATGAAGAGCGGAAGGTGTTAGGTGAAAATTATGTAATCAGCTTTTTGATAGATTACACAACTAGGACTTCAGCCACAACTATGTGAGATGTAAATTTCTCCTCTCGGAAAGGGGAGGTGCCCTTCATACTACTGATAGAAGCGATAGTAAAACAAACAAGTAATTACAAAATGTACACAAAACTTACGAAGTGGGGTGGGGGTGTGTTACATTCATCCTTCTCTCTTTTTTCAAAGGAGATGTTTACAATGCTTCACTGTTGGAAGTTCTCAATTCTTAATAACTTTAAACGATCAACTAGCAGTAATACCAATACCTCTATCTTGTTAAAGCAAAGTGTAGAGATACCAGAAGTGATTAACAATAAACAAATAAAGTAAAAGGGAAAGCTCACAAAGGCATAAAGTCATTCCGTAGCTTTTTCAATGGTGGATCTATGAAAAGAGTGTCATTTGTCACATTAGAAGCACAAAGTCTTCTTAGACGCAGCAATTCCTCGAACAACATGAACAATTACAAGCGCAAAGTCTTGTAGATCATTTAACAAAAGTATCCAAAGAGCATGAATAATTACAAGCACAAATTCTTGTAGATAATTCAACCGAAAGATAAACAAAACACAAATGAAAATCTAAATAAAGGATGTAACACAAAGTTTACATGAATTACTTAGAGTCCTTTAGATTCCATAAGCTAAACACCACCAAATGAGATCAATTCATATAAGTATTGAATCCAACAGAAAGCAATCTTCTTCAAAAAGGGTAGCACTTCGTTGAAAAATACTAAAGGATAAACTTTACAATAGAAATCCCTGACATTATATAGAAAGAGGGATGAGAAAAATTAGGAATCTAATTGAGAAAATCAAGGAAAGTTGGGTGAGCGATTTTAGGAGATCTCACCTAAGTTGGACCAAAGTCAAAGTGTAATTTGTTTTCAAAATATTATATCTTCGAACTTGGTGCAATTACAATTTACAAAAATGCATATAAGATGTCAGGAAATATTTACAAGATGCATAAAAGGATGCATCAAAATGTTCAACATCGGAGATCAAGAATCTTCACGGTTCTTTGCTTTGGGCACAGAGTCTTCATACTTCTTCTTGGTCTCCTATATGAACACAACATCTAGGCCGACTGTGTAATCTACAATGGTGTGAGCTCTTGTGATCGGCCTTCTAGCAAATGAATGGATTTTCTTGCACCCACGAAGATGCATCTTGAGATTATCGAGTGTCAATCGTATATCATGAATGATATGTATTAAGGATTTGGGAAACTATCATCCTCAACTTGCTGCATAATGGCTTCTTTGTAGATCTGGGATAGTTCACTGGATTAGAAGATGTCACCTTTAGGATCACTTGATGAAATCTGGAGAGAAACTACAAGGATGGTGAATCAATAGATGTAACAGAAAAAGTAGCATTGGGAAGCATGAAGTGAGAAACGATGTTGAGCAAGCGTGAAATGAGCAACTATGCATGGAAAATGATGCGGGAGTGAAGAAACGAAGTCCAGAATGGAAATAGAGCAAGTTTGAAGAGACTAAGATAAAAACTGTTAAAATTGTAAAGGTGCTAAAATTTAGCACCATTGCACAAAAAATGACTAAGTCTGGAAAAAGTGCAAAGGTGGGAAAATTAATGCCATAGTAAATAATTGGCTAAGTCTGGAAGAAAAGTGTAAAGGTGCTAAAATTCAGCACCATTGTGCAAAAAATGACTAAGTCTGGAAAAAGTGCAAAGGTGCAAAAAATAATGCCACAATCAAAAATTGGCTAAGTCTAGCAACAATGTGTAAGAGTGCACTTTTTATGCAAGGTCCCTGATTTTTGGCACCACTGCACTTTCAACACTTACCAAAAATTAGCTAAGTCTGGCAACAATGTGTAAGAGCCCACTTTTTTAGTGCTTCTACACATTTTTGGAAAATCACCTTTTATGCAGGGTCGCTGATTTTTTGGCGCCACTGCACTTTCAACACTGAGCCAATTTCTAAGTCTGGCAACAATGTGTAAGAGCGCACTTTTTTAGCGCTTCTATACATTTTTGGAAAATCACCTTTTATGCAAGGTCGCTAATTTTTGGCACCACTGCACTTTCAACACTTAGCCAAAAATTTGCTAAGTCTGGAAACAATGTGTAAGAGCACACCTTTTTAGCGCTTCTACACATTTTTGGAAAATCACGTTTTATGCAAGGTTGCTGATTTTTGGCGCCACTGCACTTTCAACACTTAGCCAAAAATTTGGATGATTTAGAGTGCACTTTTTTGGCACAACTACATCTTTCACAATTTAACTAAGTATGATTAGTGAGACTTCGCGAAGGAGCTCATTTCGAAGGTCTTCGTGAGACGAACATAGGGGTATGCTCAAACTGAAAGTTTGAGGCTTTGGAATGCATTTCAAGTTGTATTGAAAATCACCTCATTTTGCATGTTTGAACTTCACAAACCTAGGAAACAGACAAGTTTCATAGGTGGGTTATCCGTGAATCGAGTGCTGCTAGATTCCATGATAATAGCAGGATCCTGTTGCGGATCTTCCTTCAACTATTCTTTGAAATGAATGAAGGGAGAAGAACTCCAGAATTCAATTGGCTTTATCCATTGGGCTTGGAGTCAGGTGACAATGACGAAAAACAAATTTATGAAAACAAGACACAAACTTATGTAAACACACTTATTGAAAAGGTAAACACCTACCTAATTAAAACTAGCCATCAATGAAATATTCTCAAATGAAACCATTCATAGGTTCAACAAAATATCTGCCTTTCTTCAATAGCTTGAAAGGCCTTCCATGATCATTAGCAGCTACATGTAGATGAAGTTGAGGCATTGCTTCTGGAAAGAGATGAATAGGTTTAGCTACCTCTACAAATACATTTTTAGCTACATCCTCAAGTTTATCTTCATGCTCAAGTGCAACTAAAACCGTTGTTTTCCCATTGGCCTCCAACCAAGCAAGATGTCTTTTGGGACATTCCCTCGATTGATTAAAGATTGAATGCTTCTTACCAGTTGCTACTTGAACAACTGATTCATCAACCATTGTAACCTCATGCTGCTTGGAATGATCTCCTTCATGTGATTCAGATGAAGATATGACTGCACTACATAGCTCAATATGATGTTCACCATCTTCAAACTTGGAAAAATCTGAATAATTTATATGAAGGTCCTCATCATGCCTTGGGGAAGTTCTTTTATGCAACATGTGTTCAAGTTCATGATCTTGAAACACATATGCATTCTTTTCAAACTAACTGTGACCTTTGTGCATGTCCATTTTTTGAGATCTCAAGACAAGATTGTCTTCATTTACTTGAATTTTAGCAAAATAAATTTCATCATCCTGCTTGTCATCAATGGCTATCTAAGACTGCATAAACCAGAAATGGGAGTCACCAGCTATGAATGCTTCCTTTTCCTAGAGGAGAATAGCGAGATCACTTGGATTGGTGTCAGGATGCTTTGGTACTACTTTTACTAATGGTAGCTCAACAACAAGCCTCTTCGGAGGTGAAGATAACTTGTGTTGATTCCCAATGGAAAAATTATGATCTAGTTGCTTTTTGAGGACAAGTAGCTCATTTACCAACCTTTGCACCATAGGATCCATCCTCATGATGGAAGAAAATAACTCCAAAGAAGGGGTTTCATCGGATTCATTTGATTCAATTTTTATTTTCCCAACAAGAATGATATCATCTTCAATTTTTGTCACCAAGGTCTACACCATTGCAAGAGTAGCTGTGGGTGCTCTTCTCAATAGGAAACCAACCTTGGGCACTTGAGAATTTACAAAGAAACATTTCAAATTCTCAATTGTAGGTTAAGCAATAGTTGGAATTCTTCGTGTCAACTTGTTGAAGTGAGCAATGAACTCACACATGGGCATGTGAGATTCCTTCTTCAACTAGGTGAGCTGAGCCAACAAAGCATGAGAATCTTCAAGAGGCTTGAACCTTCCTTCAAACTTGGCTATGAGAGTTGCCTAGTTTTTGATGGTACTTGGCGCCAAATGATAAAACCAATCTGCAGCAATGCCTTGGAGAGTCTCCACAAACAGCCTTACAGATACATCTTTGTATTCAACACCATGAACTCCACAAGCAATGTAGAAAGCAACAACGTGCTCATCTGGATGTTGTCCATCACCAAAAAACTTGGGAAAGTTCTTCCGTGAGCGTTCAGGAAGAGCATGTAGGGGAAGAACTAGGCTCAACAGACCAAAAGCATTACCCCAAGGACCTTGAGCAGCCATTTACATGTCCTTGGTGAAAGCTTCAAAAACTTACAAGAAAATAAATTACAATAAAAAAGGACATAGGTATACTTAAAAAAAAATCATGAGGCTTTCAAACACATATCGTGTCCCCAGTAAAGTCGCCAAAAAACCGTTGGGTGAAAATTATGTAATCAACTTTTTGATAGATTACACAACTAGGACTTCAGCCACAGCTATGTGAGATGTAAATCTCTCCTCTCGGAAAGGGGAGGCACCCTTCTTATTACTGATAGAAGTGATAGTAAAACAAACAAGTAATTACAAAATGTACACAAAATTTACGAAGTGGGAGGGGTGTGTTACTTTCATCCTTCTCTCTTTTTTCAGAGAAGATGTTAACAATGCTTCAATATTGGAAGTTCTCAATTCTTAATAACTTTAAACGATCAACTAGCAGTAATACCAATACCTCTATCTTGTCAAAGCAAAGTGTAGAGATACCAGAAGTGATTAACAATAAACAAATAAAGTAAAAGGGAAAGATCACAAAGGCACAAAGTCATTCCGTAGCTTTTTCAATGGTGGATCCGTGAAAAGAGTGTCATTTGTCACGTTAGAAGCACAAAGTCTTCTTAGACACATCAATTCCTCGAACAACATGAACAATTACAAGTGAAAAGTCTTGTAGATCATTCAACAATAGTATCCAAAGAGCATGAATAATTACAAGAAAAAAGTCTTGTAGATCATTCAACCGAATGATAAACAAAACACAAATGAAAATCTAAATAAAGGATGTAACACAAAGTTTACATGAATTACTTAGATTCCTTTAGATTCCATAAGCTAAACACCACCAAATGAGATCAATTCATAAAAGTATTAAATCCAACACAAAGTCTGATTTGCAATCTTCTTCTTTATTGATCGAATCTCATTCACAAAGCATGAACACAAAGTTTCACAATTCTGCTTCAAAAAGGGCAGCAATTTATTGCAAAATACTAAACGATAAACTTTACAATAGAAATCCCTCACATTATATAGAAAGAGGGATGAGAAAAATTAGGAATCTAATTGAGAAAATCAAGGAAAGTTGGGTGAGCAATTTTAGGAGATCTCACCTAACTTGGACCAAAGTCAAAGTGTAATTTGTTTTCAAAATATTACATCTTCGAACTTGATGCAATTACAATTTACAAAAATGCATATAAGATGTCAGGAAATATTTACAAGATGCATAAAAGGATGCATCAAAATGTTCAACATCGAAGATCAAGAATCTTCATGGTTCCTTGCTTTGGGCATGGAGTCTTCATACTTCTTCTTGGTCTCCTGTATGAACACATCATCTAGGCCGACTGTGTAATCTACAAGGTGTGAGCTCTTGTGATTGGCCTTCTAGCAAATGAATGGATTTTCTTGCACCCGCAAGGATGCATCTTGAGATTATTGAGTGTCAGCCGTATATCGTGAATGATATGTATTGAGGCTTTGGGAAAAACTATCATCCTCAACTTGCTGCATAACGGCTTCTTTGTAGATCTAGGATAGTTCACTGGATCAAAAGATGTCACCTTTAGGATCACTTGATGAAATCTGGAGAGAAACTGTAAGGATGGTGAATTAATAAATGTTAGCAGAAAAAGTAGCATGGGGAAGCGTGAAGCGAGAAATGATGTTGAGTAAGCGTGAAACGAGCAACTAGGCATGGAAAATGATGCAAGAGCGAAGAAATGAGGTCCGAAATGGAAATAGAGAAACTTTGAAGAGACTAAGATAAAAACTGCCAAAAGTGTAAAGGTGCTAAAATTCAACACCATTGCACAAAAAATGACTAAGTTTGGAAAAAGTGCAAAGGTGCGAAAAATAATGCCATAGTAAAAAATTGGCTAACTGTGGAAGAAAAGTGTAAAGGTGCTAAAATTCAGCACCATTGCACAAAAAATGACTAACTATGGAAAAAGTGCAAAGGTGAGAAAAATAATGCCACAGTAAAAAATTGGCTAAGTCTGGCAACAATGTGTAAGAGCGCACTTTTTTAACGCTTCTACACATTTTTGGAAAATAAATTTTTATGCAAGGTCCCTGATTTTTGGTGCCACTGCACTTTCAACACTTAGCAAAAATTAGCTAAGTCTAGCAACAATGTGTAAGAGCGCACTTTTTTAGCGCTTGTACACATTTTTGGAAAATCACCTTTTATGTAGGGTTGTTGATTTTTGGCGCCACTGCACTTTCAACACTTAGCCAAAAATTTGCTAAGTTTGGAAACAATGTGTAATCTTGAGTGCACTTTTTTAGTGCTTCTACACATTTTTGGAAAATCACTTTTTATGCAGGGTCGCTGATTTTTGGCGCCATTACACTTTCAACACTTAGCCAAAAATTTGGATTAGTTAGAGTGTACTTTTTTGGCACAACTGCATCTTTCACAATTTAACTAAGTATGATTAGTGAGACTTCGTGAAGGAGCTCGTTTCGAAGGTCTTCGTGAGGCGAACATAGGGGGATGCTCAAATTGACTGTTTGAGGCTTTAGAACACATTTCAAGGTGGCTTGAAAATCACCTCGTTTTGTGTGCTTGAACTTCACAAACCTAGGAAATAGACAAGTTTCGTAGGGAGTTATCCGTGAATCGAGTGCTGCTAGATTCCATGATAACAGAAGGAACACCATTCATTGCATGTATCCATGACCTACCTAGAAGAATGTTATATGAAAGATCATTAGGCATAACTTGGATTGGTGTATCCAATGTGGCTACTCCAACTATAAGAGGCAAAGTGATCACACCAAGTTGTTGTTTGCTTACATTGTCAAATCCCCTGATGGATAAAGAATCAGATTGAATTTTTGATTTATTGACACCTAGTCTATCAAGAGGGTTCACTCCACACACATTAAGAGCAGAGCTGGTATCCACAAGAGTTCTCTTAATCCATTTTCACTTGTATTGAGTGATGATCATGAATGCTTTATTATTTTTTGCAGTTCCAAAGGAGGGAGTTCACTTTGGTGGAAAAAAATGTCAACATTTATTCCTTGGATCATGGTTGCTATGTTAGTGGGTTGCACATTAGAAGGGATAGGAATTTGTTGCAAGGCTGATTGGATCATGTTGTGATAGTGAGGGGAGGCTTGAATAAGGTCCCATAATGAAATTTTAGCAGGAGTATTCTTTAGTTGTTCAACAAGATTGTACTCCTTTCCACTAGGAAGACCTAGTAAGATAGGTCTATGGGGGATAGGATTATGAAAAGGTAAGGGTGTTGGGGTTGGTTGCGGTGGTTGCAGATTATTTCGAGTGTTATATATATGAGCAATGGTATTATAACTCAACTATTGTGATACATTATTCTTAGGTGGGTAAAGGACAAGTTTGGGTTTGCTTTAAGGTGGAGGTTTTTGTGAATAGGGGTAAAGGATGACTTGAGGTTGAATAATATTAACATCCCTTAGCAAGTGAGAGTCTATATCATTATTGTGGTTCTTGTCTTACATCATGATATCCTTCCTAGGAGGAGGGTTTTTAGAAGAACTACAAATCAAATTTTCTTGACATTCTAAGGTCAGTTCTTTGAAAAGGACTTCATCACGAGTAGGAGAATTCTAAATGGTTGAATTTTCTTGCCAAGAAAGGTCTTGTTGTGTGAAGAGGGACAATGAAGATTCTCATGACCATCATCAATTGTGTTTTCTAACAACAAAGTATCTTCTTCACAACTAGGAGAGATACTAGAAGGACAAATGTTGTTGTCATGATTACCTATGGTTGTATTGTCTTGTTTAAGAAGAATTTTGTAAGGTGAAGGGGGACAACTAAGATTCTCATGATCTTCACAAAATAGGTTTTCTAACATCAAAGTATCATCTTCACAACAAGGAGAGATACTAGGAGAAAAATAAATTGTAATGGCATGATCATCTAAGGTTGTGTTATGTTGGTTATGAATTTTTTTTCCACTAAGAGAGGTAAAAGGAGAGAAACAACTAGGATTTTCAAAACTCTCATCAATTGATTCTTCTACTATAATATCTTCATCACCAATAGGAGAGATATTATGAGAAGAAAACGTATGATTGTTAGGAATGGCCCAAGTTGTAGTCTCTTTCACTAAAACACTTTCACAGGAAGGGGTTACGAAATGTTTCTTAACATGTCTACATATGTAAGGTACTAGGATTGTTTGAATAAGAATAAAACACACATGTAACCATTTCATGCAATGTTTCAGCAATATGAACAATGTATATGCAAAGATACAAAACACTCTTATCCAATAAATGCAACACCTTAAGAATGTAAACAATGTATATGCAAGAATGAAAAGTACTTTTACCAAACTAATGGAAAGATTTATGAATAGAAATATTGTATATGCAAAAGTGAAAATTAATTTTATCAATGTTATGCAAAATTGTAGAAAAGGAAGCATTTTTCAGATGTAAGGATGTGTGCAAATGAAGTGATTTAAAAAATGAGTAATCTAAAATGATGTTTTTGAGCTAGATGCATAAAACAAACATTCTAGAAACTTTCCAGACTTATAATATATGATAATAGGAGGCTTAGGAAGCACAAAAAAGAGGTTTCTGATGTTGTAAAAGTCAGTCAAAAATCTAGATAGGGATTGATTCACCCAGCATGGCGAATGAGTCCTAGTACTAGTTTTTTGCAATATTTTCAGAAATTTCAAATTATTTTTTATGTGTTTAATGTTGTATGATGTAGACCTAAGATGGAGATGCAGAATCACAAAAAAAATTAAGCAAATTTTATGGAAAAATGCAAGCTAAATGACCTTTTTACTGATGCAAAATTTTGAAATCCTAGATGCAAATTGACCAATGCAACTCGAATGTAAAGGCAATGCAAGATAGGACTAGGATGAAAATGGACTATAAATCAAAAAATAAGATATTTGAAAAGCAGGTTCACCAAAATGAACCATAGATGTTTGGAATAGGGATGCTATGTCTTTTTTGCACGATTAGGGTCTTTCACCTAATGAAAAGAGGTAGATCCCACACCCAAATTCTAGGTGGTCCACTCAAATAGGGGGCGTATGATGAAGATAAGACTAAATGAAATGATCTAAATGAAACTAGAGGATGAAATTGATTGATTAAGTATGCAAAACCTAAGAAATGTAACTTATTTGAAAACACATTGTCTAATGCAAAAACACCTAGAAATGAATGCAAAACTGAATAGAAATGGATGAGATTGAAAATGTGCACCTGGAATATGGATGGAGACTGGAAATTTCTTTTGGAATGTTGTTGATGCTAATTTTTAGGCCCAATGGGACTCATTCACCATTTTGGGTGAATCAATCCCAGTTCTGCAAAATTGTTCCAGAACCTGTTTCTAATAAAAGGGTATCTAAAAATGCAAAAAAGAAAAAAATGACCATGGAGTGGGACTCATTCACCACCCATGGTGAATGAATCCACTTTTGAATTTTTGAATATTCAAAGGTGAAATCTGAAGCTCTCGGTCTGCCCTTTGATTCTCTATAGGTGTTTGCTCCTCAAATTTTGATTTCCAAACCTAAAAGTGACATTTTGTTGATATTTTGAATTTTTCAATGGAGGACCTAAGAAACTTTGTAACTTTATTCTTAATGATTTCCAAGCTTCCAAGAGACCTAAATCTACAAACACACAAGGAAAAAGAGAGAAATGTTGAATGTTAGGGCATGGCAGTTTGCCATGGTCAAACCCCTTTTAGGTAACTAAACCAAAATGATGAAATAATGTAATAAAGCATGCAATAATGGAGTTTATTACCTTGCCATGATGATTGATCTTGAATGACTGCGACAAAACATGAAGAATCTACCCTTGAATTTCTAAAAATTAATCTTGAGTGACTTGTAATGTTAAAACCCTAACTTGTTTGACTTGAGATGGAAGAATGATGGATGAATGAATGATAAGAGATGTGATTTAGCATTAAAAGACTTAAATTTATAGGTATTTCACCTTATTTTACTGTTAATCGGATCCATAAGGTCAACATGCAAAAATAATAAACTTAAATTTCACTTTTTCCCTCTCAAAGGTCAAAATTGGGCCAAATGGGTCCCACCTAGATGGGACTGATTCACCATGGATGGTGAATGGGTCCCACAAGTGCCATTTTTCCAGCTAAGATGCCAAGAGATAAGGAAATGAGGTTTAAATTACAACTGTGTCAGGTATTTTATCAATTAAGCCTTAGGATGCACAATATGGGTTAATAGGGGCCTGTTAGTGATGATGTAAAGGTCAATTAGGGCTCAGGACATAGAATTCAATGTGAAAGTGTGATTAAATTCACTTTACAACACTAAAATGAGGTCCACACAACCTAGGAAGGCACAAGAACTAATGTGAATGTCTGCCACACATTACAACACTAGTTTAACATTAAGTTTATTTTACAAGCCTTCTAGATTGATGTGAAGATGCAATTAAATATTTTTTATTTTGAATTAGGGGAAAATTGGTTTATTAAGCATGAAAGTATCTTACAACACTTTACAACACCTTTACAAAACATCGCTAAAGGCATGTTATTTGTTTTGTAAGGGTCCATGACCTAGTGTGGATGCATAAAATGCCTCACAACACTTGAATAAAGGCCTCATTAAGTCCAATTTATCATGAATTATTCCCATGTCAATCAAGAGGTCCATTTTTCTACGCTACAGAAGGAATTTTATGGCATGTCATATGTTATTTTATTAGTTGTATGTTGTCATAAGGTGTATATATTTAGAATATTTCAAGCCCCACTTTTGGTGGAATGTGATGATAAGTGATCATAGAATCTTATGATACTTAAGAACCAAGAATATGAGAAGTTATTTTGGAATCCTTTTTATATATCTAGATAGTCATTTATAATTATATTTTTCTCATTCAAGCATCGACATGAGATCAACACAAGCTAATAGTGATCACAACCATGAAACTAATAGTAGATCCTTTCGAGAAACCCCATTAGAAATAACCAATGGAAGAACAAGAGTCACAACGTATAAATCCACTTAATTAGAAACCACTTCCAATTTGAAACCAACTATGGAAGACCAAGAGTCACAAATTAGAATTCCATCTTAGATATCCATTTGGGATTCAAACTTGGGTATCAAAACAAAGAATTCAATTCTTTAACCAATTAAACTCAACCTCTTGGACTACTTTGGAATCTTGACCAACTATGTTAGAATTTAATTTTTATCATATTATTCCTATTTTGAGATGGTTTTTCATAACATGTTGGGTTCCCATGTTGAGTGGCTAAAAGCAGAGGTTACAAGAGATTTACTACCTTAAAAATTTTAATAGTTTGTGAGAATATTGAAAAGTGGCATTGGTTATTTGAATCACATTAGATGTGTTACACATGGTTTTGTAAAGAAAAATTTATTTCTAGCTTGTTCACTTTTGTATAAATTGGCACTTAAGGAAATAGTTTCATTATGAGAGTTTAAAAGTAAAGAGGTTGTTGAAATGCTTCAAAAAATCTTCCAATTTTAATTGCAAGTTGATTACTTCTATGAAGACTTGTGCTACAAGCATGTTTTAACTTGTTTTTTCTTTTATAGTATGTTGTCTAGTGTTGGAGTAGGCTTCCAAGAGCATCTGTAGACCAAGACAACACCTTCACAAAAAGGGAAGCAACACATGAAGAGGCTATTTCACCAGAAGTGAAAAATAATGCATTAAGATGATGAAATAATGTACAAAACATGCCTTATAAAGGAATGAGAAGGTTGGTGCGGAAAGAAAACTGACATAGTACAATTACAATTATTAAATACATAACTACCCCTAAGTTAACTTAAGTAAATGTGAATAGTAAAACATTATTCACTCTAACACCCCTCTTAAGTGTAACTTAGGGAAAAAAAAAATTCAAAACGAGATGCAAAATGGGTCTCGAAAACAAGGCCATGTTAGGTACCCATGCACAACTACAATCCAAAAAAGAAATCTCTCACAATTGGAGAAAAAGAGAAAAACCCTGTGGGAAAAAAACATCTCTCCAAAAGAGAGAAAAAAAAGAAAAAGAAAAGAAAAGAAGGAAGGAAGACTCATCAAGACTCCCCAAGGACAACTTCCTTCACCCCAAGCATTGATCTCAATAAAATATATCGAGAAAATTCCAAGGGTTTAGTGAAGATGTCAGAAACCTGCTATTCCTTAGGAAAATACTCCAAACTTAGAACATCCTCCTGAATGAGCTACCAAATGAACCACATATGGATCTCAATTTTCTTAGTACACTAATGTTCCATTGGGTTGTGATAATTATGTATATAAATTTGATTATAACACAAAAGAGTAGTGGGACAATCAACAAGAAATCCAAACTCAATCATCAACTGTCAAAGCCACAAAACCTCTTGACTAGCCAAAACAATACCTTGATACTCAACCTCAGTCAATGATAATGCAATAGCAGTTTACTTTTTGCAAGACCATATAATTAGACCAGAACCAAGAAAAAAGAAAAGCCAAAATTAGACTTTCGATCATCAACATCACCAGCCCAATCTAAGTCAGTTAAGCCCACAATCTGAGTAGCAAATGATGTGTAATGAATCCAAAACTAAGTAGTTCCTTTGATGTAGCAAATGATACGTTTGGATTCCTTCTAATGACTCTCATGAGGATCTTGAGAGAAATGGGAGACAAGACCAACTACAAAAGAAATATTAGGACAACTATGTGTCAAGTACAAAAGACTTCCAACTAACTACTGATAGAAGGTAGCATCCATTGATAGAGTACTACAACTCAAGAAGAAAAAACAATTCCTAACTTAAAAGGAGTAGGCACTAGCTTGCAATCAACCATCCCAAGTCTCTATAGAAAATCAAGAGCACACTTCTGCTCAAAAATAGGAATACTTGTAGAAGATTAATGAATCTAAAAACCAAGGAAGAAATACAAAGGAATAAGGTTAGTCATATCAAACCTCCCCTCAAAGCTCTTTGACTATCCTAAATCATGGTGGGAGAACTCCCAATGAGAATTAAGTCATCCATATAGAGGACAAGAATGAGAAGATCCACTCCATGCCTTTGAATTTTAATTGTAGGGTCAAAGTGACATCTAGTGAATCCAAAATAAAGTAGAAAACTATCCATCTTCTCATACTAGGCTCGAGGGGCTTGTTTGAGACCATACAATGAACATCGAAGTCTATAAACAAGTGAAGGGTCCTGCACAAAGCCTAGTGGCTACTCCATATAGATCTCCTCCTAAAGATCACCATGCAGGAAACCACTCTTCACATCCATTTGATACACTGACCAAAGTACAAGATGAATGTAATCCATTTTGGCCAAAGGAGCAAGGGTATCTGAATAGATGAATCCCTCAACCTAAGAAATTTCATTAGCCACAAGATGAGCCTTGTACTTTTCAATAGAATCATCAGCTACAAACTTGGTATGATACACCCACTTACACTAAACCAACTTTCTTCCCTTAAGAAAACAAACAAGATCCCAAGTGTGGTTCTTCATCAAAGAAGAATATTCCTTAACCATAACACTATCCCACTCTAGAACACCTAAAGCATCTACAAAATTTTTAGTATCGGTAGAAATTGCATGACTCAAAAGACTGATACTTGATGTCTGATAATAAGTGTGGTGAGAAGTTGTGGGAGCACTTGCATGAGAACTAGCCTCCTTAAGAAGAGTGTGAGACTAAAGAGGCTATGTGGGTGCAAGCTCAGAAGAAGATGGTGTTATGTTAACAACAATATCAATATCATCATTACGAGCATTAGGAACATCATCATCATTATCAACAGGAAACAAAACATCATCTAAAGAAGAACTAGGAATAAGGGAGGTAGAGGCTTGTGATGGAGAATCCTAAGGAAGTGTACACAGTGCTATTGGGTATTATTTTATGGTTGGTTGAATAGTTTTGGTAGGTTGAAAGGTTGTTGTGGGTTGAAATGTTGTTGTGGGTTGAAAGGTTTTTGTGGGTTGTGTACTAGTGTATGTAGGAATGGACATTGGTATCGTTGAGGATGGAATTGAAATTCCACCTTGGATTTGATTAGACCCCAAACCTTGAGTGGAGTTAGGGATGGTATGGATGGTGTTGGTAACATTTATATTGCCAAAAATTGTATGGGTATATGCAGGATCATGATGGGCCAAAAAGTGGCGATATGATGGGTATGTGGCTAATGACTTTATTTTATCCAAAATTGATGAAACAGAAAGGGTTTTTAAAGGAGATTCCTAGCTTTCCATCAATATAAATTATGCTTTACTTTGAATTTAATAAATAATTATTATTCATTTTCTATTTGAATTATGACTAAAGTCCTGATTGATAGGCTGATTGAAAAAAATCTATAGCTTTAAAATACTATCACATTTTTTGAATCTGAAACATGTGTCACATTCTATGCTTCACATACTATACGATTAAAAAAAAATGAATTACATGAATTTTTGAACATGGTTGAATCCTGATAGCAATATCACAATTTGAAACATTGTGGAAAATACCTCCTACTTATCAAGTTAAGGTGGTCAGACATACAAGTTTTTATAATTTTTAAAACTTGTAATAAAAAATTAATAATTAATTTACTTGGAAAAAATTACAAAAAATATGCATCACATTGGGACATAAGTCCTCTACTTATATTTAAAATATTATAAAAAATATTATCATTTTATTGTGGTTAGGGTGGTTAGACAAAACATACTTCTTATTTTTCCCGAAATTTAAATTACTCTTGCATTGAAATTTCAAATTTTCACCAAATAGATTTAAAAAACCTAGTAGTTTAGAAACTACATTCAATTTTCTATAGATTCTATTCTTACATATTTTTGAAATAATATAGATAACTTATTCAAATTTTTACGTCAAGTTACCTAACACTGATTTTTTGCCACTTAAGGGCCTATTTTTTGCATGAAGATCCAGTACATACCCCTATAATCTTGAAGAAAGAGGCAATTTTGTGGTAAAAATAGGTTTTAATTTAGGCACCTTTCATCAATTACCCCTTAAAATTACATTTATAGGCCCCTAATACTCATGATTTTATACTTTGATGCCTAATTCACCCTTGAAACCACTTAAATCTTGACAAATGTCATTAAAACCACTCAAATTTTACGAAACCCACCAAAAATATCCCTGGGAGTAAGTCACCCAAGGTGGTGACTTAGTCCTTTTTGGAGTATTTTCCACTTTTGAGCGGGAATTTCATTAATTCAATTTAATTTTTCAATGGATGTCATCCTCTTAGGTCTAAATAATGGGAAAATTAAGTGTTTATGCTTATAAATACACATTTTAAGTCATTTTTCACATCTCTTAGTCATTTTTACAAAGCAAAAAATCAAAAGTCAAGAGAAAAAGTGTCTTACACAAGAAGATTAAATAGCATTTTGTAGCAAAGTTGAAGCTTTAGGGAAGCAAACTAGGGTTTCTGCAAGTCTCCAAACTCACTTCTTGTTCAAGATCTCACATTGAAAAAGATTTATCATGCATGCCTATGGTGAATCATGGAGAAATCTAGGTTGAAGAGATGCAACTAGCCATGAAATCACACCTAATGACTTGTTTTCAAAGTGATTCCATCTTTGATGTTCTTCTTATCTTCAGATTTAAGGTTTGCATTACATTTTACATATCATTTACATTCATTTGAAGTGTTATAGGGTTTCTTGCATTGAAGTCCTACATCATTCAAGTGCCATTCAATCACCTCATTCTAGCACATTATAATAGGGTTTTATCTCATTTTCAACTTTTCTTAGTCTTAGACACATTTAAGACTAGGGTTTTTATGAAGATTTTGTCATTTAAAAACTTTAAATACCAACTAGGGGTTTGACCAAGGAAAACCCCCCATTAGAAATTGATCTATCTTTTGTTTTGCAGGGCTTTTCAAAGATTTTGATATGGGTTTTCATCAAAAAGCAGAGTGCAAGTTGTGGGCTTTTATTTCCACTTTCAGATTTGCAGAAAATCCAAAGTGGACTAAGTCACCCACAGTGGCGAATTAGTCCCACTACACTACTTTTTCAAAAAAAATTACAGATTCAGACACCCTTTTGGCCAAAATAGGTTTTTGGGTAGTTTCCCCGAATCATGACTAAATTGCCCAACCTAGCAACTTAGTCCCACCAAGCTTAAAAATCAGAATTTCCAATAGTCTAGAAGTCTCTGCAATCTATGTTCTAGTACTCATTAATTTCTAGGTCCCTAATTCCTTTTTTACATATTTTTTTTTTCTTTTATCATTTATTGTATTCATTTTACCTTTTTGAATATCACACTGTGTTTTCAAACAAGTTATTTTTTCTAAGTTTTGCATCATTAGAAAATTTAAATTTCATATCAGAGCATTAGGACATCTTAATTAAGCATAAAAAATTTCATTTACATAGGCTTTGAGTGTAAACCCTTGCATATTGGGACCCCTTTCAATCCCCTTTCTCCTTTTTGGGTGAAAAACCCTAGGAGGAGCAAAGCATTGTGAGGGCAAACCAAAATCATCGTTTACATTTTGGTGAGCCTAAGATTTGAACATATTATATTCTTATTTAAATAGAGCATACTAGGTTCCATTTTCATTGCATCTCACATTGACTAAATTGCATCCTAGGGTTTTACCATTAAATTAGTTGAAAGTTCATGTTAGCTTGCATTATTCAATCCCATTTCATAGTATATTTTTAGTGCACTTTTGCATATACAGTATAGATTTTCTTTACACAATCCTAGGCACACTACTATCCATCCGAAAATTTAGAAAAAGTTCAAAAATAAACCTAATTGGACTAATTCGCCACCTGGTGCGACTTGGTCCCTCTGTCAATTTTACATTTCTATTTTCTGCATTTTGTTTCCCATTTCTAAAATTATTGTTAGATTCAGTCATTTCTCTCTTTTTGTATAGTTGCATACTTTTTTATTTGAATCATTCACATTTATATTTTTTACTTTAATGGAAATCATAGATAGCATTAGATTTTTACAATGTTCATTTTCAACATTAGTTCCTAGCCCATTTAGATCAGATTCATCTGAAAAAAACTAACAATTTACAACATTAAATGAACCAATCAAAATGATGCTTCATTTTTGGATAAACATATCATCCAAATCTCTTAGTAGTGATGACTTGCATAGATTAGATGAAACATTTCATGGTTTCCTCTCATCAAGTTCATCCACTAAGACTTGTGATGACAAACCTAATCCACTTACCAACACATTATCTCCTCAACCTTTTAGTAGTGATGACTTGAGTATGTTAGATGAAGCTCTCGAGGGCTTCATCTCATGCAAGTCATCCACTAAGGATTGTGGTGAGGAAAAAAATACAAAAGATGTTAATGTAATCCAACCTCAACTTGTTCTATACCCACCTTCACACTAACCTCAACCTCCACCTAAACCTAAATTTACCCTTTATCCACCACAACATGATGTTGTTGCACACACACAATGCACCCAAAAAAATACACAACCCCAACAACCCTCTCCAACAGCCTTACCTTCACTAAATGTTATTTTTCCTAGTGCTCCTTGCCTAAACTCATACCTTAGGGAGTATGATCTTATTGAACAACTTAAGAATAATCCCACAAAGATATCCCTTTGGGATCTTCTAAATTCACCAAATTATCATTCAATGCTTCAAACAGCCTGGCAATAGATAGTGGCTCCTCATGGTATAAATGCAAGTGATGTGGAAGCTCTTCTAGAGGGAATGAATACATTTAATGTAGACATTACCTTTCATTAGAATGATCTCCCCTCATTAGAATTAAGGAGACAAAATGAGGTTTTTATGATTATTTCCCAATATGTTACAATAGGCATTAACCCAACCCTCGTTGACCATGGCTCTGCCCTTAATGTGTGCACTGTGAAACTTTCTAGTCAATTACGTGTTGATAAATCACAAATTAAACCTGATTCCTTATCCATCAGAAGATTTGACAACATAATTAAACAACCGCTCAGTATAATCACTTTATCTGTAACAGTCAGAGTGGTTACCTTGCAAACTCCTATTCATTTCATGCCATATGATCTCACATATAATCTTCTCTTGGGAAGACCATGGATTCATGAGATGCATGTAGTACCATCAAATCTTCATCGCATAGTGAAATATTTCTATAAAAATAAAGTTTATCAAGTTGAGATAGACCCCTAGCCTGAGAGTTGTTTGCAACTTGAAAAAGGAACAACAAGTCATCTGAGTACCTTAATTCAAACTTCTCTTACTGACTCTCTTCAGACCAATAGGCAGGAAATAGAATCCATGTCTAAATTGCTCAAAGAGGATTGGGGAACATTGAAATTTACTCCTTCATTCATGGATGAATACATAATTACCCACAAGTAGACATAAAAAAAAAGAGCAACTGATAGAACTTTATGTCCACTCAAAATGAACAAGAATCTTCCCCTTCCTCTATCTCACCTCCCTTGGATGAAAACACATCTTACACAACAAATTTTGATGTGATAGATTATTAGAAAACCCCTAATCCTAAAGAAATGGAGAGACTTTATGGATGTGGGTATGAGCCTATGAAACAATTTGGGTACAATGGTAATGGATGTGGAAAACATGAAAAAGGAATTTGTGTCCCTATTGAGCCTAATACACAAGATGTGAAGACTGATTTAGGATATTCCTTTTCTAAGACAATAAAAGCAACTCAATGAACCTCATTAAATATTAAAACTATCACATGTTGCCAATCACGAACTACACTTACACTCAAACATCTTGAAATTCTTGAAATGCACTCTCCACCATCTTGGGAGTATGTTGAAAAATGATGAAGACTTGAAACAAATGTTAGCTTCTATTTTTAAATCATCTTCCTCTAAACGACATGTTACTTGCGCTATGATAAGTTCCAAGCCGCAAAATCCCAATGATCATGAGAAAACCATGGAACCATATGATCCTGAGTTTCATCAGCTGAATGCACTCCCTCTAGGAGATACAATTGATACACCAATGGAAATCAATGATATAGAAAAGGTCATTAATATTGGGAAGTGCATTGATGATAAGGAACAAGAGGATACTACACTTTTACTTCATGATTTTCCTAAAATTTTTGCTTGGAAATATTCTGATATGCCAGGTATAGACCCAAAAATTGTCACACATAACATTGTCCTTGCAAATGATGCTAGGTTTGTTCAACAAAAGGTACAAAAAATGAATCCTAAAATAGCCTTTCATGTTAAAGAAGAGCTCAAAAAATTCCTTAACGCAGGTTTCATTCATCCTATTGATTATTCTCCTAGGATCTCAAATATTGTTGTAGTTTCCAAACTCGATAATCGTATTAGGATATGTATGGATTTTCATGATTTGAATAAAGCATCCTTGGGTGCTGCCACAATAATGGGTTACACTTTTTGGGACATCCTAATTTTTTCCTAAAATCACATATTTTTAGAAAATACAATAATTTAAGACTTTAAAGGTTCCATTTAAATGATTTTAATTAAACAGGGATTGATCAAACCCCCTTAGATCAAACTTCCTTGGATAGAACCTTGTTAGATTTAAACCATACCTATAATTGAGTCTCCTCTATACCTATCAAAATGTTGATAAAAAATCACTTTTGATTTACCTTTTGGGTGATCAAATGAATTCATTTAAAATTTATGTTTTGTAAGCATGTAGCCCTTATTATAAGCTTCCCAAAAAGTATAATTTAAAATATGTTTAATTTAATTATTATATTTATTTTTTAATTTCTTGTGAATGTAGGATTTTCAATTAACATCAAGTTCTTTGTTTCTTACATACGAAAAAATAGAAAAATAGAGAAAAAAATCTAAAAAATACATGTGCACTAGGTATTGATGTCCTTATTAAAAAAAAAAAGAATAAGTTAATTCAAATGAATACAAAAAAATTTATGTGGGCTGAAGTACACCTTTGTCCAAATTATAATTACTTTGAATTGGAAAATTAATTAAAAAAAAATGTAATAAAAAATTATGAAAAAATATCCATGCACTAGATATTAGTGTGAAATTTTTTTAATTTTTTTTTTAGAATTGTACCCTTTCTATAAAAAAAGTTATGGCATCTGAAGTAAACATCACTTTTAAAAATGTTGATTAGTAGAAAAAATAAGCTATTAAAATTTACATAAAATGATTCACAATTTAAAAAAATAAAAATAAAAATTAGAATCTACACAAAAGATCTAACGAATAACTAGTTTTATTCATCTTCAAATTCTTAATGGTTTAGCTGCTATAGGTGTAAGAAGGTGAATATCTGGTGAAAAATCCTGATTTTAATGTCAAGTTTGGATAGAAAATGTAACCTATTATTGTGGGATCACCCCCTTAAAAGATGATTTCCCACTTCCTAATATTGACATGATTGTGGATTCAACTACTGGACATGCTTTTTTGTCATTCATGCATGGATTTTTTGGTTATAATCAAATCTTCATTAACCCACAAGATCAATATAAAACAACATTCACAACTGTTTGGGGAACGTTTTGTTGGGTTATGATGCTTTTTGTACTAAAGAATGTAGGCACAACATATCAACGAGCCATGACATTGATTTTTCATGATTACGTACATAAAATATTGAAAGATTACATTAATGACATCCTTTCTATGTCCTTACAATGACAAGAAAATGTCATTGTCCTTCGCTAGATCTTTGAATGAATTCATAAATACAACATGAGATTCAACTCAAAAAAGTGCATCTTTGTAGTAGACAGTGGGAAACTCTTAGGGTTCATCATATCTCACAGAGGCATCAAAGTGGACACAAAGAAAATTGATGCTATTGTAAACATGCCACCTCCTAGAAATATTTCCCAATTATGCAGATTACAAAGATGAATTCAAGCTACCCGTCATTTTGTCACTTCTTTAGCTGATAGAACGTTACCTTCACACATCTCCTCAAGAAGGATTTTCCTTTTGATTGGAATGAATATTGTAAACAAGATTTTGAGTTTTAAAGGAATATCTTGCAACTCCACCTATTTTACATCCTGCCATGCCAAACAAATCGTTCATCCTCTACATTACTACATCTGATCATGCTCTTGTAGCCTTGTTAGCTACAAAAGACGATAATGGCAAGGAACATCCTATTTATTACATTAGTCAAACCTTAATCGATTATGAAACACGATATGCGCCAATTGAAAATAAATTTTTAGCCCTTGTATTCACTACTAGTAAATTGTGACATTATTTACTAAATGCAAAAATACAAGTCATGATAAAATTTTATCCTCTCAAACATCTTTTCAATAAAATAGATTTATCAGGATGTTTAGCTAAATGGGTTATGTTAACTTAGTTTGACCTTAATTTTTTTTTGAAAAAAGAAATTAAAGCAAAATCCTTGACCGACCATTTAGTTGATGCTCCTTCCCCTTTTACGTTCCATAGTAATGATTCTTTTCCTGATGATAGTGTATTAACAACCAATGTTTCTACATGGAAATTATATTTCGATGGATCTAAGTGAAGAACAGGTTCCAGAGCTAGAATAATATTATTTTTTCCTAATGGAAAACCTATTCCCTTGTCATATCATTTAAATTTCCTATGTACAAATAACACTGCTAAATATGAGGCCTCAATCACTAGAATACACGCCACTTTAATTATGGGCATTATTGACATTAGGATATTTGGTGACTTGAAATTAGTAATCAAGAAAATAAATGGTGACTATCAAGCTAAACATGATAAACTAGGGTATGTGCAGGATCATCATGGAAAAAATAGGCCCTTAAGTGGCAAAAAATTCAGAAAAATCAGAGTTAGGCAACTTCAAGTAAAAAATTGAATAAGTTATCTATATTATTTCAAAAATATGTAAGAATAGAATCTGTAGAAAATTGAATGAAGTTTCTAAACTACTAGGTTTATTTTAAAAAAAAAATCTATTTGGTGCAAATTTGAAATTTCAATCCAATAGCACTTAAATTTCAGGGAAAAAATAAGAATTAGGTGTTTGTCTAACCACCCTAACCACAATAAAATGATAATATTTTTTTATAATATTTTAGACATAAGAAGAGGACTCAAGTCTGGATGTGATGCGTATTTTTTTACAATTTTTTTCCAAGTAAATAATTAATTATGAAATTTTTATTGCAACTTTTAAAAAATATAAAAACTCGTATGTCTAACCACCTTAACTTGGTAAAAACTTCATGAAATCAAATTTTTATTGTTTTAATCCTATAGTATATGAAGCATAGAATGTGATACATGTTTTGGATTCAAAAAATGTGATACTGTTTGAAAGCTATAAATGTTTTTCAATTAGCCTATCAATCAACACTTTTGTCATAATTCAAATAGAAAATGAATAATAATTATTTATTAAATTCAAAGTAAAGCATGATTTATATTGGTGGAAAATTGAGAATCTCCTTTAAAGACCCTTTACATTTCATCAATTTTGGGGAAAAAAAAGTCGTCAGCCACATACTCTACAAATACCCATCATATTGCCACTTTTTGGCCCATCATGATCCTTCAATACCCATTATCCAAATATAAAGATCTCATAATGTCCTTGCTAGCGAAATTTAATTCTTTCACCATTAAAAATATCTTGTGAAAAGATAATCAACATGCAGACACAAAGTCTAGTGTTGCTTCCCTTATATCCCCCTCTGATCCTTCACAAGCTATTATATTCATTCTTCATCCTACCATGAAACCTTCCATAACTGATATCACTATCACTACATTCGTCACAACCAAGAATGATTTGAGTAAATGGTATGATGCTATTTATAATTATATAAAAGATGGTACCCTTCTCAAACTTGTCGCAAGTAACACCCACGCTCGTAAAAAAAAATTAGCCACCAAGTACATCATCCTTGCCGATGTGATATATCAACGGTCCTTTGATGGCGTTTTACTCAGATGTCTTAAGGATTCTAAAATTAATATGGAACTCAAGCCAGCTCATGCTGGAAATTGTGGCAGTCATTTCGATGTAAAGACGCTAGCACAAAAACTTATTCGTATGGATTATTACTAGAAAAATATGGAAAGAGACTGGTATGTGTATACTAAGTGATGTCATAAATGCCATGAACATAGTCATTTATTTCATGCTCCTGCCTCTGAGCTTTGTGCCCAAATCCCTATTTGGCCATTCTTTGTATGGGTGCTAGATATAATTGGTATAATATCACCACCATCTTCTTCTAGACATATGTTTATCATCATTGCCACTAATTATTTCACGAAATGAGTAGAGGCTATTCCTTTTCAATCTACAACTATTGAGGTGATTTTTTTATTCATCCTTGAGCACATAATTGCTTGTTTTAGGCTTCCTTCCACATTAGTCTCTGATAATGGCACACCATTTAAGAATAATGATGTGAAGAAGTTCTTGGAAAATTTCCATATTCCACAATGATTTTCAACACCCTATTACCCACAATCAAATGGTCAAGTGAAGTCAACTAATAAAGTCCTCGAAAAAATTTCAAAGAAAACTATTTACACTAATCATAAGGATTGGCAAACACAACTGCATTATGCACTTTGGGCTTATCACACAAGTGTTCATTCGTCCACTAGATCAACACATTATAACCTAGTTTATGGTACTAAGGCAATCATGCCCTTGGAGTTAAAAATCCCAATGTTGCAGATTGCTCTCCAAGGTTTGATTGACAATAACACTTATAAGACTAAACAATTACTTCAACTTGAATTTTTTGATGAATAACACATTAATTCTCTTGAGCATCTTGAAGCTTATTGCAAATGGAAACAACATTATTACAATCTCAATATCATCGCTCACACATTTGACAAGGGTGACTTAGTTCTATCTGCAAATTAGCATAATGTCAATGTCGACCCTAATGAAGGAGGAAAATTTAGCCCTAATTGGTTGGGACCCTATGTTGTCGACAAAAGCTATGGGTTTGGTGTGTATGTCTTAATGGAACTTGATGGAACACCCTTTAAAGAACCAATTAATGTTGTGCATTTGTGTTGATATTATGTTTAACCCCTTTTGAATAGTATGAATTATAAAGCAGCGTTGTTAAATCATTATAGGATCTTCCCTTATATGCTTTCACATTGCTTCATTTTTGACACCTCTCTTATATGTTTGTCTTAAACACTAAAGTGGTTAAATTTATAATCCCTTTAGGCTTCATTCTATTCAAATTCATCTAGTGTGTTGTGATAAATTATATTTAATTTAGCATAACATACTCCATCATCATGTTGTATCTAAAACAAAACTATAATATGTTTTAATTAGATCACATAGGTTTTGTTAATTCATGTAGCCATTGATTAAATACTTTTACCGTAAAGTAATTTATTTAATCACATTGCATTTAAAATTAAAACACAAAGAGACACATCATAATAACACAAAATGTGCATGTCTATATATCAAAGTTTTATATACATCTGAATATCATCTAAAAAATCACAAAGGTCTGTGAGAGTTGGACCCCTCGGGCTCTAACGCTCATGATCTAGTCCTTAGATGTCATGAGACATACATTTGTGATTGTGATCGTTAACTTCCAAGCCTCAATGCATACTACAAACCTTGTACTCGACCAACAGCCACAAGACACTCTCCCATATGATACCTCTATGCTTGTACATGTGCTAGCTCTTCATGCAGTCTCTCAACCTCTGTTGAAGTCTATGATGACTATCCTGAACTCTCAGCTCAATAGATTCATCTCTGCATGCTCGCATATGCTGCTCATAGCCTCGCAAAAGGTCTAAGAAAATCTCGCTCCTCCACAATCGATGGGGACATGTAGTTAGGATCCATCTCCTCCTCATCAATGGATGTAGACACTATCTCTAGAGAAACCTGATGATAGAACTCTCACTAGGCTATCGTCACTCCTACAATATAGACAAAGTACAAAATCAGTAACCATCATCATGATATACATATATATAAAAGAACATAATCACTCAAAGTACATGGATAACATTAAATATCATCACCTATGTTGTTGGTTGGATGTGTCACCTCAATATCATCTTGTACTGGGGCATGGAGGTGGTGCTAGCCTCCCCTCAACTACAAGTATTGGTTCTAGTTGTAGCTATTTCTTTTCATGTAGTCATGTAGATGGAAGAAGAATCTCCCCCCTCATGATGGTCCTAAACTACTACCTCATCATCCTCACTCAAGGGTGGCTCCTCCTCCTCATACTGTTGCTCCTCCTCATTCTCCACATACTCCTCTTCATCCTCTCCCTCTCCCTCCTGATCATCATAATCTAGATCTGCCTCCTCATCATACTCATCATCAATCACATCAATAAATATATTAGCAGATCTGTAGCATGTCTCCTTGGCCCTATCCTCCTACTCATCTCCGTCATCCAATAGCGGCTCTACATCTCCTAATGGATCATCCATTGGGAATACTAGTATTGGTCAAGTCACTTCCCACCACTCCTCATTCTTTGTTGTGGCCCTGACATCATCTACATCATAAACTAGTGGCTGGTCATGATCAGAGAAGTCAGAGTCACTCTTAGCTACATGCTACAGATTGAGTTGCATTGTATCACCCATTCTTTGGGCACTCCACATTGATCTCCTAAAGGTGGATCATGTCTGAGGTGGTGTTTGCACCTGTCTAAATTTTTGCATGACTTGATCGTAGTAGAATGGTCACACTATGTGGTCATGGTGGCTAACCAAAAGTCTATCCATCTGTATCCCATCGATAGCAGAGAGCCATCAACATGGCATTATGGTATCTCATGGGAGGCCTACAATATGCTCAATAGATCCCAATGGCTTGAAGATGATCTATCTCCACTACTAATAGCACTGGAGCTAGATATCTTAGAAAGCTCAATTGTCTCCCTCCTAACCACTGTTGTCCTCGGGTGGGTACCTATAAAGTTTACACACATATTCTCTAAAATTCATCTAAAATATTTCATTTTTTTATGATTTCATCATGCAAGAGTGCTAAATTTCATCTAGTGTGCTTTTCTAAAAGGTCCTAGACAATTTAGAACCCTTGCAGGACACTTCACAAAGACACGGGATAATTCACAAAGAAACAGGACACTTTGCGAACAAAAGGGAAACTTTGCGAACAAAAGGGACAATTTGAGAAAAAATGGGACACTTTGAAAAAAAATTTCCAAGATCTTAAATTAACCTATAAATGCATTAAAAATAATTAAATTATTACAAAATCACAAACTGAAGGTTATAGAATCCACTCACCTCATGTCGACACTCACCGCATGCCACCTAGTCTCGAAGATCGTCCAATCATGTAGGTGTGTATCCCCATCTTCTCAAAATATTCTCCTCTCACTCCTCACTCTCAAGCTATAAGAAGGTAAAATGAATAGTAAGTGAAAAATTACTCCCCTTTACCTCTTCTAATCCATTTTCATCTCTTTTTACTCTTATTCATTAAAATAGGGTTATTTTCTTTCAGGAGTTAATAAAGTACCTCTTCTTCAAATCAACATAATGAGAGCTTGGGAACTCCATTTTTGATGCCATTTGATGTGTTGGAATCATGATTCCACACTCAAAATCATCAATTTTCTATCGTTATTTGGCATGGTACTTGGAAATATCCTTCGATATGATGTTTTGGATTCAACATGGCTAGATTTCTACCTTGATTCCACCTTTGTAAAGAAAGAAAAATCAAGGGGGCATACATCTACCCTCAATTTTTCTTTTTAAGAGTTAGGAAAAAGGATTTTTGATGACTAATGAATTTGTGTGGCAAGATGTGGTTTCCTAATGTTGTGGTTGTGTAGATAACTATATTGGGGGCTTCAGTCTCTCATTTTTTGGATAAGTATCTTTTTATAAAGTAATGTGCAATGTTTAGAATAATTTAGCTTGCATATGCACATAGAGTCATATGGGAGCTAAAGTGGGGGCTTAGTGTATTGCAAAAAATTGTAGTGTATTGCAAAAAATTGTATACTCTTGACAAAAGAGGCAATTTTGTGGTAAAACTAGGTCCTACTTTAGGCACCTTTCATCAATCACCGCTTAAAATTGCATTTATAGGCCCCTAATACTCATGATTTTAGACTTTGAGGCCTAATTCACGAATGAAACCACTTAAATTCTGCAAATATCATTAAAACCACTCAAACTTTGAGAAACCCACCAAAATATCCCTGAAGGGACTAAGTCGCCCAAGTTGGCGACATAGTTCCTTTTGGGGTATTTTCCACTTTTGAGCAGCAATTTCATTAATTATATTTAATTTTTAAATGGATGTCATCCTCTTAGGTCTAAATAATGGGAAAATTAGGTGTTGATGCTTATAAATACACATTTTAAGTCATTTTTCACATCTCCTAGTTATTTTTACAAAGGAAAAAATGAAAAGTCAAGAGAAAAAGTGTCTTACACAAGAAGATTTAATAGAATATTTCAGCAAAGTTGAAGCTTTAGGGTAGAAAACTAGGGTTTTTGCACGTCTCCAATCTCACTTCTTGTTCAAGATCTCACATTGCAAAGGATTGATCATGGATGGCTATGGTGAATCATGGAAAAATCTAGGTTGAATAAATGTGACTAGGCATCAAATCACACCTAATGACTTGTTATCAAAGTGATTCCATCTTCCATGTTCTTCTTATCTTCATATTTAAGGTTTGCATTACATTTTACATATCATTTGAATTCATTTGAAGTGTTGTAGGGTTTCTTGCATTGAATTCATGCATCATTCAAGTGTCATTAAATCACCTCATTCTAGCACATTAGAATAGGGTTTTATCTCATTTTCAGCTTTTCTTAGTCTTAGACACACTTAAGGGTATGTGCAGGATCATGAGGGGCCAAAAAGTGGCAATATTATGGGTATTTGTAGGGTATGTGGCTGATGACTTTTTTTTAACCCAAAATTAATGAAATGAAAAGGGTTTTTAGAGGATATTCTCAGCTTTCCACCAATATAAATTATGCTTTAATTTGAATTTAATAAATAATTATTATTCATTTTCTATTAGAATTACGACTAAAGTCCTGATCGATAGGCTAATTGAAAAACATCTATAACTTTCAAAGAGTATCACATTTTTTGAATCTGAAACATGCGTCACATTCTATGCTTCACATACTATAGGATTAAAAAAAGAAAAATTAAATTTCATGAAGTTTTGACCAAGTTAAGGTGGTCAGACATACGAGTTTTTATATTTCTTAAAATTTGTAATAAAAAAATCATAATTAATTATTTACTTGGAAAAAAATTACAAAAAAGTATGCATCACATCCGAACATGAGTCCTCTACTTATATATAAAATATTATAAGAAAAATTATCATTTTATTATGGTTAGGGTGGTCATTGCATTACACATACTTCTTATTTTTTCCCTGAAATTTACGTACTACTACATTGAAATTTCAAATTTTCACCACCAAATAGATTTTATTTATTTTTAAATAAACCTAGTATTTTAGAAACTAGATTCAATTTTCTACAGATTCTATTCTTACATATTTTTGAAATAATATAGATAACTTATTCAAATTTTTACGTCAAGTTGCCTAACACTGATTTTTCTAAATTTTTTGCCACTTAAGGGCCTGTTTTTTCCATGATGATCCTGCATATACCCTTAAGATTAGGGTTTTTATGGATATTTTGTCATTTACAAACTTTAAATACCAACTAGGGGTTTGACCAAGGAAAATACCCCTTTAGAAATTAATGTATCTTCTATTTTGTAGAGTTTTTCGAAGATTTAGATCTAGATTTCCATAAAAAATTAGAGTGTAGGTTGTGGGCTTTTGCTTCCATTTTCAGATTTGTAGAAAATTCAAAGCAGACTAAGTCACCTATAGTGGCAACTTAGTCCCACTAGACTTATTTTTCAATGTTTTTAATACATTCAGACACCCTTTTTGCTAAAACAGGTTTCTGGGCAGTTTCCCCAAATTAAGACTAAATCACCTAGCTTGGCGACAAGTCCCACAACGCTTAAAAATTAGAATTTCTAACAGTTTAGAAGTCTCTACAATCTCCAGCCTACTACTCATCAATTTCCAGGTGCCTAATTCCTATTTTACATATTTAATTTATCATTTATTGCATTCATTTTACTTTTCTATATATCACACTATGTTTTCAAACACGTTAATTTTTCTAAGTTTTGCATCATTAGAAAATTTCAATTTCAGATTAGAGCGTTGGGACATCTTTATTAAGCATAAAAAATTTCATTTACATAGGGTTTGAGTGTAAACCCTTGCATTTTGGGACCCCTTTCAATCCCCTTTCCCCTTTTTAGGTGAAAAACCTTAGGAGCAAAGAATTGTGAGGGAAAACGAAAATCATCGTTTACATTTTGGTGAACCTATCATTTGAACATATTCCTTTTTGATTTAAACAGAGCATCCTAGTTTCCATTTTCATTGCATCTTTCATTGATTAAATTGCATCCTAAGGTTTTACTACTGCATTAGTCCAAAGTTCATGTTAGCTTGGATTATTGCATCTTGTTTCATAGTATAATAGTGCACTTCTACATTTATAGTATATATTTGCATTACATAGTCCTAGGCACACTCCTATTCATCAAAAAATTTAGAAAAAAGTTCAAAAATAGACCTAATTGGACTAATTCACCACCTAGGGCGACTTAGCCACTCTTTCAATTTTGCATTTCTGTTCTCTCCATTATGTTTCCCATTTCTAAAATTCCTATTAGATTTAGTCATTGGTCTATTTCTATATATTTTTGTACTATTTTATTTGAATCATTCACATTTATATTGTTTACTTTAATGAGCATTATGTTTTTACAATGTTCATTTTCATCATTAGTTCCTAGCTCATTCAAATTAGATTCATCAGAAAAAACAAACTAGCAATTTACAACATTACATGAACCAATGAAAATGATGCTTTATTTTTAGACAAACATATCATCCAAACCTCTTAGTAGTGATGACTTGGATATATTAGATGAAACCTTTCACGGTTTCCTCTCATCAAGTTCATCCACTAAGACTTGTGATGACAAACCTAAACCGCTTACCAACACCTTATCTCCTCAACATTTTATTAGTGATGACTTGAGTATGTTAGATGAAGCTCTGGAGGGCTTCATCTCACACAAGTCATCCATTAAGGATTGTGGTGAGCAATAATAAAAGAAAGATGTTAATCTCATCCAGCCTCAACTTGTTCTTTACCCACCTTCACACCAACCTCAACCTCCACCGCAACCTGAGTTTACCCTTTATCCACCACAACATGATGTTGTCACACACATAGACTACACCCAAAAAAATCCACAATTCCAACAACCCTCTCCAACATCCTTACCTTTACCAAATCCTATTTCTCCTAGTGCTCCTTGCCTAAACTCACACCTTAGGGAGTATGATCTTATTGAACAACTTAAGAATACTCCTGAAAAGAAGTACCTTTGGTATCTTCTTCTAAATTCACCCAATTATCATTCAATGCTTCAAACAACCTTGCAATAGATAGGGGTTCCTCCTAGTACAAATGCAAGTGATGTGGCATCTCTTCTAGTGGGAATGAATAAACTTAATGTAGACATTACCTTTAATCAATATGAGCTCCCTGTGTTAGTATTAAGGAGACAAAACGAGGCTTTTATGATTATTTCCCAATATAATACAATAGGAATTAAATGAACCCTCATTGAAAATGGCTCTGCCCTTAATGTGTGTAGTGTGAAACTTCTTGATCAATTACATGTGGATAAATCACAAATTAAACCTGATTCCTTATCCATCAGAGGATTTGACAACATAACAAAACAACTGCTCGGTACGATCACTTTACTTATAACAGTCAAATTGGTTACCTTGCAAACTCCTATTCATGTCATGCCCTATGATCTTGCATATAATATTCTCTTGGGAAGACCATGGATTCATGAGATGCATGAGGTATCGTCGACTCTTCATCGCATAATGAAATATGTCTATAAAAATAAAGTGTATCAAGTTGAGATAGACCCCAAGCATGAGATTTGTTTGCAACTTGAAAAAGGAACAAAAAGTCTTATGACTACCTTAATTCCAACTTCTCATATTGACCCTCTTCAGACCAATATGCAGGAAACAAAATTTGTGTCTAAATTGCTTGATGATTATTGGGGAACATTGGAATTTACTCCATTCATGGATGAATACATAATTACCCACAAGGATACAAAAAAAAAGAGAAACCAATAGCTATGTCCACTCAAAATTCATAAGAATCTTCCCCTTCCTCTATCTCACCTCCCTTGGATGAAAACACATCTTACACAAAAAAAATTGATGAGAGAGATTATTAGAAACCCCATAATCCTAAGGAAATGGAGAGACATTATGGACGTGGGTATCAACTTATGAAAAAATTAGGGTACAAAATGGTGAAGGATGTGGAAAAAATGAACAATTCATGTCCCTATTGAACTTAATACATAAGACATGAAGATTGGTTTAGGATATTCCTTTTCTAAGACAACAAAAGAAACTCAACAGCCCTAATTAAATATCAACACTATCACATGTCAATCACGAACTACATTTACACTCAAACATCTTGAATTTCTTGATATGCATTCTCCACCATCTTGGTAGTATGTTGAAAATGAAAAAGACTTGAAAAAAATGTTAGGTGCTATTTATAAATCATCTTCCTCTAAATGACATGTTACCTGCACTATGATAAGTGCCAAGCCACAAAATCTCAATGATCATGAGAAAACCATAGGACCATATGATCTTGAGTTTCCTCAGTCAAATACACTCCCCCTAGGAGATAAAATTGATATACAAATGGACATCAATGATACAAAAAGGTCATTAAGACTGGGAAGTGCCTTGATGATGAGGAACAACAGGATACTACATTTTTACTTCACGATTTTCCTAAAACATTTTCTTGGAAATATTCTGATATGCTAGGTATAGGCTGGAAAATTGTCACACATAACATTGTCCTTGCAAATGATTCTAAGCCTATTCAACAAAAGATACAAAAAAATGAATCCTAAAATAGCCTTTCATGTTATTGGAGAGCTTGGAAAACTCCTTGATGTAGGTTTCATTTTTCCTATTCATTAGTCTCCTTGGATCTCAAATATTGTCGTAGTTGCCAAACCAAATAATTGTATTAGGATATGTATAGATTTTCATGATTTGAATAAAGTATCCTTAAAAGATGTTATCCCACTTCCTAATATTGACATGATTGTGGATTCAATTACTAGACATGCTTTTTTGTCATTCATGGATGGATTTTATGGTTATAATCAAATCTTCATTAACCCACAAGATCAATATAAAACAACATTCACAACTTTTTGGGAAATTTTTGTTGGGTTATGATGCCTTTTGGACTAAAGAACACAGACACAACATATCAACGAGCCATGACATTGATATTTTATGATTACATACATAAAATATTGGAAGATTATGTTGATGACATCCTTGCTAAGTCCTTACAATGACAAGAAAAGGTGACTATCCTTCACCATATCTTTGAACGAATGCATAAATACAACATGAGACTCAACCCAAAAAAGTGTCTTTGGAGTAGATAGTGGGAAACTCTTAGGGTTTATCATATCTCACAGAGGCATCGAAGTGGACACAACAAAAATTGATGCTATTGTAAACATGTCACCTCCTAGAAATATTTCCCAATTATGAACATTACAAGGATGAATTCAATCTATCTATCATTTTGTTGCTTCTTTAGCCAATAGAATGTTACTTTTCACATATATCCTCAAGAAGGATGTGACTTTTGATTGGAATGAAGATTATAAACAAGATTTTGAGAGTTTAAAGGAATATCTTGCAACTCCACCTACTTTATAGCCTACTATGCCAAACAAACCATTCATCGTCTATGTAGCCACATCTGATCATGCTCTTGCAGCCTTGTTAGCTCAAAAAGATGATAATGGAAAGGAACATTCTATTTATTACATTAGTCGAACCTTAATTGATTATGAAACATGATATGCGCCAATTTAAAAGTAATGTTTAACCCTTGTATTCACTACTTCTAAATTGTGACATTATTTACTAAATCCAAAAATACAAATCATGACAAAATTTGATCCTCTCAAAAATCTTTTGAATAAAACAGACTTATCAGGACATTTAGATAAATGGGTTATGTTGTTAATTGAGTTTGACCTTAAGTTTGTT
The DNA here is from genome assembly GCA_007258455.2 of Sequoia sempervirens. Classification (NCBI taxonomy): domain Eukaryota; kingdom Viridiplantae; phylum Streptophyta; class Pinopsida; order Cupressales; family Cupressaceae; genus Sequoia; species Sequoia sempervirens. The sequence goes on along the minus strand of VDFB02075321.1, from coordinate 339,477,920 downwards.
TTGCAAAAAGAAATTAGAGGACAAGCCTTGACTGACCATTTAGTTGATGCTCCTTTGCCTTTTGAATTCCCTAGTAATGATTTTTTTCCTAATGATAGTGTATTGACAACCAGTGTTTCTACATGGACATTATATTTTGATGGATCTAAGTGTAGAATAGGCTCTAGTGCTAGAATAATATTAATTCTTCCTGAAGGAAAACTAATTCCCTTGTCATATTGTTTAAATTTCCTATGTACAAATAACACTTATCAATATGAGGCCTTAATCACTGGAATACGTGTTGCTTTAATTATGGGAATTACTTACATACATATATTTGGTGAGTCACAATTAGTAATCAAGCAAATCAATGGTGACTATCAAGCTAAACATGATAAATTATCCAAATATAAAGATCTCACAATGTCCTTGCTGGAAAAATTTAATTCCTTCACAATTAAAACATCTGGTGAAAAGATAATTGACATGTAGACGCAATAGTCAGTGTTGCTTCCCTTATATCCCCCTCTGATCCTTCACAAGATATTATATTCATTGTTCATCCTATCATGAAACCTTCCATAACTGGTATCACTATTGCCGCATTAGTCACAAGAAAGAATGTTTTGAGTGAATGGTATGATGATATTTATAATTATGTAAAAGATGGTACCCTTCCCAAACCTATCGCAAGTAACACCCGCGCTCTTAAAAAAAACCATAGCCACCAAGTACATGGGTATGTGCAGGATCATCATGGAAAAATAGGCCCTTAAGTGGCAATAAAATTTAGAAAAATAAGAGTTAGGAAAATTAAAGTAAAAAATTGAATAAGTTATCTATATTATTTCAAAAATATGTAAGAATAGAATTTTTAGAAAATTGAATATAGTTTCTAAACTACTAGGTTTGTTTATTTTTTAAAAAGTGTATTTGGTGAAAATTTGAAAGTTCAATGTAGTGGTACTTAAATTTTAGGGAAAGAATAAGAAGTAGGTGTTTGTATGACCACCCTAGAACCAAAATAAAATAATAATTTTTTTAATAATATTTTAGATATAAGTAGAGGACTCATTGTCCTGATGTGATCCATATTTTTTTGTAATTTTTCCCCATGTAAATAGTTAATTATGAATTTTTTATTACAAATTTTAAAAAATATAAAAACTCGTATGTCTGACCACCTTAACTTGGGCAAAACTTCATGAAATTCAACTTTTTTCTCTTAATCCTATAGTATGCAAAACATAGAATGTGAGGCATGTTTTGGATCCAAAAAATGTGATATCATTTGAAAGCTATAGATGTTTTTCAATCAGCCTATCAATCAAGACTTTACTTGTAATTCAAATAGAAAATGAATAATAATTATTTATTAAATTCAAAGTAAAGCATAATTTATATTGGTGGAAAGTTGAGAGTCTCCTTTAAAAACCCTTTTTATTTCATCAATTTTGGGTAAAAAAAATTCATCAGCCACATACACATCATATCGCCACTTTTTGGCCCATCATGATCCTGCACATACCCACATCATCATTGCCAATGTGTTATATTGATTGTCCATTGATGGTGTTTTACTCAGATGCCTTAAGGATTCTGAAATTAATATGGCACTTGAGCAGGCTCATGCTAGAAGTTGTGGCAGTCATTTCGGTGCAAAGACACTAGCACAAAAAATTCTTTGTATGGGTTATTACTAGAAAAATATGGAAAGATATTGTTATGCATATGTTAAAAAATGTCATAAATGCCAAGAACATAGTCATTTATTCCATGCTCCTACTTCTAAGCTTTGTGCCCAAATCCCTATTTGTCCATTCTCTGTATGGGGGCTAGATATAATTGGTAAAATATCACAACCATCTTCTACTGGACATATGTTTATCATCACTGCCATTGATTATTTCATGAAATGGGTAGAGGCTATTCCTCTTTGATCTATGACTATTGATGTGACTTATCGATTAATTCTTGAACACATAATTGCTCATTTTGGGCTTCCTTCCACATTAGTCTCTGATAATGGCACACCATTTGAGAATAATGATGTGAAGAAGTTCTTGGAAACTTTCCATATTCAACACCATTTTTTGACACCTTATTACCCACAATCAAATGGTCAAGGAGATTCAACTAATAAAGTCCTCAAACAAATTTTAAAGAAAATTGTTAACACTAATCATAAGGACTGGTACACACAACTGCATTATGCACTTTGGGCTTATCACACAAGTGTTCATTCCTCCATTGGATCAAAACCTTATAACCTAGTTTATGGTACTGAGGAAATCATTCCCTGGAGTTAGAAATCCCAACGTTGTAGATTGCTCTCCAAGGTTTGATTGACAATAACACTTATAAGATCGAACGATTAGATCACCTTGAAATGCTCGATGAATATCGTATTAATGCTCATGAGCATCTTCAAGCTTATTGCAAACGACAAAAACATTATTATAATCTAAATGTCATCCCTCACAAATTTGACAAGGGTGACTTAGTTCTATCTACAAATCAGTGTAATGTCAATGCTAACTCTAATGAACGAGGAAAATTTAGCCCTAATTGGTTGAGACCCTATGTTGTCGACAAAAGCTATGGGTCTGGTGCGTATTTCTTAACGGAACTCGATGGAACACCCCTTAAGAAACCAATCAATGCTGTACATTTGCGTCGATATTATGTTTAACCCCTTTTGAATAGTATGAATTATAAAGAAGTGTTGTTAAATCATTATAGGATCTTCCCTTATACACTTTCACATTGCTTCATTTTTGACACCTCTCTTACAAGTTTGTCTTAAACACTAAATGGTTATTTATAATCCCTTTAGGCTTCATGTTATTCAAATTCATCTAGTGTGTTGTGATAAGTTATATTTAATTTAGCATAACATACTCCATCATCATGTTGTATCTAAAACAAAACTGCAATATGTTGTAATTAGATCACATAAGTTTTGTTAAGTCATGTAGCTATTAATTAAATAATTTTAACTTAATGTAATTTAATTAATCACATTGCATTTAACATTTAAACACAAAGAGACACATCATAATAACACAAAATTCACATGTCTATATATCTCAAAGTTTTATATACATCTCAATATCATATGCAAAATCATGAAGTTCTGTGAGAGTTGGACCCCTCGGGATCTAGTCCCTGGACGTCGTTAGACGGTCGTGTGTGATCGTGATCATGAACTTCTGAGCCTCAGTGTGTACTCCAAAACCTATACTTGATGAACAACCACAAGACACTCCTCTGCCATATGATCCCTCTTCGCTCGTACCTATGCTAGCTCTACATGTTTTCTCTCAACCTCTATTGAAGTATGTGATGATTGTCCTGCACTCTCAACTCTACAGAGTCATCTCCTCATGCTCTCATATGCTGCTTGTATCCTTGTGAAAGGTCTAAGCAACTATTGATCCTCCTCCATGATCGATGGGGGCATGTAGTCAGGATCCATCTTCTCCTCATCAATGGATGTAGGCACTATCTCTGTGAAAGCTTAACAATAGAACTCTCTCTAGTCTCTTGTCACTCCTACACGATAGACAAAGTACACAATCAGTAACCATCATCATGATATACATAAATATAAAAAAGCATAATCACTTAAAGTACATGCATAAAATTAAATATCATCACCTTTATCGCTAGTCAGATGTGTCACCTCAATATCATCCTATACTGGGGGCATGGAGGTGGTGCTAGCCTCCCCTCGACTATGAGTAGTGGTGCTAGCTACAGTTGTTGCTCATGACCTAGTCCTATAGATGGGAGAGGAATCTCCCCCCTCATGATGGTCCTCAAATACTACCTCATCCTCCTCACTCAAGGGTGGCTCACCCTCCTCATACTGCTGCTCTTCCTCATCCTCTCCCTCTCCCTCCTGATCATCATAATCTGGATCTACCTCCTCATCATACTCATCATCAATCATGTTAGTAAGTATATCAGTAGGTCTATATCGTGTCTCCTTGGCCCTATCCTCCTTACCATCTCCATCGTCCTGTAGCAACTCTACATCTTCCAATTTCTCATCCATTGGGAATAATGGTGCTGATTAAGTCACTACCCACCACTCCTCATGCTCTTTTGTGGCCTTGATGTCAGTGTTAGAGATTGTGGCTGGTCATGATCAAATAAGTCAGAGTCACTCTCGGGTACATGCTCCAGAGTGAGTCACACTATATCACCTGATCTTCGAGCAATCCACACTGATCTCCTGAAGGTGAATTATGTATGAGGTGGTTTCTACACCTGTCCAAATTGCTGCATGACTCAATCATAGTAGAATGGTCGTACTACATGGTCATGGCGGCCAACCAAAAATCTATCCATGTGTATCCTCCTCAAGGGACCAGTATAATCTAGCCACTACAATTTCAGCTGATAAGGTCTCCATAGGACCTCGTCCTCATCTAGTCAATCAAATCAAACCCTCCAAATATGAAATTCACCATACTACCATAGTTGTCGTAGAGGATACTCGAATGCCCGTGGGTATCCTACTACTGTCGCGCATGGATAGCCAACTAGTCTAGTACATGTAATGTGCTCAATGCACCACACCTATAGAAGTGTACAGTGCACCATACTATCCACCTCTTAGAATAAAAATTACCCTAAATCATAATAGAGATGTTCCAGCATACACTGACCCCAGGTTTATACTGTCCTCTACTTTTCTATCCCTTGAATTAAGTGGACTAGTCCTCCATCTAGGTGAGCACCCTGACCATCAGGGATGAGAACTAGTGCTACGGTGTGCATCATAATACATTGAACCACTAGTTCCCATGAATATAACAACATGGACAAATTAATTTGTCCTCTAACTCATGCTTCATAAACTGGACCATCTACATAATACTGTAAATCAACCCTCTACTCCAGGAAGTTGCAGTATCTGTGAAAGTATACACGCTCTCCATGAATCAGCATGTAGAGAATCTGGTGTACATCCTCCAGTGTGATCGTCATCTCTCCCATAGGTAGATGAAATGTGTATGTATCTTCATTCCATTGCTCATAGAGAGACATCAACATGGCATTATGGTATCTCATGGGGGGCATAAGATATTCCCAATAGATCCCAATGGCCTAAAGATGCTCTATCTCCTCTATTGATAACACTGGATCCAGATCTCTTAAAAATCTCAACTGTCTCCCTCCTAACAATTGTCTTCCTCGGGTAGGTACCTATAAATTTACACACATATGCTCTAAACTTCATCTAAAATCTTTCATTTTTTACGATTTCATCATGCAAGAATGCTAAAGTTCATCTAGTGTGCTTTTCTAAAAGGCCCTAGAAAATTTAAAACCCTTTTGGACCACTTCACAAAGACACGGGACACTACACAAAGAAACAAGACACTTTGCGAAGAAAGGAGACACTTTGCGAATAAAAGGGACACTTTGCAAAAAAAGGGGACACTTTGCGAACCTTTTTCCAAGATCCTAAATTAACCCATAAATGCATTAAAAATCATTAAATTATTACAAAATCACAAACCAAAGGTTGTAGAATCCACTCACCTCATGCTGATGCTCACCGCATGCCACCTTGTCTCAAAGATCATCCAATCATGTAGTTGCGTGTCCCTGTTTGCTTGACATCTCCTCTCACTCGTCACTCTCAAGCTACAAGAAGGTAAAATGAATATTAAGTGACAAATTACTCCCCTTTACCTCTTTTAATCCATTTTCATCTCTTTTTACTCTTATGCATTAAAATAGGGTTATTTTCTTTCAATAGTTAATAAAGTACCTCTTCTACAAATCAACATAACGGGAGCTAGGGAACTAGATTTTTGACACCATTTGATGCATTGGAATCATGATTCCACACTCAAAATCATCAATTGTCTATTGTTATGCAACATGGTACTTGGAAATGTCCTTCGATATGATGTTTTGGGTTTGACGTGGCTAGATTTCTACCTTGATTCCACCTCTGTAAAGCAAGCAGAATCAAGGGGGGCATACATCTACCCTCAAATTTTCTTTTTAAGAGTTATGCAAAAGGATTTTTGATCACTAATGAATTTGTGTTGCAAGATGTGGTTTTCTAATGTTTTGGTTGTGCAGTTAGCTACATTAGGGGCTTCTTTCTCCAGACTTTCGAATAAGTATCCTTTTATAAAGTAATGTGGATTGTTTAGAATAATTTAGCTTCCATATGCATGTAGAGTGATATGGACACTAAAGTGGGGGTTTAATGTATTTCCAAAAAATTATACTCTTGAAGAAAGAGGCGACTTTGTGGTAAAACTAGGTCCTACTTTAGGCACCTTTCATCAATAACCCCTTAAAATTACATTTATAGGCTCCTAATACTCATGATTTTATACTTTGAAGCCTAATTCACCAATGAAACCACTTAAATCCCAACAAATACCGTTAAAACCACTCAAATTTTGTGAAAACCACCAAAAATATCCCTGGTGGGACTAAGTCACCCAAGTTGGCGACTTAGTCCCTTTTGGGGTATTTTCCACTTTTGAGCAGTAATTTCATTAATTCAATTTATTTTTTCAATAAATGTCTATGGGTATGTGCAAGATCATCATGGAAAAAACAAGCCCTTAAGTGGCAAAAAATTTAGAAAAATCAGAATTAGGCAACTTGATATAAAAATTTGAATAACTTATCTATATTATTTCAAAAATATTTAAGAATAGAATTTGTATCAAATTGAATGTAGTTTCTAAACTAGTAGGTTTATTTTTTTTCAAATAAAATCTATTTGGTGAGAATTTGAAATTTCAATACAATAGTACTTAAATTTCAGGGAAAAAATAAGAAGTAGGTGTCTGTTTGACCACCCTAACCTTAATAAAAAGATAATATTTTATTATAATATTTTAGATATAAGTAGAGGACTTGTGTCCTGATGTGATGCATATTTTTTTGTAATTTTTTTCCAAGTAAATAATTAATTATGATTTTTTTATTACAACTTTTAAAATTTTAAAAAACTTGTGTGTCTAACCACCTTGGTCAAAACTTCATGAAATTCATTTCTTTTTTTTAAATCCTATATTATGTGAAGCATAGAATATGACACATGTTTTGGATTTAAAAAATGTGATATCATTTGAAAGCTATAGATGTTTTTCAATAAGCCTATGAATCAGGCCTTTAGTTGTAATTCAAATAGAAAATAAATAATAATTATTTATTAAATTCAAAGTAAAGCATAATTTATATTGGTGGAAAGTTGAGAATCTCCTTAAAAAACCCTTTTTGTTAAATCAATTTTGGGTTAAAATAATTCGTCAGCCACATACCCTACAAAAACCCATCATATCACCACTTTTTGGCCCATCATGATCCTGCACATACCCTGGCCTCCTAGGTCTAAATAATGGGAAAATTAGGTGTTGATTCTTATAAATACACATCTTAAGTCATTTTTCACATCTCCTAGTCATTTTTACAAAGCAAAAAATCAAAACTCAAGAGCAAAAGTGTCTTAAAAAGAAGATTCAATAGCATTTTGCAAGAAAGTTGAAGATTTAGGGAAGCAAACTAGGGTTTTTGTAGGTCTCCAAGCTCACTTCTTGTTCAAGATCTCACATTGCAAAAGGTTGATCACATATTCCTATGGTGAATCATGGAGAAATATAGGTTGAAGAGATGTCACTAGCCATCAAATCACACCTAATGACTTATTTTCAAAGTGATTCCATCTTCCATGTTCTTATCTTTAGATTTAAGGTTTGCATTAAATTTTACATATCATTTAAATTCATTTGAAGTTTTGTAGGGTTTCTTGCATTGAAGTCCTACATCATTCAAGTATCATTCAATCACGGGTATGTATAGGATCATCATGGAAAAAATAGGCCCTTAAGTGGCAAAAAAATAAAAATAATCAGAGTTAGGCAACTTGACGTAAAATTTGAATAAGTTATATGTATTATTTTAAAAATATGTAAAAAATAGAATCTATAGCAAATTTAATGTAGTTTCTAAATTACTAGGTTTATTTAAAAAAAGAAAAAATCTACTTGGTGAAAATTTGAAATTTCAATGCAGTAGTACTTAAATTTCATGGAAAAAATAAGAAGTATGTGTCTGCCTGACCACCCTAACCACAATAAAATGATAATATTTTTTTATAATATTTTACATATAAGTAGAGGACTCATGTCCGGATGTGATGCATATGTTTTTGTAATTTTTTTCCAAGTAAATAATTAATTATGATTTTTTATTACAAATTTTAAAAAATGTAAAAACTCGTATGTCTAACCACCTTAACTTGGTCAAAACTTCATGAAATTAAATTTTTATTTTTTTAATCATATAGTATGCAAAGCATAGAATGTGACGCATGTTTCAGATTCAAAAAATGTGATACCGTTTGAAAGCTATAGATGTTTTTCAATCAGCCTATCAATTAGGACTTTAGTTGTAAATAAAATAGAAAATGAATAATAATTATTTATTAAATTCAAAGTATAACATACTTTATATTGGTGGAAAGCTAAGAATATCCTTTAAAAACCCTTTTTGTTTCATCAATTTTGAGTAAAAAAAAGTCGCCAGCCACATACCCTCCACATACCCATCATATCGCCACTTTTTGGCCCATCATGATCTTGCACATACCCTCACCTCAGTCTAGCACATTAGAATAGGGTTTTATCTCATTTTTAGCTTTTCTTAGTCTTAGACACACTTAAGACTAGGGTTTTTATGCATATTTTGTCATTTACAAACTTTAAATACCAACTAGGGGTTTGACCAAGGTAAACCCCCCATTAGAAATCAATCTTTCTTTTGTTTTGTAGGGTTTTTCAAAGATTGAGATCTAGATTTCTGTCAAAAAGAAGGGTGCAGGTTGTGGGCTTCCATTTCCACTTTCAGATTTTTAGAAAATTCAAAGTGGACTAAGTTTCCCATAGTGGAAACTTAGTCCCATTGCACTACTTTCTTTAAAAAATTTAGAGATTCAGACACCCTTTTGGCTAAAACAAGTTCCTGGGCAATTTTCCCAAATCAAGACTAAATTGCCCAGCCTAGTGACTTAGTCCCACTAGGCTTAAAAATCAAAATTTCTAGCATTCTAGAAGTCTCTTTAATCTTCAATTTTCTACTCATCAATTTCCAGGTGTCTAATTCTTCTTTTACATCTTTATTTTATCATTTATTGCATTCATTTTACTTTTCTATATATCACACTATGTTTTCAACAAGCTATTTTTTCTATGTTTTGCATTATTAGAACATTTCAATTTCAGATCAGAGCATTAGGACATCTTAATTAAGCATAAAAAATTTCATTTACATAGTCTTTGAGTGTAAATCCTTGCATTTTGGGACCCCTTTCAATCCCCTTTCTCCTCTTTAGGTGGAAAACTCTAGGAGGAGCAAAGCATTGTGATGGAAAACCAAAATCATCACTTACAACATTAAGCACATTGGCTGTAGAAAGTGAATTCATTGGTTACGAAGTATGAAAGCTATGAGCCATGGAGGGTTGATTAACAACACTATCAGAAGAAGAGTCATAAAACCTAAGATCCATGGTGAGTGAGATATCGCAAGATGACATGAGCCTCAAATTGCATCTTATAATAGTATTGTGAATTGGACAAAAAGTTGTAAAGCTCATGCAAGTTTTACAACCCTTGTGTGAAAACCCTAAAATGGAAAAGAGGAAATGCAACAACCTATCGAATGAGATGTAATTTTAGATTCTAATACAATTTACTAATTACACAATGTAATAAGATGGAAATGAAATGTTTGAATGCAATTTTGAATTTTGAAAATGCATTGAAATGAAGCAATTTAAGCTAAATGCAATGAATTTGATGAAATGACAAATCGAGAAACCAAAACTAGAAAGTAACAACACCAAACAAAAGGCTAAAACTAAGATTTTAATTTCTAGAAAATGTAGATTAGTAGTTAACAGGGACTCATTTTCCAGTAAGGGTGAATGGGTCCTGGTTAAGTTTTTTTGAGATGTATCTATGCATTTTAGGGTGATTTTTAATGCTTTTTCATATTCCATAATGTTCATCTTTGACCTGATTAGGGACTCATTCAATAGAAAGGGAGAATGGGTCCTAGTTAGGTATTTTTAAACTATTTTTTAATGATTTGTAATATTTTAATAATGTCTTTGATTTCAAGGTATGAGGTAGTGAGTTTCAGATTTTCTAGAAATGCAATGTGAAAATGCAATGAAAAGATGAATGCAAGGACCTATGTTGAAATGTAATTTTTTTATTTATTTTCAAATGAAAATTAATGAGATCTAAATGAGATGCATAACGATTGATTTTTTTTTTGTATTTTTTAGATTTAAAAAGATGCAAAATAATGCAAATCTAAACCCTAAATGAGATGCAATTATAAATGCAATGCAAGATACCCTAAATAATATCTTAATTCAATACAAGTGAGATGTAAATGAATGCAAGATATAACCTTAGGATGCAATTAAAAACTTCAAAATCAAAGAATTAAAATGTCCAATAAGTCAAGTTCACCAAAATGATTGATGGTGAAAACTAGGGCTTATCAAAATCAAGATAAACCACTAGAATTTCCCACCAAAAATCATTATAATTTGATGTAATTATGAGAGCCAAAAGATATAAATAACAATCATAAATTGATCCGAACTATTATAGCAACTATGAGGGGAGTTTTTAGAGCTCAAAGAGGTGTATACCTTGCTGCAAGAAGCCTATTTTTAGGGCACAAAGGACTCATTCGCCTTTAGTGGTGAATGGGTCCCTATTAGGGTTTTCGAAACTAAGATCTGGGTTATTTTCCTTTATGGACCCACACTCTTAGATTCTCGGTTGTTAGCTCACGAAAACCCATTCTTAATTATGTAGCTTCAATTCTTTGTTCTTGCACTTTGAAGGTCAATCTCACAACTTGACAACTTTGACAACTTTGTTCTAAACTTCTTCTCCACTTGATCTTCAACTAGTAAATATATAAACACACAATTAGGGGAAGAAAAACTTGGTGATTGTTAGTGAATAGGGGTTTTCCTTGGTCAAACCCTTTGTAGGTAATTAAACCAAATGATGAAATAATATAATTGAAGCATGAACATGACATGATGCAATGTAGATACCTTGTAACATGTCTTGTAATGAAAATATGCAAACTAGCATGAAGTGGCCATGAAGAATGTAGATCTTGATCCTTGAATATGATGTAAACAATGCTTTCAAGTAGATATTCAATGCTTCATCAACTATCTTAGCTCAACAACATGCATGAATGCCCTAAACCCTTGTCATGATGATATGATCTTGAATTTCTGCAATAAAATCTTGATAATCTACCTTGAAATTCCTTTGAAAATTCTCTTTTAATGCTCTAATGCTTTATTGAATGTACTCTTGAGTGCTCATTAAAATCTAGGATGAAACTATGTAAATTCACCCCTTATTTATACTAAATTAGGAGATTAACCCAAAACTTCAAACAATTCAAGCCGACACCAAATTTGGAGATAAAAACTATTAGATTCCCACCATAATGAAATTCAAAAAGGGGTTCCTCATTAAGGGAGGACCCATTCGCCAGCTAGGGGTAATGGGTCTTGGCATTGATTTCCAAGATCATTCCTTCGAGGATGAAAGATCACTAAAAACCCATTTAAAATCTACTAAAAATGGGTGGTCCTATAGAGGGAGGACCCATTCACCACCTAGGGTGAACTGGTCCTAGCATTAATTTCTAGGACCTTGAATTTTCCCAATTAAATGTTATGTAATTTGAATCATGGGTTTTAGGATAGATCCTTGAGAGGTGTTATAATTAAGGCTTAAATTTGAATTAAAGGAGCTAATTAACTCCAATTAACCACAATTTATTAAGAGGACCCTAGATAAATGTGAAAGTGTGTTACAACACTTTACAACACTTAAATAAGGTACACATTTATTTTATTTTATTAAAAGAGGGCCCAAGATCAATGTGAATGTGTTACAACACATTACAACATTAAACCTAGGCAAAATTAGGTTAATTCAATGAAAATGACAAAATTAGGAAAAAGGATATTTTTTGTTACTATAATTTCCTAAAAATTAAATGCTAGTGTCCCAAAATAAAAATTTGAATTTCAAATAATAAATTACCAACACTGACATATTTAAATCTGGCGCCAACTTAAGAGGTCTAGAGCGTAGGGCACCCTAGACTAGATCCCTGCTTTCTCAGGATCCAAAGTCTCTTGGGAAAAATATTAAATGCATAATTTGATCTTTCATATTTTATTTTTTCAATAAATGTTTAAAATGGGCTATGGAGTGCATAATTATAAAATTAGGTGCATAAATAGGTCCAAGCATTTAGGAGAGAGAAAAAATTAGTGTGAAATTCTCAAGGGTGATAATTTTATGATGCTACGCAGATGAGACAAAATTTTATGTATGAAAAACAATTTTGAGAGAGCCTATAAAGAAAAGGATAGTAAAAAGTATATTCAAAAGAAAAGTTACATCTAATACTGTAAGATGTCTATTTTATATAGTCTTAATTTATTGCATATAGTATACAATGTTTAACCATGTTTTTGACACCTTCAAGTAACCACGTCAACCAAGAAAAAAACTCATTCCATCCACACAAGCAAGTAGAAATATATCCAACAATATGTTCTCATGAAATACAAATATTCTCAACTATCTAACTACCATGTAACATACTGAAAATAACACAAGTGGAACCTTATCATATCATGACATCAAGATACCATAGATTACATAAAAAATGACTTATCTACATAGAGAATCACTACACAATTTATTTTTCTCACATTTTATGATGTTGTGGAAAAACTTTACTTAGATCACATATTTATTCTCTTGCACAATAAACAAACACCATACATGACTTGTTATAATAGATATAAAAATATTTATTGCATCTAGAACACTAAATATCCTCTAGAAAATCACCATTATCATACTTACCACTATATGTATTCTAATAATTATATTTGTACTATCTTACAAACTCTAGTAACTTAAACAATAATGTAGTTTTTAGTTATCCTTTGAATGGATTGTGATTGCAACCATAGAAATACTATACTTAGATAAAACTCTAATCTAAAATACATCTAATACTCACCATCACTTACCACAGCTCATTGCAACAAACTCTATAGTTGTTTTCTTATTTTTGGTCAAACATTGTTAACATGAACTAAGAGAAAATTAATTAAATTCTCTTCAATAACTATTTATCAGTGAGTATACGAAATTTCCAACACATATGCTTCTTTATGCCAAATACTGTAACTTATTACAATAACGATACATTGACATGTCATTGCTATGAATTATTATAAAGGATTTCTATTAGTATAATTTACATAATACAAAAGAGGTATTTATTATTGGATATGGATTATAAAATTAGATCTTACTATGTAACCATTTTGTGTACCTTTGAATTTTTCATTTGTTAATTTCTCATACATATAATTTTCCTTCTCTTATAGAATTCCACTCTCTACCCTATTAGATAGGCAATAGTCTAGAGGACGAAATTTCCAAA